>CM029022.1:27655439-28143995 GCA_016801055.1 Panax notoginseng
TATTTTTCTCAGAATTTTTAAAAGTCATTTACTATTTTTCATATGGCCAAAATAGCCGAATATTTAGACATTTATCAAAAATTGTACTTTTGTCTTAAAATTCTGAAATTTACAGAGTATACTTCTATCATATACATGTACTCCCAATAAAAATTTCATCAATTTTGGAGTTAACCACAAGGAATTATAAGCTGTTACTTTTAAAATATTCTTTTCTCATAAAATTCATAACTCTCAATCTATACATCCAAAATTCACCATTTTTGGACACAATCAAGAAAACTCATCAAAATATCATTTCAAATTTTTCCAGAATTTTTGAAGATCAGAAAAATTACGAAACTGAAAATCATAACAACCCTTAAAATCCCTTACTATCCCTTACCTCAAAAGAGCAGTACTTCTGATCGGTATAAGGCTGAAGGAAACTTGCACTGATGAATAGCAACTCATCAAGTATCTAAATACTCACAAAATACACTCAATAATCTAGAGAGAGAAAGAGAGAAAACTTATGTTTCTGGTGTGATTTTCAATTCTAACTTAGCCCTCTATTTATAGGAAAATTTTAGTAGGTTTGACCTGCAACCTGATGGCTTTACCTGCTACTATTCCTACCCACCACATTTGAAATATAATTCAGCACATTTCTTCACCAACCACAAGTGGGGCCCACCAATTCTAGAATTTTCCATCAAAAATGATTTATAACCTGATTTCCGAATCAGCCACCTTTTAAAATTCATAACAAATCATACGTTCATTTTTAACGGTTCAAAATTTATGGACATATACTCAACTTATATATGTATAACATATCCAAAAATTACCACGATCCAACGGTCGGATTAAAAATTATAACCCCCGCAAAATATCTCAAAAACCCTGATTTTTAATACCTCAATTCCTACAAAAATACTGATAAAAACCTCAATATTAACTCCTTCATTTTTAACCACAAAAATATATCCCTCATTTATATCCACATAATATAAATATTTCCTTATCATATGAATCAATAATTAATTATTCACAAATAATATTACAGAATCACATTTATGACAACCAGGCCGTTCCCAGGAAAGAGGGGGCTTTCCAATAAGAATTTCTCCTTACTGGCGCGCAATTAGATGACCAAACCTCTCCTTAGACAGAACATTCTAGACATTGACAATAATGTTATCTAATAATATTATTCAAATAATATGAATTATTGATCTGATAAAGGAAAATACTGTGCAGCAACAATTATTGAAACAACAATAATATAAAATATCAACTCAACAATTATTGAATCAATAAAATAAAATATTGAACAGTAATTACTGTAACAATTATTGAGTAGTGCCTTCTTACGTAAGAATCAATAATTTCAAAAATACTATGCAATACCGTGTGCTACTGTGCAATAACGCGTATTACTGTATTTTAACCACCGGGTATTCCAACAGTGTTAACGATAACAACTACGCCGTTATTTGTAAAAACTCAAATTTGTCGTTTTCTTTCATCCGACAGTTATTCGTTATGGGGCCCACAAATAGCTGCGCCGTCGTACGAATATTCCCCGACAGAAAGAATATTCCACGACCAAACGAATATTCCCCGACAACAATGATTATTTTATAACCACTTGCTTATTTTGAAAAAAAAATCATATTTCACCCATAACTTTAAACTTTTATCAATTTAACCATTTACTGAATTGTAATTATAAGAAAAATTGAATACTTTTATTTCATAAAATTCGGGGTCTTACAAAACAAATATTTTATGACAACTTGCTTACTTTGTAAAATTTGCACATATCACCCATACTATACCATTATATCAAATCATACCTTATTATTCAAAATAACATTTAGAAAAAATTAAATACTTATTCATAAAAAAAGTTGGGGTCTTATAAATTATCTCCATTATCTCAAACTGAGGATTATATTTCAGCCATACTATAAGATTATATTGATAATGCCCATAGATATAGTCAGCAAGTGGATGCGCATAACCATATATTATAATAACACAAATTTGTATGTGGATAGACATTGTGTAAGATAGTGGTAACACACCCTTTAAGCTCTCAGTACAATTTTGTCCTCTTCATTCTAATGAGGTACATTTTTTACGCTTACAAAGTTGGGTTCTGATTACCTTATTGTTGTTCACCAAAATTAACTATTAAATGACGTATACAATATGACACACATTTTATGTCATCAATATAATTATATATTGTCATGTTATTTTATAATGTATTAAAAAATTTCAACAGTCACATATCATCACTCTATTCCTCAATTATCCCCGCTCGACCCAGCTACACTCTTATTACCTGAAAGGAATTGTGAAGCAAAAGGGTAAACACAAATAGCCCAATAAAGAATATTATGACTAAAGATAATCAAATTATTAATAACATTCATCAGCAATAAATCAGATATTTAGAACATATGGTAGATGATAAAAGTTTTCAACCATAATTACAGCAGAATCAATAATATATTAGAAGAGTCAAATAGAAAATAATGTCTACTATCTTCTCTAAATTAAAAAGCCATCATCAATATTTTATTCATGTAACACCAATCAACAGTTCTTCGTTGTACCCAAGATAAAGAGAACTTTCACCACCTGTCTTTATATGAAACACCAAAGATCATGGTTAGACCAAATCACAGTTCATATTCATAATCATGCTAATAAATTTATTTTTGCACCTAGGTCAAAGATATTCATTTGTAACATTAATGGTCATGATCATACAAGTTTACAACCTTTAGTCATAATCATGTCAGTCAATTCATCTTTGCACTACGGGCCAAAGATATTCAACAGTAACATCAATGATCATGATCATGCCAAACACCTGTCCATCTTTGCACTACAAGCCAAAAATATTTAACAGTAACACCAATGGTCATGATCATGTCAAACACATGTCCATCTTTGCACTACGGGCAAAAAATATTCAAGTTTCATATTTCAAAGATAACAATTAAAATTTAATAAGAAGACTTAGGTAAATAAAAATTAAAGTGAAATGATATTAAATGAAATTCAAATCTCAAAGGAATATTTAATCATTTCAGAATTTATAGAAACAAATAACCATATTGATCAATTCACCTTTGCACTTAAACTAAAAATATTCAATTGTAAAATTAATAGTCATGATCTACCAATCAACAATTCATCACCATAATTATAAAAATGTTCTATATGATGAATATAAATAATAAGAACAATATGATCAAGGATAAGTATTAGAGGTTTTCAATTTAATTTATCAAAGTTCAAGAATGTTCAAGTTGTTAACATGATAACCAATTGTGGAGTAAAATTAAAAAATGATATTTAAGATTCATATTTCAAAAATAATTTGGATAAGAAAAAGAAACTAAATTCCGTCGTGAATAGTACTCCGACATGAATAGTACTGTGACGCCCCCAAAATTAGGTATACATCATCCATCTTGGGTCGCCAGATACATGGTACAGAATTCAAATACAACTTACTAATACAACTGTCATGTACAATACGACAAAACATAACTGTGAGTTTGAATACAAATATTGTCTACTAGAGAGTATCCATACTCAAAAGGAGTCCTTATTACAATTATTACCACACTATTTCACAGAATAGTGAGGACTACTAATGCTCTCCTTTGGACCATCACTCCGTTCCCCGACTCGTCCCAGCTATATTCTCATTTTCTGAAGAGAACAGTGAAAGAAATGGTGAGCTCAACTAGTCCAGTAAAAAATATTATGACTAAGATAATGTAGAATAAATTATCATTAGCCTTCAACAGTATTAAACTGATAAAATATAACGAATGTAAGACCCCAACTTTTATAAATAAAGATGAATTTTCTATAAATATCATTTTTGAATATTATGGAGTTAATTTGATATAATGTTATAGTTGTGGGTAATATTTATAAATTTTGCAAAGTAAGCAAGTTGTTATAAAATATTCGTTTGGTCGGAGAATATTCTTTTTGTCGGGGAATATTCGTACGACGGCACAATCATTGGTGGACCCCACAACGGAATTATTGTCGGATAGAGAAAACGACAGAATTATCTTTCTATAAAAATAACGGCTGAGGTGTTACCGTTAAAACCGTTAAAACTGTTGAACTACTCGGTAGTAAAAGTACAGTAATACGCGTGGTTGTATAGTAGCACACGGTATTGATTATTGATGCTTACGTGAGAAGTCACTCAGCTATACTCAATTATTGCTACAGTAATTGCTGCATCATATCTCTTAAATTATTGTCATAGTATCATCTGTATAATATGTTATATTATTGAGACGTTGTGGTAAGTTTGGTTATTTTATGGGGGGCCATATGTCATCATCTAAGAGTCTCTTCGTCAATAGTAATTACCGTCGTCAATAGTATTTACCTTGGTCAATAGTAATTACCTTCGTCAATAGTATTTACCTTGGTCAATAGTAATTACCTTCGTCAATAGTATTTACCTTGGTCAATAGTAATTACCTTCGTCAATAGTATTTACCTTGGTCAATAGTAATTACTTTCGTCAATAGTAGTTGTCCATTCAATATTACCAAGAGTCATTTGACCCTTCGTTAAGACCAAGAGTCACCCTCAGTTTTTCTATAAATAGAGGCCTAGGGCTTCATTATTTTTCACGAATTCATTCAAGCTATAGAGAGAGAAAGTATAGAGAGAATAAGAGAGAGAGAGACTAAAAGTATTCTGCTACATCACTTTTCCAATATCCAGTTCTTTTAAGGTAGGGAATATTATTTCTTTTATATTCATGAAGAGAACTTCTGTTATTCCATTTGTTATTATTCTGTTGGAATAACCAGTATACGCGGTCTACCCTATACTTGGTGACATTCTTCTATTATTCTGTTGGAACATCCTGTCTGTGTGTTTTACACCGGACCTGGTTCCGTTTATTATTCTGTTGGAACATCCTGTCTGTGTGTTTTACACCGGACCTGGTTCCGTTTTATTATTATTCTGTTGGAATATCCTGTCTGTGTGTTTTACACCGGACCTGGTTCCATTATTTATTATTCTGTCGGAATATCCTGTCTGTGCGTTTACGCCGGACCTGGTTCCATTATTTATTATTCTATTGAAATAACCTGTCTGTGCGGTCTATCGCATGCATGGTGATTTCTTTTGTTATTCCATTCTTTATTGTACTCAGTTGGTTAAGTTTTGACTTCTATACTCCATGAAATTTGTGGAATATCCTTGATAGTTGCGTTTCATCCAGTATCTTTTCAAGAAAATATTCTTCTAAGCATTCTTGAATTTTACTCCACAATGCAGTATCATGTTGACAATTTGGACGTTGTTAATTCTTGGATAAATTAATTCTTGAACTTGTTTTATTGAATTCTTATATCATTGTCATCATCCTCATGTTTATAAAATGTTGAAAGTCATCTGTGGCCTGTAGTGCATAGATGGACTTGGTATGATTATGACCAGGGATTATTCGGTGTAATCATGACCGTAATGTTACAAATGATGTGGTTAAAGTCTCATTGGCCGTAGTGCAGTGATGGACAGTTGTTGGCATGATCATGACCATTAATGAATACACGAATATCCTTGGCCGTAGTGCAGGGGTGATTCGATGATGTGGATTATTTTATTAAGCTGAGTCCCAGCAATCACAGTGTTGAAAAACTTTTTAAATCATAAAAGATAGTAGAGTTTATTTTCTACTTGACTCTTTTAATGGATTGCTTGTTCCGCTACAGTTAAACTTGATGTCTATTATATTTTATCAGTTTAACATTGTTGAAGGCTAATGATAATTTATTCTGCATTATCTTAGTCATAATATTTCTTACTGGGCTAGTTGAGCTCACCCTTTCTTTCACTGTTCTCTTCAAGAAATGAGAACGTAGCTGGGACAAGTCGGGGTACGGAGTGATGGTCCGAATGATAGTATTAGTTAGTAGTCCTCACTATTCTATGTAATGGTGTGTTAATAAATGTAATGAGGACTCCTTTTGAGTATGAATACTCTCTAGAAGATAATATTTGTATTCAAACTCACAGTTTATGTTTTGTCGTATTGTACACGACAGATGTATTAATCAGTTGTATTTGTATTCTGTACTATGTATCTGACGACCCAAGATGGGTGATGTATACCTAATTTTGGGGGCGTCACAGTTGGTATCAGAGCTTAGGGATATGATCCCTGGCTAAGATGTGAGAATAGAACTAGGAGGGGAGAGACGGGGAATTCCTTCGCTAGTATGACCTACCTAAGTTTATTTTGTATTTAATTGGTCGGTCAAAGTATATTGATAATATGTGACATGTTAATTAACCCTTGTTTTGTGGCAGTATTTGAAAATGGCAGCTGAAAATGTCAACATTGGAGTGAATGAGACCGTGGCATCTCTAATCACCAACCAGGATAATGTAATATCAGGCGAAGAAGAAATTAGAGATATCTATGTGGTAAGTGAAGAACTAATAGTTGCACCCGAGCTAGTGGCAGAGGTAGCAGCTGAGAGCGAGGAAGAAGAGGAAGAAGAGGACGAAGAGGAACCTGAGGAGAATTGGTTAGAAGAAATTTATGATCAAAACTTAGAATTACAAAATCGTGTTCATGAGTTAGAAGAGCATGCTGAAGAACAACAGGCGGTCGTGGAGCAAAGAGATGTAACGATTCAAAATTGTGTTACCCGATATGTGTTGCTCGAACAAAATCACGCTTTGGCAGAGTGTAAGATATTAAAGTTGGAATCTGAGAATTCAAATATCAAGGATCAGCTGAAAGAAGAAACAACTGAACGAGTGAAAATGAAGGATGCATGGGTAAAAGCCGCACGACGTGCTGATATTGTAGAAAGAGATGTCCGATCCAAAAAGGCTAAAATAGATGATATACATTTCTCTTTTTGGACAGCAATTGGGAGAACCCAACATCGAGTTTTGAATTACCCTGTACAGAGCGGTCAATCTGAACTCGACATGGATCGAAGATTGATGATTCAGATTATGAAGCAGGAGTACGATGAAGCAGTTGAGGGTGGAATATGTCCGATATTAAAGTCAATTCCAACGATAGAGATGACATCAAATGCTACCCCAGACAAGTCAAAGCCGGGTAGTTCAAGGGAGAGCGGTTGTCATGACTTCCCAACAAGTGAGGAACCCAAATAAAGTTATCGCGGGTAAGCTAATCATAAACCCTTGCGAAGTTTGTACCTTATTCAATACTGGTTCTACCCACTCTTGTATTTCACCTAGTTGTGTTCAACGTTTAAACTTGGCCCTTTAAAAAAAAATAAAAAATATTAGGCTTGACTTATTTGTTGAAACTCTGTTAGGAGAAACCTTCGTTAACTCTACTAATTATAAATCTTATTTGATTCAAATCGACACTTTCACGTTACCTGTCGATATGTAATTTTTGGAAACGATTGGTTAACTACCCATTATGCTTTTCGTAAGGTTGTTAATTTTCATATTCCTAACCAACCTGTTATGCGAATTCAAGCAACCAAACCACTAAAGTCAATCATTATCATATCAAGCCATAAGTAAGGATCCTCATTCCTTTCATTGTTGACTTCCTGGTGGGGAATGCACCGAAACCAGACTTTCCGTAGGAGACGTTGTAAATGACGATGGCAAGCTGATAGGTATCAATGTGACGTGTTATCCAAGTCTGGGATGAGAGTCACAGTTTTGAACGATATTTCTATTGTTAATAAATTTCTTGACGTATTCTTGAAGACTTCTTAGCCTACCCCAGAGCGTAAAATTGAATTTTGTATTGACCCCAGTACAAAACCTATTTCTTAAACCCTCAAATATTTCTTCAACTAAAACGAACGTATTATGCGCCAAAGACGTTGGCTCGAGCTGTTGAAGATTACGATCGTACCATTCAATAACATCGTGGAAAAGTGAACGTGGTAGCTGACGCGTTGTGTAGAAGATCGTATACGGTTACAAGTGTGAATATTCGAACCCACGTGAAGATAACGAATATACGATTAAAATCGACTTTAATTGATAAAGTTAAAATTGCTCAAGCTACAGACCTAGAGCTGATGCGTATGAGGAAGAAGGTGCAAGAAGGTGCTATGCCGGAAGCAAGAATCGATATTTCAAGTCAACTCCAGACTTTGTGTTCCTAACAACCCTGATTTAAAGTATGAAATCATGATGGAGGCGCACAACACACCATTTGCAATCCATCCTGGAAGTACCAAAATGTATCATGATCTTCGTCATACATTTTGGTGGAGCAATATGAAGAGAGAGATAGCGTTGTTTATCTCAAGGTGTCTAACTTGTCAACGAGTCAAAGCGGAGCATCAAGTACCAAAAGGTCCATTGCAACCACTTGAAATTCCAGAATGGAAGTGGGAGCACATCACCATGGATTTCGTTACCGGTCTTCCTAGGGTTTCTCAAGGTATTGATGCGATTTGGGTCATTGTTGATAGATTGACCAAGTCTGCTCATTTCTTACCGATACGAGAAACTTATACACTTGAACGTCTTGCTCGTATGTACATAAACGAGATTGTAAGACTGCATGGTATGCCAGTATCCATAGTTTCTGATCGAGACCCAAGATTCACTTCACGATTTTGGGTTAGTTTACAAAAAGCTATGGGCACGGAGTTACAATTTAGTTCAGCATATCATCCTCAGACGGACGGACAATCAGAGAGGACTATTCAAACTCTTGAAGATCTATTAAGACTCTGTGTCTTTGACTTCAAGGGAAGTTGGGACAAGTTCTTACCATTGGTGGAGTTTTCCTACAACAACAGTTATCAAGCAAGTATTGGCATGGCTCCATTCGAAGCATTGTATGGAAGAAAATGTCGTTCTCCAGTATGCTGGGATGAGGTGGGCGAAGCAACGTTGTTGGGACCGGAGTTGGTACGTATGACTACAGAAAAGATTCAAACGATCCGATAACGTATAAAAACCTCACAAGATCGACAAAAGAGTTATGCTGATCTTCATCGAAAGGACGTGGAATTTGATGTAGGAGATCATGTGTTCTTACGTGTTGCTCCATGGAAAGGTGTTACGAGATTTGGAAAGAGAGGAAAGCTAAATCCTCGATTCATCGGTCCATTTTTAATCCTCGATCGAGTAGGAACTGTGGCTTATAGACTCGCTTTACCGCCAAGTATGTCTCGTGTTCATAACGTTTTCCACATATCCATGTTACGCAAATATGTGGAAGACCCGAACCACATTATTGAGTTAGAACCGGACGAAATAGCGGAGGATTTGACGTATGAAGAAGTTCATGTTCAAATAGCGGAGGATTTGACGTATGAAGAAGTTCATGTAGAATAAATTATCATTAGCCTTCAACAGTATTAAACTGATAAAATATAACGAATGTAAGACCCCAACTTTTATAAATAAAGATGAATTTTCTATAAATATCATTTTTGAATATTATGGAGTTAATTTGATATAATGTTATAGTTGTGGGTAATATTTATAAATTTTGCAAAGTAAGCAAGTTGTTATAAAATATTCGTTTGGTCGGAGAATATTCTTTTTGTCGGAGAATATTCGTACGACGGCACAATCATTGGTGGACCCCACAACGGAATTATTGTCGGATTGAGAAAACGACAGAATTATCTTTCTATAAAAATAACGACTGAGGTGTTACCGTTAAAACCGTTAAAACTGTTGAACTACTCGGTAGTAAAAGTACAGTAATACGCGTGGTTGCATAGTAGCACACGGTATTGATTATTGATGCTTACGTGAGAAGTCACTCAGCTATACTCAATTATTGCTACAGTAATTGCTGCATTATATCTCTTAAATTATTGTCATAGTATCATCTGTATAATATGTTATATTATTGAGACGTTGTGGTAAGTTTGGTTATTTTATGGGGGGCCATATGTCATCATCTAAGAGTCTCTTCGTCAATAGTAATTACCGTCGTCAATAGTATTTACCTTGGTCAATAGTAATTACCTTCGTCAATAGTATTTACCTTGGTCAATAGTAATTACCTTCGTCAATAGTATTTACCTTGGTCAATAGTAATTACCTTCGTCAATAGTATTTACCTTGGTCAATAGTAATTACTTTCGTCAATAGTAGTTGTCCCTTCAATATTACCAAGAGTCATTTGACCCTTCGTTAAGACCAAGAGTCATTTGACCCTTCGTTAAGACCAAGAGCCACCCTCAGTTTTTCTATAAATAGAGGCCTAGGGCTTCATTATTTTTCACGAATTCATTCAAGCTATAGAGAGAGAAAGTATAGAGAGAATAAGAGAGAGAGAGACTAAAAGTATTCTGCTACATCACTTTTCCAATATCCAGTTCTTTTAAGGTAGGGAATATTATTTCTTTTATATTCATGAAGAGAACTTCTGTTATTCCATTTGTTATTATTCTGTTGGAATAACCAGTATACGCGGTCTACCCTATACTTGGTGACATTCTTCTATTATTCTGTTGGAACATCCTGTCTGTGTGTTTTACACCGGACCTGGTTCCGTTTATTATTCTGTTGGAACATCCTGTCTGTGTGTTTTACACCGGACCTGGTTCCGTTTTATTATTATTCTGTTGGAATATCCTGTCTGTGTGTTTTACACCGGACCTGGTTCCATTATTTATTATTCTGTCGGAATATCCTGTCTGTGCGTTTACGCCGGACCTGGTTCCATTATTTATTATTCTATTGGAATAACCTGTCTGTGCGGTCTATCGCATGCATGGTGATTTCTTTTGTTATTCCATTCTTTATTGTACTCAGTTGGTTAAGTTTTGACTTCTATACTCCATGAAATTTGTGGAATATCCTTGATAGTTGCGTTTCATCCAGTATCTTTTCAAGAAAATATTCTTCTAAGCATTCTTGAATTTTACTCCACAATGCAGTATCATGTTGACAATTTGGACGTTGTTAATTCCTGGATAAATTAATTCTTGAACTTGTTTTATTGAATTCTTATATCATTGTCATCATCCTCATGTTTATAAAATGTTGAAAGTCATCTGTGGCCTGTATTGCATAGATGGACTTGGTATGATTATGACCAGGGATTATTCGGTATAATCATGACCGTAATGTTACAAATGATGTGGTAAAAGTCCTCATTGGCCCGTAGTGCATTGATGGACAGTTGTTGGCATGATCATGACCATTAATGAATACACGAATATCCTTGGCCGTAGTGCAGGGGTGATTCGATGATGTGGATTATTTTATTAAGCTGAGTCTCAGCGATCGCAGTGTTGAAAAACCTTTTAAATCATAAAAGATAGTAGAGTTTATTTTCTACTTGACTCTTTTAATGGATTGCTTGTTCCGCTGCAGTTAAACTTGATGTCTATTATATTTTATCAGTTTAACATTGTTGAAGGCTAATGATAATTTATTCTGCATTATCTTAGTCATAATATTTCTTACTGGGCTAGTTGAGCTCACCCTTTTTTTCACTGTTCTCTTCAGGAAATGAGAACGTAGCTGGGACAAGTCGGGGTACGGAGTGATGGTCCGAATGATAGTATTAGTTAGTAGTCCTCACTATTCTATGTAATGGTGTGTTAATAAATGTAATGAGGACTCCTTTTGAGTATGAATACTCTCTAGAAGATAATATTTGTATTCAAACTCACAGTTTATGTTTTGTCGTATTGTACACGACAGTTGTATTATTAAGTTGTATTTGTATTCTGTACTATGTATCTGACGACCCAAGATGGGTGATGTATACCTAATTTTGGGGGCGTCACATTTGGTATCAAAGCTTAGGGATATGATCCCTGGCTAAGATGTGAGAATAGAACTAGGAGGGGAGAGACGGGGAATTCCTTCGCTAGTATGGCATACCTAAGTTTATTTGCATGGTATTTAATTGGTCGGTCATAATATAAGGATAATATATGACATATCAATTAATTTTTATTTTGTGGCAGTATCTGAAAATGGCATCCGAGAATGTTGAGAATAGCAATGGAGCACAGACGACTGTTGATTCACCACACATCAATAATCATGATAATGTGCATCAGGAAGGTGTCAATCCTCATGCAAACAACAACACTGACCAAATGATGAATGATCAAATGTTCAGAGGCTTTATGCAATTCATGCAACAACAGGTGAAAGCGGCTCCTGTCCACAACGTAGGTGGAAATACTGGAAACTCTCAGGCGGTCACCGCTAAACAGTTTAAGGAGCTGGGACCACCGGAGTTTAAGGGAGAACCCAAACCACTTGTAGCTGAAACATGGATAAAGCAGATCACCAAGATATTTGATGTCTTGGGTTGCTCCGAGGAGCAAAAGGTTCCCTTTGCCGCCTTTATGTTGCGAGGAGAGGCAGATTACTGGTGGGAATCGATAAAGCGTACTCAACCTGCCGCACTGAAGATGTCTTGGGAGAAGTTCCAAGATCTGTTTAACGACAAATACTTTCCCGAGAGTATTCGTCACATGAAGGAGGTGGAGTTCATCAAATTGGAGCAGAATAATATGACCGTGTCGCAGTACGAGGCAAAATTTGCGGAGTTATCCCGGTTTGCGTCCCACCTGGTGGATAATGAAGAAAGAATGACGCGGATGTTTTTAAGAGGTTTGAAGCCGGAGATACGTCAACATCTTGTTTCTCATAAACTGTGTTTGTATTCAGATGTTGTAAATAGGGCTCAGTTGGTGGAGCGCGATAACGAGATAACGCAACCAAAAGAGAGCAGCCGGCAAAATGATAATACCAGTGAGAGCAGTCATCGAAGCGGTGACAACAAGCGTGGAGGGAATCAACAGGCCAGAAATGGTAACCACTTCGGTGGTAATCAGGGCCAAAACAATAAGAATGGACATTTTAAGAAGAGGAGATTCAACAATGATGGAAAGACGTCAGCACCAGCACCTGTCGTTAAGGAAGGAGAACGACCACCTATCATATGTTTCAAATGCGGAGGGGAGGGGCACATCAGTCCAAACTGCGCGATGCCGTCCAAAGCATGTTATAATTGTGGAAGAGAAGGTCATTTAGCCCGATTTTGTCGTTTACCGAAGACAAATTCAGCTAGGATGGAGGCACCAAAGGCCGTCCCAGAAAAGTCAAAACCGGTTGTGCAAGGGAGAGCGTTTGTTGTGACCTCCCAGAACGCAAGGAACCCGAATGAGGTCATCACGGGTAAGCTTATCATAAACTCTAACGAAGTCTATACTTTATTTGATACCGGTTCAACCCATTCTTTTATTTCTCCTACTTGCGCTCATCGATTAAATTTGATTCCGGAGAAATTAGACTTTGACTTAGCAGTTGAAACTCCATTGGGAGAAACCTTCATTACATCCACGGTTTATAAGTCTTGTTTGGTTCAAGTTGGTACCCACACATTACCTGTCGATCTTATTTCATTAAAAATACTTGCATTTGACGTGATTCTAGGGATTGATTGGTTAACTACTCATCATGCAAAAATTGATTGTTTTCGTAAGGTTGTTAGCTTTCATATTCCTAATCGACCTATTATGCGAATTCAAGCAACCAAACCATTAAAATCAATCGCTGTCATCTCAAGCCATAAAGCTATTCGTTTATTGAAAAACGGATGTCAAGCTTTCTTAGCTCATGTCACAGATCTAAACAAAAATACGTCAGCTTTGAATGATATTTCTGTTGTTAATAAATTTCCTGACGTATTTCCCGAAGAACTTCCTGGCCTACCCCCAGAGCGTGAAATTGAATTTTGTATCGACCTTGAACCTGGTACAAAACCCATTTCCAAAGCCCCATATCGAATGGCTCCTATTGAACTTCAGGAGTTAAAGACCCAACTGCAGGAATTGTTAGACATTGGTTTTATTCGTCCTAGTACTTCTCCTTGGGGTGCTCCTGTTCTGTTCGTGAAGAAGAAAGATGGGAGTATGCGACTTTGTATTGATTATCGGGAGTTGAATCATGTCACCATCAAAAATAGGTACCCATTGCCACGTATTGATGACCTGTTTGACCAGTTGCAAGGAGCACAATTCTTTTCAAAGATCGATCTTCGTTCTGGATATCATCAGCTGAAGGTTAGAACTGAGGATATTCCAAAGACGGCTTTTAGAACTCGGTACGGGCATTATGAATTCTTAGTTATGTCTTTTGGATTGACTAATGCTCCTGCTGCCTTCATGGATATGATGAACAGGGTATTTAAGGAATATTTGGATCACTTTGTGGTCGTCTTTATCGATGACATCCTTGTTTATTCCAAAAGCCGTGAAGATCATGAGCAACACTTGAGGCTGGTACTCCAAAAGCTTCGTGAATACAAACTTTATGCCAAGTTGAAGAAATGCGAGTTCTGGCTGGAAGAGGTAGCATTCCTTGGGCACGTAGTATCAAGTCGTGGAATATCTGTTGACCCGGCAAAGATTGAAGCTATTCAAAGCTGGGAGCAACCTAAATCAGTGACCGAGGTACGTAGCTTTCTTGGTTTAGCTGGTTATTATCGAAGATTCGTGGAAGGATTTTCTCGAATCGCTACTCCATTAACTCAGCTGACTCGGAAAGATACAAAGTTTGGTTGGAGCGAAGAATGTGAGCAGAGTTTTCAAGAACTCAAGAGGAGACTCATTTCAGCACCTGTTCTAACAATACCATCTGGCTCGGAGGGATTTGTCATCTACAGTGATGCTTCGAGCAAAGGGTTGGGATGCGTTCTCATGCAACATGGAAAAGTCATAGCCTATGCATCAAGACAACTCAAGGAATATGAGAGGAATTATCCTACTCATGATCTAGAGTTGGCAGCTGTTGTCTTTGCACTTAAAATTTGGAGGCATTACTTGTATGGGGAGAAAGTGGAGATCTTTACGGATCATAAAAGTCTCAAATATTTCTTCACTCAAAAGGAACTCAACATGCGACAACGACGTTGGCTTGAACTGTTGAAAGATTATGATCATACCATTCAATACCATCCTGGAAAAGCGAACGTGGTAGCTGACGCATTGAGTAGAAGATCATATGCGGGTACAAATGCAATATTAACAACGCAAAGGCCCATTTTGTGTGACTTGCAAAGGATGGAGATAGAGTTGAAGACTCCAGGGACCCATGTGATGATGGCGAATATACGAGTAGAACCGACTTTAATCGATAAAGTTAAAGCTGCTCAAGCTACAGACCTGGAGCTGATGCATATGAGGAAGAAAGTGCAAGAAGGTTCTATGCCGGAAGCAAGAATCGATGAAGAAGGAATACTTCGAGTCAACTCCAGACTTTGTGTTCCTAACAACCCTGATTTAAAGTATGAAATCATGATGGAGGCGCACAACACACCGTTTGCAATCCATCCTGGAAGTACCAAAATGTATCATGATCTTCGTCATACATTTTGGTGGAGCAATATGAAGAGAGAGATAGCGTTGTTTATCTCAAGGTGTCTAACTTGTCAACGAGTCAAAGCGGAGCATCAAGTACCAAAAGGTCCATTGCAACCACTTGAAATTCCAGAATGGAAGTGGGAGCACATCACCATGGATTTCGTTACCGGTCTTCCTAGGGTTTCTCAAGGTATTGATGCGATTTGGGTCATTGTTGATAGATTGACCAAGTCTGCTCATTTCTTACCGATACGAGAAACTTATACACTTGAACGTCTTGCTCGTATGTACATAAACGAGATTGTAAGACTGCATGGTATGCCAGTATCCATAGTTTCTGATCGAGACCCAAGATTCACTTCACGATTTTGGGTTAGTTTACAAAAAGCTATGGGCACGGAGTTACGATTTAGTTCAGCATATCATCCTCAGACGGACGGACAATCAGAGAGGACTATTCAAACTCTTGAAGATCTATTAAGACTCTGTGTCTTTGACTTCAAGGGAAGTTGGGACAAGTTCTTACCATTGGTGGAGTTTTCCTACAACAACAGTTATCAAGCAAGTATTGGCATGGCTCCATTCGAAGCATTGTATGGAAGAAAATGTCGTTCTCCAGTATGCTGGGATGAGGTGGGCGAAGCAACGTTGTTGGGACCGGAGTTGGTACGTATGACTACAGAAAAGATTCAAACGATCCGACAACGTATAAAAACCTCACAAGATCGACAAAAGAGTTATGCTGATCTTCATCGAAAGGACGTGGAATTTGATGTAGGAGATCATGTGTTCTTACGTGTTGCTCCATGGAAAGGTGTTACGAGATTTGGAAAGAGAGGAAAGCTAAATCCTCGATTCATCGGTCCATTTTTAATCCTCGATCGAGTAGGAACTGTGGCTTATAGACTCGCTTTACCGCCAAGTATGTCTCGTGTTCATAACGTTTTCCACATATCCATGTTACGCAAATATGTGGAAGACCCGAACCACATTATTGAGTTAGAACCGGACGAAATAGCGGAGGATTTGACGTATGAAGAAGTTCCTGTTCAAATCTTGGATAAGAAGGAACATATTCTACGCTCCAAGGTTATACCTCAAGTCAAAGTTTTGTGGAGAAACCACGATGTTGAGGAAATGACTTGGGAGTTAGAATCAGAAATGAAATCAAGGTATCCTTACCTCTTCGACATACCAGGTACGTACCCTAATTTCGAGGGCGAAATTTCATAAGAAGGGGAGGTTGTAAGACCCCAACTTTTATAAATAAAGATGAATTTTCTATAAATATCATTTTTGAATATTATGGAGTTAATTTGATATAATGTTATAGTTGTGGGTAATATTTATAAATTTTGCAAAGTAAGCAAGTTGTTATAAAATATTCGTTTGGTCGGAGAATATTCTTTTTGTCGGGGAATATTCGTACGACGGCACAATCATTGGTGGACCCCACAACGGAATTATTGTCGGATTGAGAAAACGACAGAATTATCTTTCTATAAAAATAACGGCTGAGGTGTTACCGTTAAAACCGTTAAAACTGTTGAACTACTCGGTAGTAAAAGTACAGTAATACGCGTGGTTGCATAGTAGCACACGGTATTGATTATTGATGCTTACGTGAGAAGTCACTCAGCTATACTCAATTATTGCTACAGTAATTGCTGCATTATATCTCTTAAATTATTGTCATAGTATCATCTGTATAATATGTTATATTATTGAGACGTTGTGGTAAGTTTGGTTATTTTATGGGGGGCCATATGTCATCATCTAAGAGTCTCTTCGTCAATAGTAATTACCGTCGTCAATAGTATTTACCTTGGTCAATAGTAATTACCTTCGTCAATAGTATTTACCTTGGTCAATAGTAATTACCTTCGTCAATAGTATTTACCTTGGTCAATAGTAATTACCTTCGTCAATAGTATTTACCTTGGTCAATAGTAATTACTTTCGTCAATAGTAGTTGTCCCTTCAATATTACCAAGAGTCATTTGACCCTTCGTTAAGACCAAGAGTCATTTGACCCTTCGTTAAGACCAAGAGCCACCCTCAGTTTTTCTATAAATAGAGGCCTAGGGCTTCATTATTTTTCACGAATTCATTCAAGCTATAGAGAGAGAAAGTATAGAGAGAATAAGAGAGAGAGAGACTAAAAGTATTCTGCTACATCACTTTTCCAATATCCAGTTCTTTTAAGGTAGGGAATATTATTTCTTTTATATTCATGAAGAGAACTTCTGTTATTCCATTTGTTATTATTCTGTTGGAATAACCAGTATACGCGGTCTACCCTATACTTGGTGACATTCTTCTATTATTCTGTTGGAACATCCTGTCTGTGTGTTTTACACCGGACCTGGTTCCGTTTATTATTCTGTTGGAACATCCTGTCTGTGTGTTTTACACCGGACCTGGTTCCGTTTTATTATTATTCTGTTGGAATATCCTGTCTGTGTGTTTTACACCGGACCTGGTTCCATTATTTATTATTCTGTCGGAATATCCTGTCTGTGCGTTTACGCCGGACCTGGTTCCATTATTTATTATTCTATTGGAATAACCTGTCTGTGCGGTCTATCGCATGCATGGTGATTTCTTTTGTTATTCCATTCTTTATTGTACTCAGTTGGTTAAGTTTTGACTTCTATACTCCATGAAATTTGTGGAATATCCTTGATAGTTGCGTTTCATCCAGTATCTTTTCAAGAAAATATTCTTCTAAGCATTCTTGAATTTTACTCCACAATGCAGTATCATGTTGACAATTTGGACGTTGTTAATTCCTGGATAAATTAATTCTTGAACTTGTTTTATTGAATTCTTATATCATTGTCACCATCCTCATGTTTATAAAATGTTGAAAGTCATCTGTGGCCTGTATTGCATAGATGGACTTGGTATGATTATGACCAGGGATTATTCGGTATAATCATGACCGTAATGTTACAAATGATGTGGTAAAAGTCCTCATTGGCCCGTAGTGCATTGATGGACAGTTGTTGGCATGATCATGACCATTAATGAATACACGAATATCCTTAGTCGTAGTGCAGGGGTGATTTGATGATGTGGATTATTTTATTAAGCTGAGTCTCAGCGATCGCAGTGTTGAAAAACCTTTTAAATCATAAAAGATAGTAGAGTTTATTTTCTACTTGACTCTTTTAATGGATTGCTTGTTCCGCTGCAGTTAAACTTGATGTCTATTATATTTTATCAGTTTAACATTGTTGAAGGCTAATGATAATTTATTCTGCATTATCTTAGTCATAATATTTCTTACTGGGCTAGTTGAGCTCACCTT
This sequence comes from Panax notoginseng, assembly GCA_016801055.1. Classification (NCBI taxonomy): domain Eukaryota; kingdom Viridiplantae; phylum Streptophyta; class Magnoliopsida; order Apiales; family Araliaceae; genus Panax; species Panax notoginseng. The sequence goes on from CM029022.1 coordinate 27,674,127, forward strand.
TTTTTTCACTGTTCTCTTCAGGAAATGAGAACGTAGCTGGGACAAGTCGGGGTACGGAGTGATGGTCCGAATGATAGTATTAGTTAGTAGTCCTCACTATTCTAAGTAATGGTGTGTTAATAAATATAATGAGGACTCCTTTTGAGTATGAATACTCTCTAGAAGATAATATTTGTATTCAAACTCACAGTTTATGTTTTGTCGTATTGTACACGACAGTTGTATTATTAAGTTGTATTTGTATTCTGTACTATGTATCTGACGACCCAAGATGGGTGATGTATACCTAATTTTGGGGGCGTCACAACGAACATCAAGTTTAACTGCAGCGGAACAAGCAATCCATTAAAAGAGTCAAGTAGAAAATAAAATCTACTATCTTCTATGATTTAAAAGGTTTTTCAACACTGTTATCGCTGGGACTCAGCTTAATAAAATAATCCACATCATCGAATCACCCCTGCACTACGGCCAAGGATATTCGTGTATTCATTAATGGTCATGATCATGCCAACAACTGTCCATCAATGCACTACGGCCAATGAGGACTTTTACCACATCATTTGTAACATTACGGTCATGATTATACCGAATAATCCCTGGTCATAATCATACCAAGTCCATCTATGCACTACAGGCCACAGATGACTTTCAACATTTTATAAACATGAGGATGATGACAATGATATAAGAATTCAATAAAACAAGTTCAAGAATTAATTTATCCAAGAATTAACAACGTCCAAATTGTCAATATGATACTGTTTTGTGGAGTAAAATTCAAGAATGATTAGAATAATATTTTCATGAAAAGATACTGGATGAAACGCAATTATCAAGGATATTCCACAAATTTCATGGAGTATAGAAGTTAAAACTTAACCAACTGAGTATAATAAATAATTGAATAATAAAAGAAATCACCCGGCATGCGATAGACCGCACAGACAGGTTATTCTAACAGAATAATAAATAATGGAACCTGGTTCGGCGTAAACGCACAGACAGGATATTCCGATAGAATAATAAATAATGGAACCAGGTCCGGCGTAAACGCACAGACAGGATATTCCGACAGAATAATAAATAATGGAACCAGGTCCGGTGTAAAACACACAGACAGGATGTTCCAACAGAATAATAATAAGACGGAGCCAGGTCCGGTGTAAAACACACAGACAGGATGTTCCAACAGAATAATAGAAGAATGTCACCAAGTATAGGGTAGACCGCGTATACAGGTTATTCCAACAGAATAATAAGAAATGGAATAACAAAAATTTTCTTCATGAATAAGAAAGAATAACACCCCTTACCGTTTTAAAGAAGAACTTAAATAAGGAAGTAGTTAAGTAGCAGAATACTTTTCTTCTCTCTCTCTATAGTTTCTCTCTCTAGAGTTCAGTGAATTCGTAAGAAATAATGAAGGAATGAGTTGCTATTTATAGAAAAATGGAATGCATAGTAACTAATCCATGAACGGTCCAGATTGATTACTTTAATCTGACGGTCCATATTTAAAGAAAAATCTTTTAAATAAAATATAATATATTCTATTTATAGAATAACTTTAATAAAGTATTCTGTTTAATATAAAAAGATGTTTCTGTTTTATTACATTAATAATACGAATAAAACAAAACTTCATTATCGCTAAATAATTCATATTATTAATTGACAATAATTGAATCAAACTGAGTGACTTCTTACATAAGCATTAATAATCAATACCGTGTACTACTATGCAACCACACGTATTACTGTACTTTTACTACCGAGTAGTTTAACAGTATCAATGGTAAAACTTCCGCCGTTATTTTTAATAAAATATTTTTGTCGTTTTCTCAATCCGACAATAATTCTGTTGTGGGGTCTACCAATGATTGTGCCGTTGTACGAATATTCCCTGTTAAAACGAATATTCCCCGACCAATCGAATATTATATAACAACTTACGTACTTTGCAAAATTTATAAATATTACCCACAACTATAACATTATATTAAATTAACTCCATAATATTTAAAAATGATATTTATAGAAAATTCATCTTTATTTATAAAAGTTGGGGTCTTACAACCTCCCCTTCTTATGAAATTTTGTCCTCGAAATTAGGGTACGTACCTGATATGTCGAAGAGGTAAGGATACCTTGATTTCATTTCAGATTCTAACTCCCAAGTCATTTCCTCAACATCGTGATTTCTCCACAAAACTTTGACTTGAGGTATAACCTTGGAGCGTAGAATATGTTCCTTCTTATCCAAGATTTGAATAGGAACTTCTTCATACGTTAAATCCTCCGCTATTTCGTCCGGTTCTAACTCAATAATGTGGTTCGGGTCTTCCACATATTTACGTAACATGGATATGTGAAAAACGTTATGAACACGAGACATACTTGGCGGTAAAGCGAGTCTATAAGCCACAGTTCCTACTCGATCGAGGATTAAAAATGGACCGATGAATCGAGGATTGAGCTTTCCTCTCTTTCTAAATCTCGTAACTCCTTTCCATGGAGCAACACGTAAGAACACATGATCTCCTATATCAAATTCCACGTCCTTTCGATGAAGATCAGCATAACTCTTTTGTCGATTTTGTGAGGTTTTTATACGTTGTCGGATCGCTTGAATATTTTCTGTAGTCATACGTACCAACTCCGGTCCCAATAACGTTGCTTCACCCACCTCATCCTAGCATACTGGAGAACGACATTTTCTTCCATACAATGCTTCGAATGGAGTCATGCCAATACTTGCTTGATAACTGTTGTTGTAGGAAAACTCCACTAATGGTAAGAACTTGTCCCAACTTCCCTTGAAATCAAGGACACAGAGTCTTAATAGATCTTCAAGTGTTTGAATAGTCCTCTCTGACTGTCCGTCCGTCTGAGGATGATATGCCGAAGTAAATCGTAAATCCGTGCCCATAGCTTTTTGTAAACTAACCCAAAATCGTGAAGTGAATCTTGGGTCTCGATCAGAAACTATGGATACTGGCATACCATGCAGTCTTATAATCTCGTTTATGTACATACGAGCAAGACGTTCAAGTGTATAAGTTTCTCGTATCGGTAAGAAATGAGCAGACTTGGTCAATCTATCAACAATGACCCAAATCGCATCTATACCTTGAGAAACCTTAGGAAGACCGGTAACAAAATCCATGGTAATGTGCTCCCACTTTCATTCTGGAATTTCAAGTGGTTGCAATGGACCTTTTGGTACTTGATGCTCCACTTTGACTCGTTGACAAGTTAGACACCTTGAGATAAACATCGCTATCTCTCTCTTCATATTGCTCCACCAAAATGTATGACGAAGATCATGATACATTTTGGTACTTCCAGGATGGATTGTAAACGGTGTGTTGTGCGCCTCCATCATGATTTCATACTTTAAATCAGGGTTGTTAGGAATACAAAGTCTGGAGTTAACTCGAAGTATTCCTTCTTCATCGATTCTTGCTTCCGGCATAGCACCTTCTTGCACTTTCTTCCTCATACGCATCAGCTCCAGGTCTGTAGCTTGAGCAGCTTTAACTCTATCGATTAAAGTTGGTTCTACTCGTATATTCGCCATCATCACATGGGTCCCTGGTGTAAGACCCTGAATTTTATGAAATAAAAGTATTCAATTTTTCTTATAATTACTATTCAGTAAATGGTTAAATTGATAAAAGTTTAAAGTTATGAGTGAAATGTGAATTTTTTTTCAAAATAAGCAAGTGGTTATAAAATAATCATTGTTGTCGGGGAATATTCGTTTGGTCGTGGAATATTCTTTCTGTCAGGGAATATTCGTACGACGGCGCAGCTATTTGTGGGCCCCATAACGAATAACTGTCGGGTGAAGAAAACGACAAATTTAAATTTTTACAAATAACGGCGTAGTTGTTACCGTTAACACTGTTGGAATACCCGGTGGTTAAAATACAGTAATACGCGTTATTGCACAGTAGCACACGGTATTGCATAGTATTTTTGAAATTATTGATTCTTACGTAAGAAGGCACTACTCAATAATTGTTACAGTAATTACTGTTCAATATTTTATTTTATTGATTCAATAATTGTTGCGTTGATATTTTATATTATTGTTGTTTCAATAAATGTTACTGCACAGTATTTTCTATTATCAGATCAATAATTCATATTATTTAAATAATATTATTAGATAGCATTATTGTCAATGTCTAGAAAGTTCTGTCTAAGGAGAGGTTTGGTCATCTAATTGCGCGCCAGTAAGGAGAAATTCTTATTGGAAAGCCCCCTCTTTCCTGGGAACGGCCTGGTTGTCATAAATGTGATTCTGTAATATTATTTGTGAATAATTAATTATTGATTCATATGATAAGGAAATATTTATTGTATGTGGATATAAACGAGGGATATATTTTTGTGGTTAAAAATGAAGGAGATAATGTTGAGGTTTTTATCCGTATTTTTGTCGGAATGGAGGTATTAAAAATCAGGGTTTTTGAGATATTTTGCGGGGGTTATAATTTTTAATCCGACCGTTGTATCGTGATAATTTTTAGATATGTTATACATATATAAGTTGAGTATATGTCCATAAATTTTGAACCGTTAAAAATGAACGTATGATTTGTTATGAATTTTAAGAGGTGGCTGATTCGGAAATCAGGTTATAAATCATTTTTGGTAGAAAATTCTAGAATTGGTGGGCCCCACTTGTGGTTGGTGAAGAAATGTGCTGAATTATATTTCAAATGTGGTGGGTGGGAATAGTAGCAGGTAAAGCCATCAGGTTGCAGGTCAAACCTACCAAAATTTTCTTATAAATAGAGGGCTAAGTTAGAATTGAAAATCACACTAGAAACATAAGCTTTCTCTCTTTCTCTCTCTAGATTATTGAGTGTATTTTGTGAGTATTTAGATACTCTGTGAGTTTCTATTCATCAGTGCAAGTTTCCTTCAGCCTTATACCGATCAGAAGTACTGCTCTTTTGAGGTAAGGGATAGTAAGGGATAGTAAGGGATTTTAAGGGTTGTTATGTTTTTCAGTTTCGTAATTTTTCTGAACTTCAAAAATTCTGAAAAAATTTGAAATGATATTTTGATGAGTTTTATTGATTGTGTCCAAAAATGGTGATTTTTAGATGTATAGATTGAGAGTTATGAATTTTATGAGAAAAGACTATTTTAAAAGTAACTGCTTATAATTTCTTGTGGTTAACTCCAAAATTGATGAAATTTTTATTGGGAGTACATGTATATGATGGAAGTATACTCTGTTAATTTCAGAATTTTTGGACAAAAGTACAATTTTTGATAAATGTCTAAATATTCGGCTGTTTTTGCCATATGAAAAATAGTAAATGACTTTTAAAAATTCTGAGAAAAATATATGTTCACTATGGGACTATATTATGTTAAATTCCAGAAAAGAAATATTTTTGGAATTGATTTGGTATTTTTTATGAAAATGGTCTAGTTATGAGTTAATGAATTAAATATGTTTTGTGAAGTAAGAAAATTGGAAAATATGATTTTATGGCTTGAGAATCCTATATATGAGGTATATGCAGATTTTTGATGAGGGTTTTGGTTATTGATGATGAAATCTTAAGAGTTGGCATTTTATGATGATTAAATGCATTAATTAGTAAAGTGTAAACAATTTAAATAAATTGTTTATAAGCTTAAGAATATTATTCTTTCAATATCATTATACCGAAATATTGGTATGTATATTATTGTGGAATTTCTACCTTTTTCATGTCAGGGTTACTATTCACGAATTACTATTCATGAGCTACTATTCACGAGTTACTATTCACGAGTTACTATTCACGACAAAATTGGTTTCTTTTTCTAACCAAATTATAGTTGATTTATGAATATTACTCTTGAGATTAAATCTATATGTTGATTATATTGATTTTATTATCATATATAACATTTTTATAACCCTAATGATGATATTTCTCTTTGACTTGAGTGTAAAGATGGGTAGATTTTTGGTATGATCATGACTATGGGTTCTCTTTGGCCAGTAGTGCAAAGTTAAATTGTTGACTGGTATGATCATGACCATTGAATTTATAATTGAATATCTTTAGCTTAAGTGCAAAGGTGAAATGATCAACATGGTTATAATTATTGTTTATATAAATTCTTAAATGATTATATATTCTTTGAGGTATTAATATATTTGGCATGTAGTGCAAATATGAATTGTTGAGGAATATTTTTGGCCTGTAGTGCAAAGATGAATTGTAGATGAATATCTTTGGCCTGTAGTGCAAAGATGGTCTGTTGATGAATACATTTGGCCAGTAATGCAAAGATGAACTGTTGATGAATATCTTTGGCCAGTAATGCAAAGATGAACTGTTGACGAATATCTTTGGCCTGTAGTGCAAAGATGACTTGTTGATGAATATCTTTGCCCCGTAGTGCAAAGATGAAGTTATTAGTATGATTATGAACAGGAACTGTGATTTGGTATAACCATGATGTTTGATGTTTCAGGTGATGAAAATTATCTTCGTCCTGGATGAGAAGAGGAATTTAGAACTACAGTTATGATTATGAGTTATTCATATGATTGTGGACCAGAATTGTTGATTGATGTTACAGGGATAAAACATTGTTGATAGATTTTTAATATGGAGAAGATAATAGACTTTATAGTCTATTTGACTCTTCTGATGGATTGCTCGTTCCGCTGCAACTATGGTTGAAATTTTGATCATTTACCATATGTTCTAAATCTCTGATTTATTGTTGATGAAGGCTATTGATAATTGAATTATCTTTAGTCATGATATTCTTTACTGAGCTAGTTGTGCTCACCCTTTTGCTTCACAATTCCTTTCAGGTAATAAGAGTGTAGCTGGGTCGAGCGGGGGTAACAAGAAAATAGAACGGTGGTTTCTAGCTGTGGATGTTCTCCCGAAGCAGTATAGAAAAGTTCATTTAGTAGTTATATTTGGTGAATCCAATAGGGTAAGGTGTACCCAACGTTGGAAGGGTGGTTTGCCACTATCATACAAGATGTCTAACGACATACAACCTCGTGTCATCATAAGACAGGGATGTGCTCATCCACTTGCTGAGTATATCTACGAGCACTACCTATATAATCTTGGTGTTTGTTTGAAGTATAATTCTCAATTAGAGACAGTGGAGATAATGATAAGTCAAGAGAAGACTCACCATTGGGAAGAATATGATAGTAATCTTCTCGTTTTCTTTGGGGTCTATTGGGTCAACCAAGGATAATTCTGTGGCCATATGATATCTATCATAACCTAGATGCGTGGCCTCCCATGTACGAAGGTTTCCTTGAGCACTTCCCAAATATTCTAATTTCTAAAACAGTTTTTGACTATACCTTTATGTAAGGTGTTATTGTGAGGTGATGTCCACGGTTGGAACATGAGTCACATTTGGTATATATTTGTATCCAAACTCACAGCATATGTGTTGTTGTATTTTGCACGACAATTGTTGTAATAAAGTTGTAGTTGTTTTCTGTACCATGTATTTGACGACTCAGAATGGGTTGGGTGGAATGGACCTATTTTGGGGTTGTCACACCTGGAGTCTTTAACTCTATCTCCATCCTTTGCAAGTCACACAAAATGGGCCTTTGTGTTGACAATATCGCACTCGTACTTGCATATGATCTTCTACTCAATGCGTCAGCTACCACGTTCGCTTTTTCAGGATGGTATTGAATGGTATGATCATAATCTTTCAACAGTTCAAGCCAACGTCGTTGTCGCATGTTGAGTTCTTTTTGAGTGAAGAAATATTTGAGGCTTTTATGATCCGTAAAGATCTCCACCTTCTCCCCATACAAGTAATGCCTTCAAATTTTAAGTACAAAGACAACAGCTGCCAACTCTAGATCATGAGTAGGATAATTCCTCTCATATTCCTTAAGTTGTCTTGATGCATAGGCTATGACTTTTCCATGTTGTATGAGAACGCGTCCCAACCCTTTGCTCGAAGCATCACTATAGATGATAAATCCCTCCGAGCCAGATGGTATTGTTAGAACAGGTGCTGAAATGAGTCTCCTCTTGAGTTCTTGAAAACTCTTCTCACATTCTTCGCTCCAACCGAACTTTGTATCTTTCCGAGTCTGCTGAGTTAATGGAGTAGCGATTAGAGAAAATCCTTCCACGAATCTCCGATAATAACCAGCTAAACCAAGAAAGCTACGTACTTCGGTCACTGATTTAGGTTGCTCCCAGCTTTGAATAGCTTCAATCTTTACCAGGTCAACAGATATTCCACGACTTGATACTACGTGCCCAAGGAATGCTACCTCCTCCAGCCAGAACTCGCACTTCTTCAACTTGGCATAAAGCTTGTATTCACGAAGCTTTTGGAGTACCAGCCTCAAGTGTTGCTCATGATCTTCACGACTTTTGGAATAAATAAGGATGTCATCAATAAAGACGACCACAAAGTGATCCAAATATTCCTTGAATATCCGGTTCATCATATCCATGAAGGCAGAAGGAGCATCAGTCAATCCAAAGGACATGACTAGGAATTCATAATGCCCGTACTGAGTTCTGAAAGCCGTCTTTGGAATATCCTCAGTTCTAACCTTCAGTTGATGATATCCAGAACGAAGATCGATCTTTGAAAAGAATTGTGCTCCTTGCAACTGGTCAAACAGGTCATCAATATATGGCAATGGGTACCTATTTTTAATGGTGACATGATTCAACTCCCGATAATCAATACAAAGTCGCATACTTTCATCTTTCTTCTTCACGAATAGAACAGGAGCACCCCAAGGAGAAGTACTAGGACGAATAAAGCCAATGTCTAACAATTCCTGCAGTTGGATCTTTAACTCCTGAAGTTCAATAGGAGCCATTCGATATGGGGCTTTGGAAATGGGTTTTGTACCGGGTTCAAGGTCGATACAAAATTCAATTTCACGCTCTGGGGGTAGGCCAGGAAGTTCTTCAGGGAATACGTCAGGAAATTTATTAACAATAGAAATATCATTCAAAACTGACGTATTTTTGTTTAGATCCGTGACATGAGCTAAGAAAGCTTGACATCCGTTTTTCAATAAACGAATAACTTTATGGTTTGAGATGACAGCGATTGATTTTAATGGTTTGGTTGCTTGAATTCGCATAATAGGTCGATTAAGAATATGAAAGCTAACAACCTTACGAAAACAATCAATTTTTACATGATGAGTAGTTAACCAATCAATCCCTAGAATCACGTCAAATGCAAGTATTTTTAATGAAATAAGATCGACAGGTAATGTGTGGGAACCAACTTGAACCAAACAAGACTTATAAACCGTGGATGTAATGAAGGTTTCTCCCAATGGAGTTTCAACAGATAAGTCAAAGTCTAATTTCTCCGGAGTCAAATTTAATCGATGAGCGCAAGTAGGAGAAATAAAATAATGGGTAGAACCGGTATCAAATAAAGTATAGACTTCGTTAGAGTTTATGATAAGCTTACCCGTGATGACCTCATTCGGGTTCCTTGCTTTCTGGGAGGTCACAACAAACGCTCTCCCTTGCACTACCGGTTTTGACTTTTCTGGGACAGCCTTTGGTGTCTCCATCTTGGTTGAACTTGTTTTTGGTAAACAACAAAATTGAGCTAAATGACATTCTCTTCCACAATTATAACATGCTTTAGACGGCATCGCGCAGTTTGGACCGATGTGCCCCTCCCCTCCGCATTTGAAATATATGATAGGTGGTCGTTCTCCTTCCTTAACAACGGGTGCTGGTGCTGACGTCTTTCCATCATTGTTGAATCTCCTCTTTTTGAAATGACCATTCTTATTGTTTTGGCCCTGATTACCACCGAAGTGGTTACCATTTCTGGCCTGTTGATTCCCTCCACGCTTGTTGTCACTGCTTCGATGACTGCTCTCACTGGTATTATCATTTTGCCGACTGCTCTCTTTTGGTTGCGTTGACTCATTATCGCGCTCCACTAACTGAGCCCTATTCACAACATCTGAATACAAACACAGTTTATGAGAAATAAGATGTTGACGTATCTCAGGTTTCAAACCTCGCAAAAATATTCACGTCATTCACTCTTCATTATCCACCAAGTGGGACGCAAACCGGGACAACTCAGTAAATTTAGCCTCATACTGCAACACGGTCATATTATTCTGCTCCAATTTGATGAACTCCACCTCCTTCATGTGACGAACACTTTCGAGAAAGTATTTATCATTGAACAGCTCTTGGAACTTCTCCCAAGACATCTTCAGTGCGGCAGGTTGAGTACGCTTAATCGATTCCCACCAGTAATCTGCCTCTCCTCGAACATAAAGGCGGCAAAGGGAACCTTTTGCTCCTCGGAGCATCCCAAGACATCAAATATCTTGGTGATCTGCTTTATCCGTGTTTTCGCTACAAGTGGTTTTGGCTCTCCCTTAAACTCCGGTGGTCCCAGCTCCTTGAACTGTTTAGCGGTGACCGTCCGAGAGTTTTCAGTGTTTCCACCTACATTTTGAACAGGAGTCGCTCTCGCCTGCTGTTGCATGAACTGCATAAAGCTTCTGAACATTTCATCATTCATCATTTGGTCAGTATTGTTATTTGCATGAGGATTGTCACCTTCCTGATGCACATTATCCTGATTATTGATATGTGGTGAATCAACAGTCACCTGTCCTCCATTGCTATTCTCAACATTCTCGAATGCCATTTTCAGATACTGCCACAAAATAAAAGTTAATTGATATGTCATATATTATCCTTATATTCTGACCGACCAATTAAATACCATGCAAATAAACTTAGGTAGGTCATACTAGCGAAGGAATTCCCCGTCTCTCCCTTCCTAGTTCTATTCTCACATCTTAGCCAGGGATCATATCCCTAAGCTCTGATACCAACTGTGACGCCCCCAAAATTAGGTATACATCACCCATCTTGGGTCGCCAGATACATGGTACAGAATTCAAATACAACTTACTAATACAACTGTCATGTACAATACGACAAAACATAACTGTGAGTTTGAATACAAATATTGTCTACTAGAGAGTATCCATACTCAAAAGGAGTCCTTATTACAATTATTACCACACTATTTTACAGAATAGTGAGGACTACTAATGCTATCCTTTGGACCATCACTCCGTTTCCCGACTTGTCCCAGCTATATTCTCATTTCCTGAAGAGAACAGTGAAAGAAAGGGTGAGCTCAACTAGTCCAGTAAGAAATATTATGACTAAGATAATGCAGAATAAATTATCATTAGCCTTCAACAGTGTTAAACTGATAAAATATAACGAACATCAAGTTTAACTGCAGCGGAACAAGCAATCCATTAAAAGAGTCAAGTAGAAAATAAAATCTACTATCTTCTATGATTTAAAAGGTTTTTCAACACTGTTATCGCTGGGACTCAGCTTAATAAAATAATCCACATCATCGAATCACCCCTACACTACGGCCAAGGATATTCGTGTATTCATTAATGGTCATGATCATGTCAACAACTGTCCATCAATGCACTACGGCCAATGAGGACTTTTACCACATCATTTGTAACATTACGGTCATGATTATACCGAATAATCTCTGGTCATAATCATACCAAGTCCATCTATGCACTACAGGCCACAGATGACTTTCAACATTTTATAAACATGAGGATGATGACAATGATATAAGAATTCAATTAAACAAGTTCAAGAATTAATTTATCCAAGAATTAACAACGTCCAAATTGTCAACATGATACTGCTTTGTGGAGTAAAATTCAAGAATGATTAGAATAACATTTTCATGAAAAGATACTGGATGAAACGCAATTATAAAGGATATTCCACTAATTTCATGGAGTATAGAAGTTAAAACTTAATCAACTGAGTATAATAAAGAATGGAATAACAAAAGAAATCACCCGGCATGCGATAGACCGCACAGACAGGTTATTCTAACAGAATAATAAATAATGGATCCAGGTCCGGCGTAAATGCACAGACAGGATATTCCGATAGAATAATAAATAATGGAACCAGGTCCGGCGTAAACGCACAGACAGGATATTCTGATATAATAATAAATAATGGAACCAGGTCCGGTGTAAAAACACAGACAGGATGTTCCAACAGAATAACAATAAGACGGAACCAGGTCTGGTGTAAAACACACAGACAGGATGTTCCAACAGAATAATAGAATAATGTCACCAAGTATAGGGTAGACCGCGTATACAGGTTATTCCAACAGAATAATAAGAAATGGAATAACAAAAATTCTCTTCATGAATATGAAAGAATAACACCCCTTACCGTTTTAAAGAAGAACTGAAATAAGGAAGTAGTTAAGTAGCAGAATACTTTTCTTCTCTCTCTCTATAGTTTCTCTCTCTAGAGTTCAGTGAATTCGTAAGAAATAATGAAGGAATGAGTTGCTATTTATAGAAAAATAGAATGCATAGTAACTAATCCATGAACGGTCCAGATTGATTACTTTAATCTGGCGGTCCATATTTAAAGAAAAATCTTTTAAATAAAATATAATATATTCTATTTATAGAATAACTTTAATAAAGTATTCTGTTTTATATAAAAAGATGTTTCTGTTTTATTACGTTAATAATACAAATAAAACAAAACTTCATTATCGCTAAATAATTCATATTATTTATTGACAATAATTGAATCAAACTGAGTGACTTCTTACATAAGTATTAATAATCAATACCGTGTACTACTATGCAACCACACGTATTACTGTACTTTTACTACCGAGTAGTTCAACAGTATTAATGGTAAAACTTCCGCCGTTATTTTTAATAAAATATTTTTGTCGTTTTCTCAATCCGACAATAATTCTGTTGTGGGGTCTACCAATGATTATGCCGTTATACGAATATTCCCTGTTAAAATGAATATTCCCCGACCAATCGAATATTATATAACAACTTGCGTACTTTGCAAAATTTATAAATATTACCCACAACTATAACATTATATTAAATTAACTCCATAATATTTAAAAATGATATTTATAAAAAATTCATCTTTATTTATAAAAATTGGGGTCTTACAAGTACCCCAGATGAATAGTACTCCGGTATGATTGGTATCCAGGATGAATAGTACTCCGGCATGAAAAGTACCCTGAATGAATAGTATCCCGAATAAATAGTACCCCGAATGAATAGTACTTTGGTATGAATAGTACCCATAAATGGAGAATACGAAAAAAAATGATATCCCTTGACGAGTCCAAAAGAAGTGATATTCCATACAAGTATGAAATAATATACGAAACTGCAAATGAATTTTCACCCGTCATGCAGTAATCCGCGTAGACAAATTATTTTCACAATTTAATAAAGAATGAATTCAAATGGTTACTCACCAGGCATTCGGTAGTCCGTGTAGGCAAGTTATTCCCACGACTTAATAAAGAATGAATACAAAGGGTTATTCACTAGGCATGCGGTAGTACGCGTAGACATGTTATTCCCACATATTAATAAGGAATAGAATGACAACCCTTACAAGTATTGAAAGAAAATAACATCATTTACGAATATGAAATAAATAATACCCCTTACTTTAGTAGGATATTGGATACTGCAATAGTGTAGTAGCAGAATACTCTTCTTCTTTCTCTCTTATTATCTCTCTATAGTTTTAATGAATTGGTGAGAAAGAAGAAATAAATGAGTTTCTATTTATAGGAGAATGGACTAAATAGTAACTGATTCACGGACGGTCCATATTGATTGACTATTAAAACGGACGGTCCATATTAATTTACTATTAAAACTTTAATTGACGGTTCATATTGATTTACTATTAAAACTTCAACCGACGGTCTATATTGATTTACTATTAAAATTTCAACCGACGGTCTGAAAAATTAGCACGTCTCCCCATGGAATAATATGCCAAACTTACAACAAACGCTTCATGACAAACCCCCTACTTATATCAAAAATTGAATAAATAATTACCACAACACATTTTTAATCTTTCAACAATTATTCATCATTAATATTATAACTCACAATATTGACAACCAGATCGTTCTCAATAAAAAAGGGCTTTCCAATAATGATTTCTCCTTACTGGCGCGTAATTAAATAACCAAACCCCTTTCATCGACATAACTTTCTAGACATTATTAATAATGCATATAATAATATGAATAACTATGTCGTCTCAATTATTAATTTAATAATATAAAATATTGTGCAGATGATACTGTGACAATAATTGAATCAATAATATGAGATATTATGCAATACCTACTATGACAATTATTGAATGAAACTAAGTGACTTCCTACGTAAGCATCAATAATCAGAGATACTATGCAATACTCTGTGCTACTGTGCAACAACGCGTATTACTATACTTTTATCACCGGGTATTTTAACAGTTTAACGGTAAAAGTTTTGCCGTTATTTTAAGAAAAGTTTAATTTTGTCGCTTTCTATATCCGATAATTATTTCGTTGTGAGGTTCACCAATGATTGTGCCGTCGTACGAATATTCCATGACAAAAAGAATATTCACCGACCAAACTAATATTTTATGACAACTTGCTTACTTTGTAAAAATTTACACATATCTTCCATAACTATAGCATTATAACAAATTATCACCTTACTATTTAGAATAATATTTATAAGAAAAATTGAATACTTTTATTTTACAAAATTCAGGGTCTTACATGGCTCGTACAAATACTTGCAGTAAAGCAAATCCTCCATTCTTGACTTCCAAATTGCATAATTTGTAGCTTTGAGATTAATCATGCAACCTGATGTCCAATCCTCCACTTAATTCGCACAAGAAAACCACAAAAATAACCAAGCTCTTGATACCACTGTTGGGAAAAGTACGCCTAAAAATAATCTCAATCCCATGAATTACTTTTGCGTCTTTGTGCAATTAAATATGAAATCAACAAAATCAATTATGAGAACGAAAATAATAAATAATCATCCACAAGCAATATATCAAATTTACGTGAAAAACCCTCTAAAACTAAGAGGTAAAAACCATGGTTCAAACTCCGAATCTCCACTATATCACTAATAATGAGCTTACAATAATCCTCTCAAGTATTATGCCCTAAAACTTGAGGTTGCATAATAAATTGAGATAATACAAATTTAAACCTAATTAATTTCACCACCCAAAAACACCTCAAGTAATAAAGTCTTTAATCTTTCAATTGAACGGAGATGGTGGCGAATACCCACGGGTAACAAATTGTAATTCTCTCAATTTATTCTTTTGGTACCTTATTGATACGAAACTTCTCTCATTTGTAAAATAAGACTCCATCATAGCCTTATTTATAGTACTCTTCCTAATCCATTCCTATTATGGATTAGAAACAATTTATTCTCCTAATTAAATTAGGGATCACATCTCTTTGTCTTGGTTACCAACCAATCTAACAAGTAAATCATATTTCAACTTGGATCTAATAACACTTTTACTAATTAGTAAGCTCTCCTTAATTTAATTTCAACTTGGATTCCTTTCATGGGTGGTGACCCATACTTAACACCGGTTACCATGAAGTTAACTTCTTGATAAGTTGATCAATTGATCAATACAGTGCTGACACGCTTGGAGAGAGATCACCTCTTGGCTTGCGTGTCGACAATGTATTGATTAATTGACCAAAGTTAACTTCATGTTAACCACTCCCGTTTGTAACTTGTAAGATTTAAATTATCGAGAGAAAAAAATGAAGAGAGAAATTTAGTAGAAAAACTTTTTAGTTATGAGTTTTTTTATGAAAAAAATAAAATAGAAAGTCAAATTTCTCACAAAATTTTATTACAAACATTGAAAAGATTTAAAAGAAAATTGATATAATATTGTAAAGTATAAAAATATTCTTGTATTGATTTATAAAAAGTAGCCTCACGAATATAAGATAATAATGTACTATTTTAACCAAAATGTTCCATTAAAAACTCACAAAATCATAATTAAAACTTTTATTTTAGTTTCTCTTATAAATTTGAAGTTTCATTAATTTTTTTTCCTCCCTAAAATTGCAAACACGGTATAAAAGATAGTTTTAGTCGAACCGATCCGTTTCGGATATAAGAAGACCCGGGAAACATTCGTTTATCGGTTCAAGAGGCTATATCGGCGGAACTGTAGAGGAGGAATAGCAGAGTTGCGTTTCAATTCCAATTCAAATACCTCTCGATATACTTATAAATTTATTATACAGTTATTTTTTTTGACAGTTTATATTTTGAAATCCATTTACTATTTCAAGCGCTAAAAAAGACTGTAATATCAAAAATATTTAATTTTATCCATGACGTAATTTTTCTATTGGTATTCTTTTTAAATATCTTACACCTTATTTAATTGTTTTTATTTTAAATAAAATGGTCTACTTTGTTAATTTGTGGGGTTTGTTGGGCAATTTTGAAAGAAAAAGGTTTGTTGGTCTATTTAAGAGGTCTTTATCATAAAAATTTATCAAAAGTTAGGTTTCATGTACATCTCTTCCCCTCCATCTTTTCTTGTTTTGTTTTCTTCTTGGTATAAACCCTAAGAGTTGAAGTTCTAGGTGATTGTTGAGTGGTTTGCATGGATCAACGAGGCTAGAGCGTTCAACAAGTTGATTTTTGGAGTATTTGATTGAATTTTAAGGAGGATTTCTTTCATTATTGGAGGTAAGTTATTCTTGTGTTTCATCCATTCATTGGCGTTGTATTCCTGGCCATAAATGGGGCGTTTCTCGTGGGTGTGGGTGTGGATCTAGATCTTCATTTACCTAATCTTCCGTCTTCCTTCTAACCAATCGCCACCCACATCTGAACCTTCAGAGGTAGGCATGGTACCCTTATGGACCTATGTTACTGAATGAACATCGAATCAGTACATTGGTTGCTCAATCTCATGGTAGACGGTAGTCTCGCAACAAATTGAGTATGGTCTGAGATCCTCCCCCCATATCCCACCCAGTATCATGCTATTTTTACCATTCTCGTCCCGTCCCCTAAATAACTATCCTATTCCTTGCCCCCCGAATTCTTCCACTTTACCTAATTAAATTCTTCTAAATTCTTTTAAATTTACTTTTATTCAACTATTTAATTTCCAAATTAAGCACGATATAACTTAAACAACCCGGGTCAAATTATGAGTTCGGAACAAATCTTGGGTAAAATCTCAAGTCCGAATCGAATCAAATCCATCAAAATAATGCCTCAAATCACTGCTTGGGTCATCTTAGTCCACCACAAGCTCACCCAAAAGGTCATGATTTGAAGGTACTATTGGTAGTAACTTATTAAGGTACTAGTGGTAGTAACTTATTTCCTTATATGTATGACAAATTTTTTTCTTATTTTTTGATGTGAGAATGGGGTGTTACAATAACATTTTTATTACTAGTAACACCTAATGTTAAGAGTTTCACTGAAATAACTTGATGAGTTTATAATTTTTACATACAAAATGATAAAAGTCAGATGACCACTTGAATTTTACATCTTTTTGCACATAACCACCTGAGTTTCAAAATGCGATACATAGATACCTAAAGTTGTGAGGTTTTGTGAAAAATAACAATATGTCTTAACCATGGTTATTAAGCTCGGACCAGACCGGATAGCCGTTTCAACTGGTAATAACGGAACCGGTCAGCACTCCGGTTCAGTTTGGCCCGATTTTATTGTTTTGGTCAAAAATCGGTTGACCCAGTTGATCACTGGTCGAACTAGTGGTTCAATAAATAAAATCGATTAATTGACCCAGTGAACCGGTTTTTAATTATTTATTATTATTTTTTTGTAAAAAAAATAATTTTAAAACTATTTTTAGTAATATTATAACTCAACTTTATTATGTTTTAGTTCATAAAAAATGAGATTTTTTAAAATTTTATTAATTACTAATAATATATATTTTTATTTATTAATGACGTCATTGGGTCAATAACGGTTCGACCATTTGTTGAACCGGTGATCCCGGAACCTTTTCCGATTCGATGACCGGTCCGGGTTTACAAACCTTGGTCGTAACTATGTTAAGTGTGCAAGTACAATTGTGCTCTTGGTGTGTATATTTTTAAGGATATCCAACATATCATTTTGTCTATTATTTTAGGCTTCTATTGAGGGGTAGAAGGCTATTCAATGGGGGGGGGGGTTTTCATCTTCTTAGTAAAATTCATCTTAAAATTTCCCCTTCTTTTTCTTAAAATTCTTCGGTCTTACTTTGTTTAATTTTCCCCCCTTTCAATTAAAAATTAGGCTTTAACCTCTTTACAAACAAAATTGAATTGTAGTGAACAGCTTTAGGATTTAAGACCTCAAAATGTTGTCTGGAATGCATATAAAATATCGGTTGCATGTATTGCCCCCCAAAAAATGTATTGTGTCCGATAATGATTCTTTCTATGGTATATTTTTTGTTACATATATATTACTCGAAAACATATTGGGACAAAGCTCAAAGATTTTACAGCCAAAACAAGGGTTTTAAGTCGATTTCTCTTCACGTTTTGTATCTTGGTTGGGATCGAGAGTTATAGTGAATTTGAGATAAATTTTTTGATTGTTTGGTTTTGGATTTGACTAACTATGGTTCTAAATGGAAGTAAGCCCAAGAAGTTTTAGTTGTCTGGTTGAAATTTGAGTTTTAAGATGGATCTTCTGGGATTATCAAGCTAGTTTGCATATCTTCGAGCAAGGTAGCGAACATGGAACAATTTGAAATTTCCTTTAGTTTTTTGTTTTTTGGTGAATTGGGCTAGAGATTTTTGTTTGAACTTTACGCAGAAGATTGCTGAACTAGAGAAAAAGAGAATTTTACCTCCTAATTTCAGTGTCTCGACATTATGGGATTGTATTGGGTTTGCTTAGAAGAAGATTCTTATATTTAAAAAATGTATGTATTGTATTTGTTTTGGTTTGAACAAAAATCATCGTGGAGAATCAAGTGATAGATCCAATATCGTATACAATACGAATTTATTTGCAAGAAGATTAAGTAAGGCCTTGTTTTGCCGATGTGTCGACTTTTAAAAGTCAGGTAGTGATGTGCAAAAAGGTGTATACCTAAGGCGGTCATCTGAATTTTACCTTATACAAAAAGTTTATTTAAAAATTATATATTATATATATAGAGAGAGTGAGAGATAATTGGGTCGAGAGGGTATATCCTATATCTTATAGGATTTTTAAAAATCTGGTTCCTTTAGGTCCAGATTGGACGGGTCCTGATGGATAAAATTGCCAGGCCTAATAGTAAGTGCAAACCAATTATTGAAAGTATTGTAACGATGCCTTGCGTGTTTGGGGGACACATTTGAAATCTGAAATTCAAGACTCCTAACACTACACTTTTTTGGGTGCATATCAATTCAAATGGAAGGCAACTAAAGAGGTGTCCATGGATTTAGACATGTGATGGGCACACCTAGATGATTGTTTTCATATCATTTGGTTTCTTTTCCTAAAACGAATTACAAATTTTTGGAGAGAAACAAATAATTTCACTTGTGAAAATAACATTATCCTCTATTTATTATGACATCATTCCTTATAATATGAATATGTATATGACCCAGATCTTATCTTATTTGAAAAAAGGCTCGTCATTTTGTCCTTACGTCAAAGGCACGCGTCATGGGGTCAAGGTGAGACACAACAAGTAGATAAGGTGTTGGGTTTTTCATGCTTATACCTAAGACGTGAAAAATCCAAATGCTTTGAGATTGAGATTTTAGTTGTTTACAAGTGGTTTTTGGGTAAGAGGGAGGGAATGTTAAAAGTTTTAAGGAATTCTTATAGTTGGATTGTGAGAGCCTTTGGCAAAGGACACATGCGGTGTGGGATCATAGAAGTGTGTAAAGATCATGCATCCGAACTGACTAATCTCTTCATTTCAATTGAAAAACTTGTGTCGCTAGATTGAGTTTGATACGAAATGAGATGTGAATATTAAAATATTATTTGTTAATTATTTATATTATTACTTTTGTTGATAAATCTATTATATAGTAGGTTAGTTTAGATTAGGACTAGGAGTTTTTTTATAAATGGGTTGCTTAGTTTAATAATTAGGGTTTCTCTAGTCTATATAAATTGATGTTATTTCCGATATTATTTTTAGTTAAATTATTTATGAGATTAAAGCTTTGTGCAACATTTTGATTAGAGGATGGAATTAGTCAAGTAATGGAATAGATAAATGAATGGAATGGAGAGTGAAATGATTCATTCATGACTAAAATGACTCATACTCTACCCTCCCTTAAAAAACTAAAATTCACAAATTTGGCAGGAATGATTCTCTCCATTCCAATAGAACAACCACACTTTTTTTTATTCCATTACCGCCTCCTTTGATTCTTGCTATCCAAACGTAGTGTTTAGGCTTTTGTGTATTTTTACCATTTCCTGCATGTATTGGTCCTTTACTATTCTTTATCTATAATGTAAACTTATATTATCTATTGTGGTTCTTGAGTGGTAACTGGTAATTAGTATCATTACCATTAGTGGTCTAATGTCCTAGTCATCTTTTCAGAATTTTTAGGGATGAGTGCTAGCATGTGTTGGCTTTGATGACTTTTGCTATTGTTTATGTGGGAGTTTGGTTCTTCTAAGTTTTGAGGTGCTTGGCGGCTCTTGCATAATCGCTACCATCAATTGTTTTGATAATCTTATCACGCTTTTGCAAATGTAGTGCAAGAAATTGACCTTCTCAATGCCTAATTCTTCTTTATGTCAATATTGGTGTACTAGGAATGCTAACAATACTTCTACACTATGAAGTAGGGATTCATCAGGACCTAAAAGTGAACTATAGAAGGGATTCAATACAATTATTTAAGTTCTTGTCTAAGTCATGCCACGATATTGGATCAATTTCCTGATTTTTTTTTTTTTTAAAATAACATCCTCTCAAGTTTCTTCTGGATTGCATCATATATTAATACTAGGAAGTTTCTTTAAAGTCATGCTTATGTTTGGTGTAGCTATGTACTGATTGACGAACTACCATGGAGAACGATAAATTGCCTTTTAAAGTTGGACAGCTGGCCGAGGCAAAGTCTTTCGAGACGGGGTATCGTGGTGCATGGTTTCGATGCAAGGTATCTTTTTTAATCTTGAGCATTCTAGTATCATTACATTGAAATTATGTTGTTTTCTAATTGGAATGAATTTAGCTATACTTAATTTTGGAATTCCTTTGATTTTATGTTCATTCCTTTTAATCTCTTATTGCCATATTTTAATGGCAGGAAGGCGGGATAGAATATTATGTTGGCTTACACCTAAAACTTTTAATTCTACCCATGGTTTACGTTAACTTTCCTTTGTTTTACAATTTTACTTGCAGTCCAATATGATAAATTCTTAAATATCCCCTTATACCAGTTCCTCTAATATGTATGTTTGTCGACCCCTTTAGTTAATTAAATAGCAATGCCAGAATTAAAAGTATGCTTCCCGCTATAAGAATATTTTCTTCAACAAATGTGCTATGATGACCAACTAGTTTCCGATACTGGGTAGCGTCTGTTGGTCTAGACAACTGTGCATGAAAACAATTTTCTCATCACTTCCTTGCGTTTTTCTCTCGAATCAATGTTTTGCTCGTGTATGCATTGCTTTTACCCTCAATTAGACTCATTACTATTGTCTTTTACCTCTAAGTATTATCTTTAATAGGTTCTTTTTGAACTTACCTAGCAAAATTCACAGTTTTACTAATTAATTCAAAAATAACTTATCACTAAACAAATTATAGAAGATATGAATTCTCAACGATAGCACACAATCGAAAATTTAAAACTTGAAATTTTTTGCTATATTTTTTTTTACTCAACAATTGAAACAGGAATTTAAAGATAAGTAACTCGTTAGAAAACTTAGTTTTGATACCAAATGATGGACTCCACGGCACGCTTGCGTGAGGTGGTCGTCGTCCGGATCGTTTATAGCAAAGTTGTAAGATGAATTGCTCGCAACGCCTTAACCCCTCGCCTATATGTAGACGTTAATCTTGGTACAATTGCTCGCGTACGAAAATATGCGTTGAATGAACACCAATGACACCTTAGCCCCTCGCTTATATTGAAGCGGTAATATCTGTACAATCGACGATTGATGCGGTAGAAGACGTCACACACAACTATATATTGTTGTATGATAAGTCAAATTGAATCTCAAAGAAAAACTAAGAAAATAATTTGAGAATTCTTCAAAAAACCAAAAGAATAGTCTCACAACTATGATAAAAATATGAATATTATTGAATGTTTTTGTGAATTACATCCAAAAGCCTAATTATAATAGTAATTGAAACCCTAGAATCCTTATAAGGAATTTCAATCAATTTGGAATCCAACTCTAACTCAAAAGTTTTCTAATTACAATATAAGTCTGAAAAGATACTGAAAATAACTAATTAATAAGGAAATTCTGTGTCCAAATTTGCTAAAAAACGAGCAAACAAAAATTCCCCTGTGGCGCGGCCGCGCTAGAAATGTACTAAGGAGCAGCGCGGCTGCGCTTGAAGTTTAGCTCAGGTAGAGAGGTATGAGCTGGGGCGAGCTCAGAATGCGTCGAGGCGAAAAAGTACAGAAACGAACTCGCCGGGGCGAACACACTAGGGTTGCTGAGCTCGCCTTGGCGAGCTCCTTTTTCCCCCAAATCTACATTGCGGCGCGGTGGCGTGGTGCTGCTTTTTGCTTGGAACATGGCATGGTCGCGTTGAATCTCGATCCTTTGACTTAGCATGCATGTCTTTATTTGATACACTTTACTTGATATCTTCACTTGGACCATATTAATGAACTTGAACTGTACATTCAAAGACTTCGATTCCGCACCATTGTCATTCCAGACGTCTTGAATGAAGTCATGTAAACCTTCCTTGAAGCGCTTTGCTCGCGATCTCATCACGGGTCCCACTGATACTTGCACTGGATCCATTCCATGATTGCCATTCATTCTTGAGCTAGGGATGTCATCATTATGGTTTTCTAGAGACCTGAAAACTTAAGTGCCCAACATTGAACCTGACTTGCTAAAAGTCAGTTTATTTGTAGATCTGTTTAGCATGCTGTGCATAACTGGTCTGTTATCTAACAACTAAGTTTTTGGAGCAATGAATAACTTAACATTGTGTCATAACGTCATCTTTTTTGCTTGGAAACTAGTGGTGAAGCCACATTAGAGAGTGTGGGGTCAATTGACCCCACTGAAATTTTATAAATTTTTTAATATATAGGGTCAAATTAAATTTTTTATAACGTTCTCAATTCCATATTATTTCTACTGCTTGATGTATGCATCTTCCTCTAATATTTTTAAATTTTTTAAAATAAATAATAATCTAATTTATATTATTTTTATAACATAAGAAATTTTAATATTTATTAATAAATTTGTGATTAGAAAGGTGTAGTAGGGGTCAATAATGAGTGTCTGTATATATATATATATATAATGGTATTACTTGTTATATTAACAATATTGTAACCAAATACATGTTTTACATATGCAACCGACCAAAAAACACACAAAATTATTTATAGCATCATAATATTTTGACTCCACTGAATAAAATTTCTGGTTTCGCCACTGTTGGAAACCCTTTCAGCGATGCAATCTCATTTTCATGCAATGTTCTAAAAGGCGCTAGGCGGGCGGGCGGCCAGAGGGGGCCTAGGCGGGATTTTTTATTTTAAGCTAATTTTAATATTTTATCTAACATTTATCCAAACAAAACAATAATATAAAGCAAAACAACCTATAATAAAGATAATAAGGCATTTGCTTGAAGCTCAAACACATATCCATGTTAATGTCAAAGTTCAAACACAAGCATACAATTGTTCAAAGTTCAAACATATTTTTAACGTATTAGTTTTATTCATAAACAAAAGATTGCTATTAAATAATAAAATTTACAATTTCAAAGAATTTAATTCAATATTAAAACTTAAAAAACTAAATATAAATTTAAGAATTATATTGAATTAAATTAAATATTACAAATGTATTATCATTTATATAATTTAAAGTTGGTACAAGTTCAAAAAATTACAACTATAATAAAATTATCCATTTTGACTTGATATTGTTCACTTCTTGTTGTGATTTGATATGCTACAATCTGTATTATGAATATGGTAAATCATTAGAAAAATAAATATATCAAGATCTGGTTTGGGTAGTTATTAAAATAAAATAAAAAGACTCTCCGCCTAGATGTCGCCTGATTTTTAAGAGTGATTTTTTTGCCGCCTTGGGTCTAGGTGATGTGTCAGGAGGGGCTAACACCTAGGCAAGGCGCCAAGGGGGGCCTAGCACCTAGGCGGGGCGCCAAGGGGGGGCCTAGCGCCTAGGCGTGGCTTAGGCGGACCTAGGTGGGGATTTTTAAAACACTGTTTTCACATGACTAGGTGTTCCATACCAATCAGAGAGTCCTTTTCTTTCTGGTTTCTTGCTTTTTGCTACTATTCTACAATTAATATATAGAGAGTTCTAAGAACAGTACAACTCTCCATGGGATATTATAGAATTAGCGGGGGAGGGGGGGGGAGGGGGGGCGGGGCGGGGCGGGGGGTATCCTCTGACATTTACAATCTCTGTTCAAACGTCGTCTTCTGGGCTTCACGATCCCTGCCCATGCCATTTTCAGGCCTAGGAATATCTTTGTAAAACCACCTATTCCTACATGATCCAATCCCTACCAGCACGATCATAAATATAACTTTCTGTATGTATTGTAATTTTACTTTTTGGTTTACCAGTTCTTCACTAAATCGAAGTACTTACCTGAGATGTATGTGGAGAAATAGAGCACACTTTTTGATTGATTTATTTGCAAACACCTGAACGCACTGGTGTTTTTCTATTTTTGGGTACACAACTCACTGGTGTTACCAAAGTGGGCTTTTCTTCTGGTAACATCAGTTCCAACGAAAAAAGGGGGAGAAATAATGATATGATCCTACTTCTCTATTTAAACTTTCTGTTTTAAGCCACGTTATTTGGGAGCGTATTTCCACGGTTCACTACTGTTCCTTTTAATGTTGAGTCTGCCCAATTTATATGTACTTGAGTTTTTTTAACGGTCAGAAAAGAAAATAAATGGAAAGAAAACTTACGCAACTTTCTTTTAAATAACTTTTCTCCCCAAAATTTGTAAGATTTGGAATAAAAAGAGAACTTTTTGCTGAAACTTTCATATTTCCAAAAGTAGTCGTTTAATGAGAAATTGAGAACACAACAAAATTTACACATCTTATCCTCCATACAAACTTTATTCCCCATCTGATTTAGGCATTTTGTACTTTCCTTTCTTTTCTTCCCGATTCACAAACAAATTAATAGTCTATCAGAGTTTTCTCTTTAGACTCGCAAACAACATAATAGAAAACTTTTCCATTCTTTGAATCTGTTCTCAAATATAATGTTAGAGACCAACTTGTTTGTTATAACCATTTTTTTTTGTTTGAGAGTCACGTGAGGAGTTTTTCCCCTTGTTTTGTTTTAATATATATTTTACGTATATACTGTTCACACTTCTGGCTTTCTTCGGATCCCATTTCTTCTTATTAGATGTCAATTCTTCACGTATTCCTACATTGTTATCTCTACACTTTTTTAGGAAGTGTATGACTCTCCAACTGTCATTGAACTCTCATATTGATGCAACTGATTTGGTGCTTGGGTTAATGATACTGGAGAACCAATCTGCAGAACTCCCAAGGTCGAGGATATGTGTGAAATTAAGTCCTACAATCTCCTGTGACATTCTTCATAGAATCAAATTCATTCTTTGTAACAGATACGTGAATTGATCTATTGATGCATGATACGTGCACAATCCACTCTTAATTGCTGTTTCTTTACTGAGAAAGATAAGAAGCGGTGATAAATATGAACTGTTTATGACCTTAAGTAACAGCCCAATCAGAATAAATAATTTAAAAAGTAAAGCAGTTGATGTTTATATTCTTCCAAAATAGTAACAACAAAGACTTCTGTTTGAATTTACCTTTTCTTTCTCACTAAGCTGCGTGCTGTGACTTGTACTTGAAATTCTGATAGCTTCTTCTACACTTGCATTTGAAATTGAGTGTGTTACTTGTACGTTTATCTGTCAGATACATAAGATTGATGGGAGCAATGGTTACATTCGGCATGCCTTGGAATATATTGATTTTCCAGATGAAAAAAAGAGTAAGTGAACTGTCTGTTAGTATCAACTTTTCATATGAGTAGACACTTTCTTTTAGTTGTGATGGATACTTCTACAGTATTTCATGTTATTGTTTAGCTTCAGATATAGTTCTGTTATTGGCTTCCATAATGTTTGTAATCAAATAATTGTCCCATTTTCAATATTTTATAGCCGTATGTAACTTCATATTCCTGATGTATTGTAATATACCACCACATTATACCAAATAATTCGCCTTCAACATCGTACAAACTTCGTCTTTCTTAAAAAATAAATATAAAACAAAATCTGTAGGTCTCCTAGTCCATGCCCTTCACTTCAGGATTTGCGCTCTTCTTCCTGAAGAGATATAAAGACTGCGGGGCTTGGTCAATAAGATCGTAGCTGGTTGTGTAAACTTGAGAGGCTATACTTTTGGATAACATGTTTTTGATGCGGTGTGAAAAAAGAATGATTGTTATCATATATTTTGTATTGTTATTTATTTATGAATAAATTGTATTGGCTCTAGGTATTTTAGTTAGGTAATAATAATAGATTTTTAAAATCTTTTAATTATTTTAGGTAGTAGTTCATTACTATGATGTTTATTTGCTTGTTGAATTGGGTTTCCTATGCTACCATTGGCCTTTATCCCAGCTAACTCTTGCTTGTTTGTAAGCTGTCTGTTGGTATCAACTTTCATATGCTATCAAACAGAATACTCATCAGATACTTTGATAGTGTAGTGGGAATAGTCTTCTCCTCCACAAGACTCTTGATCTTGTTGTGATTTGGTCAAGTAACAAGTGTCAACAATCCCTATAGTGCTATTCCTAGTACTTTGATTTTTGGGGATTGTTGGATATCAATTTGGCCCCCTTATTGGCACCTCAAAATTACTGCTTTTGACTTGAATAAATTGTACAAGAGGTTTAGTGAATGATATGGTGTTTGTTAATTTGTTACTTCATGTATAAAGCTCCAAGTGTCAACAATCCGTATAGTGCTATTCCTAGTACTTTTATTTTTGGGGATTGTTGGATATCAATTTGCCCCCCTTATTGGCACCTCACAATTACTGTTTTTTCGCTCGAATAAATTGTACAAGAGGTTTAGTGAATGATATGGTGTTTGTTAATCTGTTACTTCATGTATAAAGCTCCAATTACCAATTCTAGTTCAATTGCTTTTGTACAGGATGGACGAAGATCTACCAACTGCCATCTGGTAAGAAGAAAAAGAGGGTAGGAATGCAACTGATAATGCGCCCACAATACCCTTATAGGTATAATGAAATCCAAATACCTGTTGTTGGTATGATTATGGAAGCAACTGCCGATAGGATTACGGAAGTAACTGTTAGTGTAGATGATACCTGGAAGGTGGGTGATTTGGTAGATTGGTGGTCTGATGACTGTTACTGGAGTGGTAGTTTGACCCAACTATTGGGCAAGGGCAAAGCTACGGTAATTCTGCTTTCAAATGTTCTACTCTTTGTACTTAAAAGTGTGTTAGCCAATTAAATCCTTCTGATATCAATGTTTCCTAGGATATCATTAAATATTCAGTTTTTTTATTGAGATTTTGTGATGGTAATGAAAGAACCATTGATGTTTATGAATTACTATTCGAAGCAAGTATCTCCTTTCAATGAATGCCCGTTCAGTATATTCACCCAATTGTTTGATATTAAATGTCTTTTTTAATTATGTTCAACAAGTTTGGGAGGAAATTTTTTGTTGAGTTGATTTGAGTTGGTGCTTGGCATTTATTTTTAGATATACTGTGAGGTTTATCGATGTCCGCCATTGTATGTTTGAGCCACTGAGCAGGTTATGTTTTTTGTATGATGCTATTATGCAGGTTATGTTTTCATATAATGCTATTATCACCCTCTAATGTATTGTTACAGCCTAGTAATGCTCCAACTTAACTAAATTCAATTTAACTTATCCCTGTCTAACTACTTGGGCAGCCTACAAGCACCCCAAATACCTGATTTTAGAAACAATCATAATAAGGGAGTACCTAAATCATCTTTGAAGTGCCACTGATGTTAGAAATTCAAGGATTTTTTTTGTTCTTTCCTAATTTTGTATTGGAATATTTTATTTCTAGAGATAAGCTCTTTGAAAACTTCTTGTTGTCACTTCAAACTGAGCACTTGCTCGAATTTATTGCATATTTGAGTTTTCTTTTTGTTAATATATTATATGTTTTATTTATGCTAGATTACGTTGCTACAGTCTCCTGAGGGTGAAGGTGGATCCTATGAAGTTTATTGCAAGGATCTACGCCCATCCTTAGATTGGTCTCCAGAAGATGGTTGGAGAGTTCCTACTTCGAAGGTGGTTTCAAATGAACTTTTCTTTTGATATTTACTGGCTATATTTCTCTAGGGGTTTGTATTTAAGGTGGTATTGTAATCTGAATGGTGTACCATTTTCCACTTTTTTTGTTTCTGAGTTTTGGTACTCCCTCTCCTAAATGGGAGCATGGTACTATTTATGTTCTGAAACGCTAAATTTTGTGACAACAAATAAATTTTCCCTCTAGTTACGTGATTATTAATGTTATAACTTAGTATTGGATCCTCAAAAATCACAATTATACTAAATTTTGATGAAACTAAAAATCTTCGCTAAATTTTGCTTTTTGTTGCCTTCAGACTTTAAGGGAATTACTAAATATAGCATCCATACAAAGCTACAACTAACATACTGCGTTTCCGTTTTTGTTACCTGATTTGAAAAGATCCGTGACTCAGGTAACATTTAGTTGTACCCTAAGTAACCTATTCCTTCACCTGGGGATGATGGACATGAGCGCACTTTATATGCTTTCTGATGTGCATTTGCATCAAACCCCAAATCTGCATTTTGCTTCGGAGGTCTCAGTTTGACCTTAACATAAAACTAGACATCCGAGGCTCAAAGCTTAGGAAACTTGGATCTACCACTTCTTGGTGTTAAACTACTTACCTTTGTCCCAGTATGAATGTCCATATTGCTTCAGATTTGTTCTGCAGATGTTAAGACGTGTCAATATAATATTTACACATCTAAATTATTATTGGAATATTCAAATGTCATTGCTATTCTTAGGCAATTCTTAGAAAACGTATGATAACAAAGTATGGACTTTGTTGATCCAATTGAAGACATTAAGCCTACAGTAAACAGATATCTTCTCTTTCAGTGGTTATAGACCCTAATTTTACTTTTTGTTTAAGGTTGTCTTGGTGGATCACAAACAGAATTAAATTAAAATAAAGTG
Source organism: Panax notoginseng (assembly GCA_016801055.1). Classification (NCBI taxonomy): domain Eukaryota; kingdom Viridiplantae; phylum Streptophyta; class Magnoliopsida; order Apiales; family Araliaceae; genus Panax; species Panax notoginseng. The sequence continues at coordinate 27,703,604 of CM029022.1, forward strand.
TTAAAACTCTTTAACAAAAGAAAAGAAAAATTGCCCGACAGGCCCTGAATATCCGCCAGACATATCTAATGATTCAATAATCATTAAATAAGTTGCCTATCATATAAGCAAATGAATTATTAAATAAGAAAAAGTTGGCATATCATCCAATGATTACCAGCATTGTCTGTTTAAATATGAAGTTACCACAATGCTTGACTATCGTTTTCTTACCTTTTTACTTACGTCAGAGTCATCAGTATTCTGTATGTATGTCGTATGTATTCTCAATTCTAATGCTTTGATTTTCTATGTATGTACGGATACACGTATTCCCTTATCGTTATTGATTCCGTTCACTAATTTACTAATAAATTTGCAATGACAGGAAGGTGATAATTGCATCAGTTTTGACAGGCTTATTCAGCAATTTAAGCAAGGTAAGAGCAGTGGTATTTCTAAATAAACTAGTGGTGGAGTAAATAGTTGCATATTATTCAAAGAAATTATGCCATTTCATTTGCAGATGATTTCCCCCCTTGAGATGGCTTAAGATGGTTAAGTCAAATAGTAGGGCTGCTTGAGATTACTGCTAAGTGCTAACTTTATCAAAGACAAACTAATCCCTATTTTGTGGAGCTAAACCCTTTGGATATAATGTTTCAATTTGTTCCATGTGTTCAAAATAGATCAAAGGATGTTGTAGTTAACATTTAGGATGACTTTGAAACGCACAATGGACTAATGACGGAAGTTATCTTGCATTTAATTGATTGAACAGGTGTAAACCTTTTGTTGATATTTATTTAAGGACTTAAATACTTAAATATTTGTTTGATTTTACAGATCCATTGAATATTTGTCATGTATAATAAGCAGGATAGAACATAGTGTACATTTAGATTTTCAAGCTCAATTAATCAGTAAAAAAATATGCTGGGGTGCAGTAGTTTCATTGTTTCACGGGACGATTCCACTCCCTTTAAAGGATCTGAACACCCATAGCTAGTGATACAAGTATGATGAATTTTACTGTAGTGGGGGCTACGTTCACAGTTATTTGGACTCTGAGGCACTGTTCTAAAAATTTCCGCCTAGGTCCGCCTAGGCGCTAGGACCCCCTTGGCGCCCCGCCTAGGCGCTAGGCCCCCAGGCGCCTCCCTTAGGCCCAAAGCGGTAAAAAAATACCATTTAAAAATTAGGCGGGTTCTAGGCGAATTGATTTTTTTATATTTTAATAACTACCCAAACCAAATCTTGATATATTTATTTTTCTAATGATTTACCATATTCATAAATACAAGTTGTAGCATATCAAATCACAAGAAATGAACAACATCAAGTCAAAATGGATAATTTTATTATAGTTGTAATTTTTTAAACTTGTACTAACTTCAAATTATATAAATGATGATATATTTGTAATATTTAGTTAAATTCAATTTTATAATTCTTAAATTTATGTTTAATTTCTTAAGTTTTAATATTAAATTAAATTATTGAAATTTTAAATTTTATTATTTAATAGCAATCTTGTTTATAAATAAAACTAATACATTAAAAATATGTTTAAATTTTGACATTATCAATATAGATATGTGTTTAAACTTTAAGAAAAGACCTTTATTATAGATTTTTTTTGCTTTATATTATTATTTTGTTTGGATAAATGTAAGATAAAATTTTAAAATTGGCTTAAAATAAAAAATTCCGTCCAAGCCCCGCCTAGGCCCCCTAGGCACTAGGCCCCCCTCGGCCGTCCGCCTCTCGCCTAGCGCCTTTTAGAACATTGCTTTGAGGCATCAACTTGACCATGTTACCCACCTTAAATCCACAAAAAAACAAGTTATTGGAATGAGTATTGAGTTGTATTTGAATACCTGTATATCTTTTGCTTGATTTACCTTTGCAGGGAAGAACAATACCAAGAAAGCTGATGTGGGACTTCTGACCTACGACATCCATTCCATGGAAGTATCAAATGATGTTGAGAATAAAGCTGGATCACCAGTTAATGCTTCCCTCTCTTCTCATATTTCAGCAAACTCTATATCAGCTTCTGATAAATCGGACCCCAGGAAGACAGGGAACATGTGGGAACCTTTGAGCATCACTGTTCCCAAGATGGTGACAGAGACCCCTGAAGGTAATGGTTTGGACATGAGGGATAGTAGCATTGGAAAACCAAGTTTATCAGATAGTGTTTCTAGTTCACATATGAAAAAATATGCTTCAGCTGAAACTGCCGTGCATACTGCTGGCAAAGACTTGTATGACTCCGCAGGATCTATGAAGAAGTTGAAAACTGGTGGGAGTATTCCTTTAAATATCATGTTCTCTGAAATTTTGGATTTGGAAGAACTTGCAAACAAGGTTCAATGGCTCAAGGACATATTAGAGTTTGGAGTTCCTTTGTCCAATGGCGTGAAGCCTCCATGGAAGTTTGTGGAACACCGTGCATCCTCCACACCAAAATGAGGCCTTCAAAAAGTGTAAGCTTGCATGCATTTTTCTTTTATGATGCAATGTCTAAGCTAGATGTGAATTCATTAATGCATAATATCTAACTTATTTAAGTTGCAGTACCTTGTTATATATACCATGTATGTAAAGTACGAATTTGTTATCTAGTGCTTTGTTGGATTAACACGATTTGAAATCCCTTGAATATAGAGGCAAGGAAGAGAATAAGAAATGGGTTAAATATAACTCGTTAATAATAGGATTTTTAAAGGAGGAATTTGAGTTCCGAGGTTAATTTATACCGAGCAGCTAAAACGTATATTAAAGAAATCATTTCAAAATATATAGAATGTTAATTTCGATCATATCGGATCGGGATCCGTTTCGCGATGCATCTAAGGTGGATTGACCCCCTGTCTCGAGTAGAATTCGCATATAATAATAATTATTACACGAATGTATGCACGTCGTCTTATGGAGTTAGAACGTCATTGAGGTAGCAGATTACGAGAATCATTAAAGTAATAAAGTCAACGCTTGTAGCAACTCAAGACCAACCGAAGAAGTACGCTGATCATCATCGACAAAGTCGAGGCATGCACAATTAATGTATTCGTTTGACAACGCTCTTATGAATATCCGTATGTATTGATTTTAAAATTTGTGCAACTCTTTTATCGGTTGCATAAATATGGTTCAGTTTGCTATAACGCATATTTCAAATATTCAGAAATACCTGAACTGTCTAAGCAGCAAGTTTAAGCCATTTGATACGGCTAGACTAATATTTCTTTACTTCTCATTTGCAAGTTGATATATTATTGAGACTGGATAGAGCTTTCCATCCAAATTGTTTTGGTTTGGAATTTAAGTCTGAGGATGAACATCCCTCATTTGGGAAATTTTTATGCGCCAAAGGCGGTATGATGAACGTAAATGTCGTTCCTGCAAGTTAGTGTGATCAACGTAGGGCATAACGGGTTGATCACCCACCGTGCCCGTAAGCATGTCGGTTTGTAGGTGAATTTCTGTTCAAACCTTATCAGAAACTTGAAAATAAAGTTCATGATTTTTTGACCACTCAGCATCTATAGTCAATACGTCGTTTCAAAAATAAAAACAATTTGATATGTTATTCAGAATTGTTTCAGTTACTTCACAACTATCGATTCATTGTAGAAGTATATCTCAAGGAAAACATTTAATCTTTTCATATGTTTATTGTATGTTATTACTTGCTGAGCAATTGAATGCTCATTCTTGTTTTGAAATTAAATGTTTTCAGCTAGACAGGATCGTACAGAAGGGTCCGGAAAGGACAAAGGCAAAAGAAAGCTGAATGAGTAATCGGAAGTCGTTGCTTGTAATAATTAGAATTTGTAATGTGATAATACTTTATCTATCATGTAATGAAGTACTTAAAGGTTTGCGAACCTGGGTAGACAAGTTGAACTTGATGCAATGATATATTTTTGGTTTAAATATCAATATTAGCAGGTTGAATGAATAGTATCGCGTTGCACTAAATACGGGTTTCAAGTACCCGAATTTGGCGGCGCCATATAACCATATCTAAAAGAGTCCGGTTTTTTCTTTCTGCTACACCATTTTGCTAAGGAGTCCCTGGTGCAGACAACTGTGATACTATTCCATTTTCAGACATGTACTTCTTGAATTCTGTAAGAAGGTATTCACCACCTCGATTAAATCAAAGGGTCTTTATGTATTTCCCCGTTTGTTTTTCAACTTCAGCCCGAAACTATTTGAATTTTTCAAAAGCTTCAGACTTATGATGCATTAGGTATACCAAATCTTGAGTAATCATCAGTAAATGTGATAAAATACTCATAACCTCCTTTAGCTTTCGATGTTAATGGACCACATACATCAGAATGAACCAAATCTAACTTTTTTATGGCTATATCACCTTTTGCTTTAAAAGGTCTTTTAGTCATTTTACCCTTTATACAGGATTCACAGACTGGATAAGAATTAGCTTCAAGAAAATTTAAAGGTCCATCCTTTACCGATCTTTGGATCCTGTTTGGATTAATATGACCTAAACGTAAGTGCCATAAATAAGTTTTATTTGTCGAATAAGCTTTTCTTTTCTTAGATATGTTATTGTCAATTTCAGTATTTTGCAGTGTTCTTGTAACAGGAGTGAGAGTATATAAATTATCTAATAATGTACCATCACAAACAAAAGTAGAATTTCTCTTGATAACAACTTTATTATTAAAAACCACGGAGTACCCTCTTAAATAAACAAGAAACCAAAATTAAATTCCTACGAGCGTTTGGTACGTAAAATACATTATTCAAATATAAACTCCTATTACTATAAAAACTGTAAATGAACTATTCGTACTGCTACTGCTCCAACTGTTGCATTTGATGCTAACTGTAGATAAATTTTCCCTTCATTTAGTCGTCTAGTCTCCTGGAACCCCTGCAAAGTAATGCAAACATGATTAGTGGCTCTGGAATCTACGCACCAGGATCCCGTAGAAACCGACATGATTCAACTAGTAAAGTTTGAAATTTATCTTTGTTTTTCACTTTCTCAAGGAATGTTGATCAATTACGCTTCCAGTGTCCCTTTTCGCCACAGTGAAAACACTTCCTTTTGGGCTTAACCTCACCTTGAACCTGTTTCTTTCCAACTCCCCCAATGCCAGAAAACTTTGCATTCGTTTTCTTTTTGTTTGTTTTTTTTCTTGCTAGCCTTAGCCTTAACAACATTAGCCTCAGCTACATGGACAATTGGCTTAGGTACTAGTAGATCTGGCAAACGGCCTGGGTTTTGGCGGGCTGAAAAATGTGAGCCCAAAGCCGCTTTTTGACGGGACGGGCCGAGGGTGTTTTACACCTATTTTTTGACATTTTTTGGGCTTAAACCAAATGGGCCAGGCCGGACCAAAACGGCCCGGGTTTCTGTGGGCTGAAAAAATGCGGTCCAAAGCTCGTTTTTTGACGGGCGGGCCCGGCCCACGGGCTTTGGGCCCGTTTGCCAAGTCTAGGTACTAGAATACCTTAAGCCGATTGAAACTGTTTTGTTAACTCAGGAAAAGTATAATGAAATTGCCCCATGTTGTAGTTAACCCTGAAATTTTTAAATGTATTTGGCAATGACTGCAACATGTCAATCTGTGTTTCCATATTGACATTTGCTCCGAGGACCTCCGGTTCGATAAAGCGTGATGAATTTGAGACAATGCTCACCCACTGGAGTTTCCTCAACCATTTTTTCTTCTATGAGAGACTTCACAATACTCTGCCTTACGACACGAACATGATCACCAAACATAACATGCAAAGATTCTATCATGGCCTTAACAGCTGGAACAGTCATATGTTGATGCTCTAAAATATTAGATAAAGATTCCAAGATGTAACATTTAGCCATCTCATCAGCCTTTACCCATTTTCCTTAGCCATTTTTTCTTCCATGAGAGACTTCACAACTCTGCCTTACGGCATGAACATGCTCACCAAACATACCATGCAAAGAATCTATCATGGCCTTAGCAGTTGGAATAGTCATATGCTGAAGCTGTAAAATATTAGATAAAGATCCCAAGAAGTAACATTTAGCCATGTCATCAGCCTTCACCCATTTTACATGTGCTTCTTTAAAAGCACGAGGAGCATTAGCTACTGGCTCCTCAAGGCAAGGATCAGTAAGCACAAATTTATATTCCTGAGCAGTAAGAACAATGTCTAAATTCCTTTTCCAATCAACGTAATTAGGGCCAGTCAATTGATTCTCTTTTAATATGATTGAGCTCGAGTTGAATGCAGACATGATATATAAAATAAAAAAAAACATCCATTATTCATATGACCATTTTCATGTAAAATAATGCATTTAGTAAGCAATGCATTACTTTTAACAAAAGTATCTTAATTTTTATAAATAAAGACAATTATTTTACATTACCATTATTTTCTTTTATAGCTCTTATCAAAGAAAATAACATACCTATATTCTTTAGCCTTCAAGAGTATTAATAAACTACCTTTTTGTAAAGAAAAATTATTAATCTCTTTATCAAGCGTATACCATTATAATAGAGTTCATAAAATATTCATAGCTCAAAATATATCTCCGTAGGGAAAGTATATTTATACTATTATTTTAATAAACTCATATCCTATGAGGGAATCTATACTTGTTATCTTGATCACTAATATTTTTCGTAAAAAATATATTAGTTGTCATAACTATAGATATATAATGGAGGTTGTGGGATTTTATCCTTATCCCTCACCCACTTTTTTTTAGTATTTTATTTATTCATATATCACTTATGAAATAAAATAATTCATATGTAATAAATATTGAAAATTAGATAATTCAAAAGTTCGTTACATCCAGCCACAACTCCGTACAATTTCAAAAAATATTTATTGGGCTCGTGTTCTGAATTTCCGAATCAACTAAAATACAATTATGCTGCTTTAATCTAGGTTTTGATAACAAATATATAATCACATCATAAAGATCACATAACAAGATAATTACATAACAGTATACTCGTGGCTAATAACAGTTATGGATCCATCAGGACTCTCTTGAAACATCCCTATTGAACTTGAATTCAAGTTGAGACCAGGGACTCAAGCGTCGCGGGAGCTGTCGTTTACACTCTTAAATTAACCTCACTTTCACTTTACAAATTCAAACAATTAGCACAATAGTAAGCAAGGATCGATCCCACAAAGAGTGATTTGTTTTATATTTATTCTATGATTTCTAATGAAAAGGGGATTTTTAATTAACTAAATGAACAAGAATAAACTAAAGTGTAATCAGTTCTTCAGTTCAGTATCACCTTTTTACAACAATAGAGTAATAAAGTGTAACATTATTTACCCTTCAATGAAACTAATAGCCCTAGGTAACAAGCTCTGCTACCCAAAACTCCCCTTAGATTGTCACTCAATGAAATAAGATCTTCACAAGATTCTAATAATTATATAACCTAGAACAAGTTCTCTAGATTTAATATAATAGCAGCATTAAGAACTAGGGAATTAGACTATTCCAAGCAACAAACACATAAGCTCGGATTGTTTAACTTGTCTTCTGATAATCATAGCAATACTCAAAAGCTTGTCCACAATCATGTATTACTAATTACTACTTATGATTAGGAACAATATCAATTACACGTAATATTATTCCTTGATCTAGCATATGATATTCGTTAACCAACTCAATCCTGTAGAAATCAAATCAGTTAAACTAAATAGCATTCAGAAATTAAATCAGATTATCAAGAATGAATTTCATGTGAGAAGGAATAAATAATGAATACTCAATTAACCATTAATTATAAATAAGGTTCAACATCCCTTAGAACTGAATAAAAATAACTTAATTCATGTCTTCAATCCTCCAATGTTGTAGATGAGAGAATGTAGTAGATGATTGAATGAATAAAACTATGACTATTATCCTCTATTTATAGTGCTAGACAAAGTCCTAAATCCTATGGGAAGTAAAAATCCAAATCCTAAAAGAATTTACAAATCATAACTAGTTTCCATAAAGAAATAGAATATAATTTTGAAATAAATCTTAGTGTAAAGTAAATTCTAAAGCTAATAGAAATAACAATTCCATTCCATGTTGAAATATGCCAAAATATGCATTTAGAAACTTTCCAAAAATCCAAGATTTTCTAATTTTTGCGCTCAAATTCGTTGGGGCGAATTTTCATTTTCTGCTGCGACGTCCTTTGGTAAAATGAGCATAACTTTTGATCTGGGAGGAGTTACGGGGCCTGCTACCTATCAAAACGAAGATATCGACGAGATCTACAACTTTCATTCTGTGAGATTTGACAGATTCTGGCCGCATCAAGGTCGAAATCGGGCTTCAAGTGATTGCTGTGCAAATTCCAACTTCCAAACTTTGAGGTTCAACTTTCGTCTGGTAAAAAGATTATAACTTTTTCATATGAACTCTGATTGGGATGATTCAAAATGTTCCAGAAAGCTAAGGAAGAGCTCTACAATAAAATTCAAGTCCCAAGCCAAGACCATGCATCCAACTTAATGCTAAAAACCCTGTAATTTTCTATTTTTTCTCAATTCAGCTCCAATTCTTCTTGAAATCATTAAACACATTAATAAGCTCATATACACATGAAACATGGAATAAAACTAAATATAAAAGAATCAAAATAAATGAATAATATGCACTCAACAAATTCCCCCACACTTAGCCTTTTCACGTCCTCGTGTAAACCAAATGTTTGATTTCTATAAAAATTCTATTCAACCATTATGTCAAAAGATTTCAATATACAAATGATTTTTAACACTAAACTCACAGAAATCTAATCAATGCCTCATCAGTTAACTCACAATGAACAACCTTACAATTTCACCAACGAACTTCATTAAACCAACATATAACCACAAAAGAAACTTTCCTACAATCCACATACTTTCTCAACTTGGTTATTATGGAACAAAAACCGTGTACACTGACTCACAACCAAGAACAAATTTTCCTTGCTTTTAAATTTTTTCATAGAACCTTTTCTTTAGCACAGATGAATGTATTTTCATACTTTTCTTGTATTTTTTTGCTTTTCTTAACATGTGCAATGTCTCATTTTCTTAGGCTTTTCAGAGTTACCCATTAGTGAACTTTCCATCGACTCCCAAACCAGATAATTTTAGGGCTCTAGGTGTAGAGACACCTCTAAGGCTTACTTATTCATGTAACAAAGGCCACAAAAGTTGACTAATCAAGCTGCTTTTATTCATCACACTTTTCAGCGTGAATATCGATGCTTCCCGAGGCTTGGATACCCAGTTATTTCGCACAATGGACATTGAAGCAGATTTTCATTTTCAATTTTTTTCTTCTTTTTTCTTTTGTTTTTCATTCATCATTTTTTCACATGGTTCTGCAACAACATAAGCAAGTTAAACAGTTTTAAGTCATGAAATCAGTGCACATAGACAACTCCACCAATAACTTAGCCAAATAAACATGTTTCTCATATTCAAGTACTCATGTATCACAAATTTAATTTAAATCAATTACTATGGATCATGGCTTAGTCGTCATCATTCATTAACTAATTAAGCATTAAATAGATTATAAAATTTAGTATTAATTTTCAATTTTTAACTTTAACCTTTTAACACATAGCCAAATAGAATCATGAAACCAAAATTTTAAAAAAATTTCAAAAGCATCAATTTTTCAAATTCCCCATCAAAATAGGATTAATATTCCTACATAAATAAAAACCTAAATCTTCCCCCCACACTAAAACCTTGCATTGTCCCTAATGTAAGAAAATCATGCAAAGAAGAAAATACTACTAGCTAACATGCAATAAAAAAATTAAAAAGTAAAAGGATAGAAAAATCAAATTTGAGATCTTGGGTTGCCTCCTAAGCAGTTGTCCTTGTTTATTGTCATTGGCTTGACATCATCCTTCTCATCCTATGTAATTGGACTTGTGTACTTCAAGTGGACTGGTAACAATTTCAATTCTTCAGTAGGAGCATCCTTCAGATCTTGATTTTGTTCCATTCCAGCCCTCAAATCCTCCTTGTATATTTACTCAAGAGATTCTTGCACTATAGAGTCAACATCAATAGCAAAAATAGAATTAACATTACAAAGATACCTCTTAACTTTATATATGCCGAACTGGACATGTGCGTCGTTCAATTCCATGTGTAGGGTTCCATGGTGTTTATCATTGTGTGTTGTTGCTCGTACAAGGAAAGTATCATCATCTATGTCCTCCTTATAGAAATCTGCAGGAATTATTAATTCTTCCATCTCTACCTCTTGTTCACCCTTTTCAGACTTTGAATACTTGATTTCTTCAAATTTAGCAGTAGTCTCGAGCACATTCAAATAGTTTCCACTAGTGAACTCCTTGTCATCTTTAAGTTCTTGTTCCTTATTCGCCATTTCTTCAAGGAATTTTTCGTTAGACTCTTATACCACGTTAATTTTTTTTCAACTTTCCAATTCCTTGTTAAAACATGGGGAAAAGGTAGTTTTGGTTCATAAGCTGAAAGAGGTGGAAATTTGTGCTTGAATACATCACTGCTGCCTATTTCACTATTGTCGGACTTGTTTTGTATTAACTTTTCATGCTGGTGATCCTCTGCACCACATCTCAATGTTATGACACTTACATTTTCAACAGTTTGAGAAAGTGACCTTCCTACTATGGTTGCAAGTTGACCAACTTGGTCCCTCAGATCTTGAACAGAAGTTCTTGTCTCCTGCTGGAATTGCTGTGTCTGACTCATGAACTGTTGTGTTTGGTTCATGAATGCCTTAAACATATCCTCCATAGATGTCCCAGAATTGATAGGTACTTCTTGGTTTTTTGTGTGATACTGAGGTTGAGCTTGCTGAATACCTTGCGTATTCCTTGCAGCCATTTGTCGAATCAAAGCAGTTAAATCAAAAATCTGCTGCTCCAAGTCTCTCGTGCTTACCCCATTTACTCTTTGTGGTGTGTGATCCATCTTAGTTCCATACTGCTGTGAGTTAACTGCCATGTTTGCAATTAAGTTCCTTGCCACTTCTGGAGTCTTGTCTACCAGTGCTCCTCCACTTACTGCATCAATCATGCTTCTTTCCATTGGTAGCAACCCTTCATCGAAGTACTGGATCAAGTAATGTTCATCAATTCCATGAGGTGGACAGCTGGAACACAACTTCTTGAACCTTTTTCAATTCCATTGACCTGCCTGATTCTACATCTCCTTTCTTATATCGGTAACTCTTGATGCAGGAAAATACCTCTCCAAGAATAACCTTTGCATATCAGTCCATGATCGTATTGATCCTGAAGGTAGATAGTATAACCAGTCTTTAGCCAAATCTGCTAATGAGAATGGAAAAAGTCTAAGCTTGATCTGCTCCTCTGTCACTCCTTGTGCTTTCATCGTGGAACACACCACATGGAACTCCTTTAGATGCTTGTATGGATTTTCACTTGTAAGACCACGAAAAGTAAGTAAAAGATGAATTAGTCTAGAGTTAAGTTCAAAAGCAGTATCTAAAGTAGGATACTCAATACAAAAAGATGGTTGAGTCAGATTAGGAATAGCCAGTTCTTTCAAAGTTCTGTTATTGTGCGGCACCGCCATCTCTTCCACTTCAGGTGATGAAACAAGAGCTTCTTTTGTATCTGCAGTTTTCTCTATCTCTTGATCAAAATTTAAGTCAACAAAGTTAGAGGATCGAGTCATAAAACAAAAAGAAAAAGAAAATAATAAAAATAAACGAAAACAAAGAATAAACAAAAACAAATAACACTCCCCGGCAACGGCGCCAAAGTTTGGGAGCTGTCGTTTACACTCCTAAATTAACCTCACTTTCACTTTACAAATTCAAACAATTAGCACAATAGTAAGCAATGATCGATCACACAGAGAGATTTGTTTTATATTTATCCTATGATTTCTAATGAAAAGTGAATTTTTAATTAATTAACTAAATGAACAAGAATAAACTAATAAGAATAAACAATGAATAAAAAGATTCAGTTCTTCAGTTCAGTATCACCTTTTTACAACAATAGAGTAATAAAGTGTAACATTATTTACCCTTCAATGAAACTAATAGCCTTAGGTAACAAGCTCTGCTACCCGAAACTCCCCTTAGATTGTCACTCAATGAAATAAGCTCCTCACAAGATTCTAACAATTATATAACTTAGAACAAGCTCTCTAGATTTAATATAATAGCAGCATTAAGAATTAGGGAATTAGATTATTCCAAGCAACAAACACACAAGTTCAGATTGTTTAACTTGTCTTCTGATAATCATAGCAATACTCAAAAGCTTGTCCACAATCATGTATTACTAATTGCTATTTATGATTAGGAACAATATCAATTACACGTAATATTATTCTTTGATCTAGCATATGATATTTGTTAACCAACTAAATCCGGCAAAAATCAAATCAGTTAAACCAAATAGCATTCAGAAATTAAATTAGATTATCAAGAATGAATTTTATGTGAGAAGGAATAAATAATGAATACTCAATTAACCATTAATTATAAATAAGGTTCAACATCCCTTAAAACTGAATAAAAAGAACTTAACTCATGTCTTCAATCCTCCAATGTAGTAGATGAGACAATGTAGTAGATGATTGAATGAATAAAATCCTGACTATAATCCTCTATTTATAGTGCTAGACAAAGTCCTAAATCCTATGGGAAGTAGAAATCCAAATTCTAAAAGAAATTACAAATCATAACTAGTTTCCATAAAGAAATAGAATCTAATTTGGAAATAAATCTTAGTATAAAGTAAATCCTAAAGCTAATAAAAATAATAATCCCATTCCATGTTGAAATCTGCCAAAATATGCATTTAGAAACTTTCCAAAAATCCAAGATTTTCTAATTTTCGCGCTCAAATTAGCTGGGGCGAATTTTCATTTTTTGTTGCGACGTCATTTGGTAAAATGAGCATAACTTTTGATCTGGGAGGAGTTATGGGGCCTGCTACCTATCAAAACGAAGATATCGACGAGATTTACAACTTTCATTCTTTGAGATTTGACAGATTCTGGCTGCATCAAGGTCGAAATCGGGCTCCAAGTAACTACTGTGCAAATTCCAACTTCCAAACTTTGAGGTTCAACTTCCGTCTGGTAAAAAAGATTATAACTTTTTCATATGAACTCCGATTGGGACGATTCAAGATGTTTTGGAAAGCTAAGGAAGAGTTCTACAATAAAATCCAAGTCCTAAGCCAAGACCATGCATACTTAATGCAAAAAACCCTGCAATTTTCTTTTTCCTTATTTCAGTTCCAATTCTTCTTGAAATCATTAAACACATTAATAAGCTCATATACACATGAAATATGAAATAAAACTAAATATAAAAGAATCAAAATAAATGAATAATATGCACTCATCACGTTGCGGCCCAAGGGAAGGAGCGTCGCGGCTCCCAAAAGGGAGCTCCACGGTGCTAGACATTCTGTAGGCGCTGAACTATGCTCCTTTGTAGCCCTTTCCTCGCTCTTAAGTTCCATGTCCATCTTCAAAAATATACATTATTTTCGTAGCAGATTACATATAGGGCCTACACTTCATATCAGGCGTACATCCAATCTAGATATGATTACATCAATGAAACCTATACTCATTAAGAGTTTACATATTATCTAAACTGTAGAAAATTAAACAACTCTGAGCAGGAGTTTTACAACTCAAAATCAAAATCAACAGTTAATTAAAACATACATTCATACTAGCCATGAGAGTAACAATCAATTCTGCAAAATAGAAGTTAGAACAATAATATATCCTACTGTGTATCGAAAAGAATACTTTAATACATTTCATGCATACTTTAATTCTATAACATAAACAGATAGATTACTTTATTAAAACCCTAAAGCAGCAGATTTCTAAAATCACCTATACACATATATTCATGTCATTCATATAAAAACATAAAGATTGCTCTGATACCAATTGAAGGAAAAAATTTCTGAAAAGAGGTTTTTAAAAAAAATAAAAATTAAATGAAAACAGGAGCATCTTTATGGTTTTATACGAAACAATAAATATATATACCATGTATCTAAAATACGAATTTATTACCCAGTGCTTGGTTGGATTAGCACGATTTGAATCTTCGTAGTGTCTTATATCCTCAAGATCTTTCTTTCTACGACCTTATGCTGAACCAAGAGTGTGGTCTCCGAAGCACCCTTCTAGAAAACCTTTAACTCTGTTTTTTCTAGGTTGAAAGAGGAGAATACGTATTTTTGTTTTTCCTCTGATAGAAAAAGTCACCCCATACGTTTTTTATCAATGATATATATAATAACATTGATTCTTACCCTCTCTCAAGAAGTTGGTCCATAGTAGGATAAGAAAAGGATCCTAAGAGATTTCTATTCTGACTCTAATACTTATCTAGATATTATTATCTAATAATAATATTCAAAATAAATATTAATTTCAATTAATTCCACTAAATAATTGTAATTGCACTTCGGTCCAGGAATTAATTAAATAAACCCTTCACTATTAAACTGTAAATATTTCCTCTATAAATGTACATAAATATTTCAGAATTAATTAATATAATTCTGATACATTTAAACTAATTTCATAAGTCCATAATTTATCTCTATTTGATTATAAATTGATTTAACGATTAAATCAATCCTTTTAATAATAAATATTAAAAGACTCGGCCAAGATTCTATGATCAATGATAATTTATCTTTTGAAAAATCTTATAGTTGTTTTGACAATAATAATGTTCGTAATATTAATTAAATATATTAATTGACATTCGGAGGTATTAATTAACACAATGTAAATTCACTCATTGGAACATCAAATTAATATATATAACAATACAAGTCCACTATAATTTCAAAATTAAGAAATTTTACTAATTAGTATTTATGTGAAAATATTTTATAAATAAAATATTATTACATGATCTGTTTAATGCACACTGTTAATGCATTAGTACTTTAGTTAGAAGTCCAACTTCCATGATCAAGATAAATCATATCTCTGTTAAAGTACTATAACCTACAAGATAATATCTCTAAATTATCCTAGGTTATAAACTATTATTTCTTTATTTATATATTACATATGATTTAATATTTATATCTTCTGTGTATAACATTTATTTATACACATAAACCATAACATATATAATATGGAGATATATTTAAACAAACTAAATGATCATGTAATGAATGATGAATGATGTAATTTTATTATAAATCAATGTCCAACATAAATAAATAAACATTAAATAAATAGATAAATAGGATTTTTATAGAAAAAAAATCTAAAAGGTCGTTTGCAACTAATTTTGATTTTCAGTTTGTTCGTTTTGTTGTTGGTTCTTTAGTTTTTGCATGCTATATTTTTTCCACAAGAAGGTTACCCTTGCACAAATTTATGTGAAGAGGAAAACGTGACTAATTTCAAAATAAGTTACAAGGTTATGTGAAACTGAAAAAAAGATAAAGGTTTCCCAGTGTTTTATGATATTAAGCTGGAACCCTTCTATGATATTCAGCCATGGGAAGCTGGAAGTGAACTACTGACATGATTGATTCATGCAATACATTAGATCTAAATTAATATATTTTGGGGGAACTCTGGGTATCAGAGGTCTTGCAGGACCCAAAGTAGTTTACTTGTTAGGTCAATTATTAGAGTGAGCGTTTCGTATTTTTTATTTTCCAAACTATGGTCCCTGGCTCACCCTACTTTTGCTTTCTTAAAAAGAAGCTCAGATTTCAGGTGCTTGTGTTGTATGAACGACTGTTGTATTTTTGCACAGCTAGACAAATTGTGGCATCTGGCAGTATTTACAGAAGTCCTCGATACTCTGCTCATTGTTTGATTTCCTTTCAAGCAAGGGACATTTTCTCATTGCTGCTACTATATTTATATTTATTTAGTTTTTTTGTTGGGTTGAAATTATTCACATGCGGACTTTTTACCTTTTCTAATCTTTTCTTTCTCGCTGATCTTTTCCTTTTCCTTTTCCTTTTACGGTTTTAGGGACTTCTGAGAGGGTGACAGAAGAAGTATTATTTGGTTTCTTTTGCACCGAGACCTGGAATGTCCTTGAGGATAATGTTTTTACTTGAAAAAAAGGTGGTGATAGTTGTCTTGTGCAGAGATGTTTCCACATTCATTTCTGCAACAGTGTTTAGAGTGTGTTCTGGTAATGGCCTCTTTTTTTCCTGGAATATCCTCGAGGATAAAGTTTTTACTTACAAAAAAGGTGGTGATAGTCGTCTTGAGCAAGATATGTTTCCACTTTCATTTCTGCAACAGAGTTTAGAGTGTTCTGGTAATAGCCTCTTCTTTTTTTTTTCTTTGGGAATTTTCCATTTATGAGTTAATACTGAATTCTTTTAGTGTTCTTATTTGGATTTGCAGAGATGCCAAAGTTTAACCACGAGATGCCTCAAGAGTATTTTTAAGGGTGCTTCTGCTTTTGGTCCTTGGCTGCTACCAGCTTTTGATAATGTTACAAAATTTTGTCACTGAGATTTGTAAAGTAGATCCAACGACTGAAACTTGAACAAATTTGAGTTGTTGCTTCTTACTTCTTGTTGGTTGCTGAAACACTTGTATAGAGACTAGAGAGCAAGAAAAGAAAGATATGTATAAAGTTCAGCTCAACTACATGCAAATTATGTTTGATACAGGCTTGCATAAAGTCTTGGTGAGCTTGCTGTTTACAATTTTTTTATTTTTTTATCAATAATATTTTGGTGAGAAAAAAATGGCTACAAAAGATGGTACAAAATGATGTGGTTGTTTGTGATTGACTAGGGTCGACTCATTTACGGCGATCATCGACTAATTACACTTTATCACATCATTTTATAAGTTTGGTTTTTGTAATATTCTTTCGTTACCTTATTATTTTTTATTGCTAGTCTGTTGTTCATGCTCGAATTTCTTATCAAAGATTTGTCAGTGGGAGATGAAGAGAATTCATCCCAGAGGTGATGAACAAAGTGTTGACAGACACTATAGATTGTTATACATTTATTCAAGTAGTTGAGGTCATTGACACATTATGACAACTTGAATTGAGTAGTTTATGTTGTTATATTAACACGCAGAGAGATGGATCATCTTTCGACCTGTATATCGACACTGGTTAATTTCATGCTAACCACTTCCTAATAAAACTGATCATTCCTCCTGCTGCACTTGGGTCACCTCATGGCAAACATATGTTCGAGGTAAGAGCGGAGCCATAGTCTGTATAGCTAAACTTGAGTCCCTTCCATCTGAACTCTATTCCTCTCCAATCTCTTCAATGCAAATTCTCTCTCCATCCTCAAAAAATTACACTCCATTTTTTCTCTAAAATCCCACTTGTATTCCGCCTGAAAATCCCACTTGTATTCCTCCTGAAACCTACATTTTGCTTCTAAAATCCCACTTGTATCCCTTACTCTCCCCTCCACTCTCTCCCTTCTCTCATCGGAACTCAACAACACTATCGTCGAAAAAGTTCTCGAGAACTCCCGTTCTTGATCAAACAAACTCTCTTGCTTCCCTCTAAAATTTGATTTGGCAGTCGTGGGTGGCTTTGCGGCAGCGCTTTTGGGCTGTTTCCGGTGAGTTCTTCTGGTGGGTAAGTTGAGAATTTTGGGACTCGGCGGTGGGGGTGGAATTGGGTGCATCTATTGTCCCACTTCTCCTTTAGATCGCGAAACTTGGCTCAAAAATGTCACATAGCTCAAAAAGTGCACTGCAAATTTATCACTAAACGAAATGTCTCATCTTTTTCAGGTTTCGAGTTCATGGTTTATTTTATTTTCATTTGTTTTGGTATCACCATTGCTCAAATTTTTATGGGATATTTTCCTAGCCGGAGGAATAATACTGATGTGGTGGAATGAATGGCGCGTGTGGATGATGAAATCGGTTACAGCCTATTTCTATGGATGCTTGAATGGAATCTTGATATTAAGAAATCCAGTTTTATGCCAACTAGTAAAGTTGCTAATGATGAGCCATTTGAAAGATACCAAAAGGGAATATTTGATTTTCAAGCATCAAGTATGATACTTGTGGCAATGGTGAGCTTGATGATTCTGTATATGGTGTGCTAACCAAATTAGCTTACTTAGATATAGGTCCATGGATATTGAGTTAGATGACAATGAACTTTATTTTGCTGAACAAAGTTTTATTATAATTCCTCCCTTCCACCAAAATAAAATAAAATAGCGGATGGTTAGTACAATTTTACGTCCTACTCACACGGTTTAAGTTGGAGTCTAGTCTAGGTAGGAAAAAGAAGAAAATTCAAGATCAAGATGGGTTGATATTGTTTTGAACATAATTTTTGATCCGTTTGGAATTATGGGTCCCATAATATATGAAATCGAAATTTGTGAATTTTATCCAACTTTGTGAATTTCTGTGATTGCAAAATTACATAGATTTGATTCATGTGATTGTTTCTATTCTCTTTACCGTCTTCCGTTGTGTCACCTGCACACTACTCATGGAGAATCCTTGAGTTTCGACCCTGACATAAGTGCGGTGAGAGTTCTTTTAAATGTGTGTAATTATTGTAAGCGTGAGAGTTCTTTTAAATGTGTGTAATTATTGTAAGCGTAATGTATTCTGGCGAAAATTTGAGATACCTTACTTACTTTTTATTTTTTGTACAAAAAAAAAAGAGAAAAAAAAGAAGGAAGAAAGAAGTTCAATACTTCAATGTGCAAAATTTAAAGATATTAAATAAGTTTTTTTTTATCTTTTAAAATAAATTATTCGTTAAGTATCAATGACATGATAATGAAAAATGATGATGAAGTATGAGGAGAATGTGTCATACTATCAATATTTTTTTTGGTCGGTGATATAGATTTTATTTTACAAGACTCTTTTATTTAAATAGGTGAATAATTAATATTGAGATACTGCTTGATAAGATCTCGTAGCAAAATATAAGATTAACATTTAAGAACATATATGCTCTAATATAACACAAAATTAATAAATTATTAACTTTTTAAGTCGAGATATGATTTTAAGTATTTGCAAAATTTACAAATAAATACTCTAATTGTGAAATTATACTCTCTTTATTCCACAAAAGAGTGCCAAAATGCAATTTTATTTCCCCCACAAAATAGTGTAAAAATAATACAGTATTTTTAAGTTTGTCATTATAGTTTCATTCTTATGCCATTATCATTAAACTACTGTAATCCTTTTCTTAAGAAACTTTAATTACTTATGTAAATAAATAACTTACTACTACGTACAATCTAAGAGCCCCCCCCCCCCCCCCCTCTTTTTTTGTATTTTCTTTGTCTTTTTCTCAATTTATACATGACAGCCCAAATTTTCAATTACACACAAAATCTAATATACTTAATTGGCCACAAAACGAAAAAGAATACACAGAGAAAATCCTTATTGTCAAAGAATCAAAATTCCTAATTGATGAAATTGTTGGCCGTACATTCATGTCCCTAATCATGCCCATTCCATAATATTAAACAAAAAGGATTAAAAGAGTCTTAACTAAGAATTTTTTTCTCATGCCCAAATAATAATAATAATAATAATAAAATATTAAAAATAGAACTCTCGTTCAGACGAATAATTAAGTAGTATATTTGACAATTTGAAGATAACAAATGGTCAATCATGTGTATATATATATATATATATATATATATATATATATATATATATATATATATATATATATATATATATATATATTAAAGAAATTAAAAGATATTGATCTCCAGATATACAACAAAAGTAGGTTTATTATAAAAGTCTTTCTCCCACTTTACAGCAATATATGAAGATTAGGAAATTAAAAGAGGTTCGAAAGCTTATATTCTTAATTTGTCCCATTTATGGTGGTCTCCTTCATTGTTGTCCAATTGTTTGTGGTTACAATATATATATATATGTTCTTTATCATGATTTCATAGATAACAAAAGTAGGTTTATTAATTATAAAAGTCTTGCTCCCACTTTAGAGCAATATATGAAGATTAAGAAAATGAAATATACATATATTAATGGGCTAAATATATTTCTATTACATCAAGAATTACAAAATTCATAATTCAACCCCTAAAGTA
This sequence comes from Panax notoginseng, assembly GCA_016801055.1. NCBI lineage: Eukaryota > Viridiplantae > Streptophyta > Magnoliopsida > Apiales > Araliaceae > Panax > Panax notoginseng. The sequence continues at coordinate 27,723,718 of CM029022.1, forward strand.
GTCATGAGTTTCCAAATTGCTACATAAACTATCTAATTACATACAATATTGACCCCAGAATTATTTTTCGACGAAAATTGATCAGAACAATTCATTTGATTTTCTACGGTTTGACCGTATTTGATGATGCACAAAACGGATTTTGTACAAACCAATCAAGTAATTATAAAAACGGTAATTAAAGTAAGGAATAAGACAAGTATTAAAGTGGTTCGGTCAAATTGACCTAGTCCACTGTTGAATGACTATAGTCGCCTGACACTTTATATTATGTGAGTTGAAGAGAGTACAAAGAGCATAAGCTTAAAGATTATAAGAGTTAGTTGCCCCCCAGTGATGGTAAGGCGCTCTATTTATAGCGAACCATGACAGTTTTGGGACGAGCACGTAACCACTACTTTAGTGGAGCTCCCAACTTCTCCCAAGCGTGCAAGGTGATGTACGTGCTCTCCGTGAGGTCCGGAGACGAGGCTTGACCATTTCATGATGTGGGCGTGCTCATTTAACCCGTCTGTGATGGATCATATTTGTTGGGCTCGCCAGACTTCTTGAGTTTGGGTCTATCATACGGACCTATGAGATGGGCTGGAGGACGAGACCTATGAGATAGTCTGCACCCTTGGACTAGACCCATCAGTATTCATATACGGTTTGACTTCATTAAACAATAAAAATACTAATTTTAAGAATTATTTTTATAATAACTAATTTAAAGACTTAATCATGTGAAATAAAGAACTAAAAAAATCACCACACCACTGTCGCACCACAACTACCACCAAGAATAATGAAGAGTAATGATTTCAGCAAGAGCAGCCATATGGACTACTATAGTAGAGTAGAGTTACCATCTCCTTCATCTCCGTTATCAAACAAGCACCCCTTTCTTTCCTAAACTCCAATCTTATTTTTAACTTCACAATCACAACACAATCTTTAAAATTTTCACATTCAAATTAAATAGATAGATTGGAGCACAAAATGAAAGTAAAGTGGGCATCAACAAAAATAAAAATAAAAAATTTGGATGATTTTCTTCCTTCACAGTGTGAAAATTTTGGATGGTGGTGAGAATTGATAGGAACTCTATGAAATGTGAAGAAAAAGAAATTAGGACTCATAAGGAGAAGGTGAAAGATGAAGATGAAGAAGAGGATTTCTAAAAATTTTATCCCCTTCAGTTCGATAGGCATGCACGTTCTTGATGAAGAAGAGGATTTGATAGGTGTCATGATTGAATCATAGCGATGCGAATCTTTCCGTCATTGCAAATGGGTCCTCTAACGAATTCCTCCATAAGTACAAAATTAATTTTGTGGCTCATGGTTTTCTCCCTATCGCGATTCTTTATGGTTTGATTACCTTTTTTTTGTACTTTGACCTTCTCAATACATTTGGCTTGTATTTGACTTGTACTTAATAAGTATTTTCTCAAATAATGTTATTATTTACTTTGTTCATTTCCCCCAACATTTAAAATTAAAAATAATAATATCTTAATATTATTTATAAAATCAATGACAATAAATAATAAATTAAATATAAATATAATTTCCCTTTTGAGTGATACATTACCTCCATCTATAAATAAACTATTTTCATGAAATCTATAAATAATAAATAAATAAATTATAAACAAATCAATATTAAAATCATAAAGTCTCTTTAAAGAAGAAACTAAAATAAAAACAAATTAGAAAAATAAAACATCAATGGTAAGAAGACAAAATTAAAAACAATATCATAACTTACTTATTTATAAAAAAAGCAATTACAAAATAACAACAAAATCAAAAAATTAAATAGAATTTTTCTCTTTTTTCTTATCCTTTATTTTTCTTCTTCTTTATTAAACTTCTCTCTCTTTCCTCTTCCTCTCTCCTCTTCTTGGGCCTTCTCTCTTCTGTCACTCCTCTTTGTGGGCCTTCTCTTTTCCTACATTTATTTAATTAATTGGTCTTTTAATATTTTATTTTAAATTTTAATAATTTTTTGGAGTATATATACCTATATAAAATCATAATACATGTATGCTTACATCTAAAACGTATAATACATAAAAAATATTGACACGTGGTAAACTCAGACAAAAAATTGGTCGATCCGGCCAAAAGGGAACACATTTGGTGTTTTAAAATAGTTAGAGGTATTGATTGGAGATTCCCAAACTTTGAGTATCAAATTGATTTTTCGTCCAAACTTGGGGAGACAATTTTGTCATTTGCCCTTAATTATATGTAGTATTAATTAATTAGGACTATTTTTATTTTTAAATTTTTTTTTGTTAAACATTATTTAGTATAATTTCTAATTATATATTTTTAAAGTCAATATTATTTGGAGTGAATTGTATTTAGAAATATTTTAATTTGGTGTTAATTGTATTTAGAAATATTTTAATTTGAGGTTAATTGTATTTAATTTAGAAGTATTTTAATTTTTTAATGAAGTCAAATCATATAAAACTAATCGGGTTGCCAAAAAATAATTTTGGGGTTGACATTGTATGCAATTAGCCAGTTTATGTAATAATTTATAAGCCCAATTATTTTGAGGGACTAATTATAAATTTAAGGATACTTGATAATACCGTTGTGTATTTTACCCTATAATTGATGATAACAACCACAGAGAAAGGAACTAACAAGAAGCAAGTAAAGTCATCTGTATCTATATATTCTCTTTTCGGCATCATAAGGTGGATATATATATATGCCTTGCTATATAATACCCAGTACTAGACATCATATCTGCCGTCATTATGCTCCACGAATGCATATGGTTTAGCAATATCATCGTCTCCGAGCTACCTACGTAGCTAGATTTTATTTTTATTTAATTTTTTTGACGAACCATATTAAGCCAATATAATAACAGTTGTTTTATTAGCGCGTTACGTTTAAGTCTCTTTCAAAAGATTTTATTTTTCTTTTTCGGATACAAGCAAAACATCATATTCCATTGCTACACTATGAGACGGGTACTTTTGGCTAAGTTCCATCACAAAACCTACCAAAAATCAAAAACATTTTAACCTATACCTACATGCATGCATGTGCATATATATATATATATATATATATATATATATATATATATAGCTTTGGATTATATTAAGAAATTCAGTATTGTTAGTTGTGGCTTACAAGTTAATTTGTTGAAGCTTAATTAGCTTTAGAATTCTTCCAATTAATTTTATAATAATTAACATTTGAAATCTAACGAAGGAATTATTCATACTGCAAACCTTTATCGATATAGGAAGGTTCAACTCACGTATAAAAGTCAAACAGATAGATTATTGAAGGAATTAAGCAATGGTAGGAAAGGTTCATTGATTCACTTGAAGACGTATAAGTAGCTCATTTTTGGAGAGAACAACTAAGCAGGTGAATGAACTTTCTTGACAATCCCTATTAATTACCTAGCTAGCTAAGATAGAGAAATTTTGTATAATGATTACAAACAAGCTGCTGCCTGCTAGCTAGCTAGCTAGCTAGGCGTCGTTTTTGTCTCATAAAGTCCAAAGAAGCAATTAATATATAGCAGTAGTAATTACATTAATTACAACAGCAGACACTAGGGAACCTACTATTGCTCAACCATTGCCATGCAAGACAAGGCAATCGAGATACTTCATCTGTGCTTCGCACAGTACATGTGTTTCAATTTTTCGTCTAAAATAATGTGTGAAAATTTACCATATTATGCATTCTGACTTATCAGTGAGTACATGATCATATCCACTGATATATTATCGGTTTTCAATCAGTTCAAATTTACGGTTTATACAAAAAAGAAGAAGTTGCATTTGTATAATTGACTGTTGCAATTGTGTAATGTTTGTATAAACGTCATATGAAATGCAACTCTTTGCTATACAAATGCAACTCATTTCTGTAGAATATTGCCCACTTTGGACAACTTGGAATTAGGATACGGTGAAGATATGTGTGTATGTGAAAGAGGAAGGGAGTGTGTTGTACTACATACATCTTCTGATGAACAAGTGCATATAGAAGGCTACGGATCATGACCACTGAACTTAAAATAAAGGGTTGAATATAACCAACATAAACTCATACTTTAGATACATGATATATACTACTATAATCAATGATGCTAAATTAACCCGTCCTATATATATATATATATATATATATATATTGGTTTTCAGTTTTTGTGTCTTTAAATTTGATGATTTATTCTGTAAAGTTGTTGGAGAATTAATCTCAAGGATTAAATGAAAGTTAATTTCACCTTCTTAATTGCAAATTAATGGATTACAAACTTTGGAACTAGAATTTATCTGAGCTCATCAATGAAATGTATATATAACTGTACATACTGAAAAACATTCTTAACGTACAGAATATATGCAAATGACTAATTAATTAACTTGATTACTATGTAACATCAATTAAAACAAATTATGTTCGATAATGAGAATGAAAATAATTATCTAATTAAATTCAGCAATGTTATGAAATCAAATGATGAGTAGCAAAATGCCAAAAGAAACATACTATGAAATTTTCTAAGAATGCAATTAATGAAATATTGTTCATTTCAAAACATCATTTATACAAAAATACATATCTACCTTTTAGTTTAGAGAAAAGACACAATACTTTGAAGGGAAATATTATAAGGTAATGGAAATATGAACCTCACTGAGAGAAAGATCACACACGTTTCATTCTTCTTGCAATATAATTGTTGAAATAACTTTTCCCTTCTCCTTCCAAGTACGCTGAACCAAAATCAAACACTAATTATAGCTCATCCAATAATTGATCACTCTGTAAACTATAATCTATTGATTTGGTATCATCAAATTGGCTGCACGAATCAATTACGGGTCATATCCGAGACGAAGCTCCAAGTCCACTTCATGCTCCATCCTATCTTCTCTCACATTTCTACTCTTTCCAGCTTTACCATCTTCCATATTTGAGGAACCAATATCCAAACCCAAATTTGCACCCAAATGCTCCCCATGCAGGCCAAAATTCTCCGAACTCGCAACATGAGCCAACTTACTTTGACAGTATGCATATGGAGGATAACTAGGGTTAGGTACCGGCGGAACATAAAACTGATGATAATTCATCCTTGCCCCCAAAGCAACTTGATAGTTTGTTAGTTGATTAGAATTTGAAGAAAAATACCTAGAAGAACTCATGTAATCGGATTGTTTCGAAATTGAAGAATTAGTCTGAGCTTTTTGCTTGGCCTTGGCCTTATCCTTCCGGTGTATGTTCATATGACCTCCTAGTGCTTGCGCGTTTGTGAAGCCTCGTTTGCAAAAAGTGCACTCATAAGATCGGACTGTACCAGTCATGTTTTCATTGAATTTCTCTGACGATTGATCGTTTTCGTCGCTTGATGTTTCAGAGATATTGCCATTTTTACTGTGATCCATGCTTGATGATCAAAGCCCCTTGATGGGAAATAGTTTGAAGAGTTTTTTAGGTTGGAAAAAGAAGGGAAAAGAACTCTTTTGTAGAAGAGGGCTAGCTGATTATATAAATTAGGGTTGACGAAATGAGAAAGAGGGATAGTAGAAAATGGTTTAATATATAGGCTAAAAGGTGGTGATGAAATGGGAGAAGGTATTGACAACTATACTTAATTAATCATATTGCATTTGCCATTTTGTGTCTAAAGTGTTTTTGTATTAGGAAACACATATTCTTTTGGAGTAATTAGCTGATGAGTAGTTTCCTTTTGGCCGGCTTTGAAAAGTTACTATCTCCATTCATATTAATTTTCCTTGAGGGAATTACATGTTATATATATATATATATATATATATATATATATATATATATATATATATATATATATATATATATAGCAAGGATTAAGAGCATTCCTTTTAAATAACATTCCTCCTTAAATAGCACTCCTTTATTAAAATTACGTCGTTTTGGAGTGGCCGCGGGTGACATTTTTGTAAATAAAAGGAAAACAAGTAGTACCACTCTCTTTTAAGTCATTCCAAAACGACGGAGTTTAAATAAAAGAATGCTATTTAAGAGGAATGCTCTTCATCCTTGCTATATATATATATATATATATATATATATATATATATATATATATATATATATATTAACGTGAAAACTTACAAAAGCTACAAATACAAAAAATTGTGAACATGAACAAATTATTAATTGATTCCAAGGAGGGAGTAGTATTTCAACTCTTTTCCCAAGGACTCAAGAGGGAGTAGTATGAATTAAAGCATCTCTAGCTATATGAAATAAATTTCTTTTAGTAATTATACATGTTATTACTCGTATGGTACAATGTATGTATATATATATCTATCAGCTTTAATCATTTCCACGTGATTATGTATTCATAATTCCATAAAATCATATCGCCTATAAGAAGTACTCCTATATATGCAGTAGAGAAAAGAGATGTAGATGCAGCCATATTGAGAACCAAAACTATGCATCATTCTCAAATTTATTAATTTCCATAGAACTTTTTTTGCCCTCCCATTTAAATATATAGCTATATATATTAACAAAAGAGGAAGAAATTGCACATGGTCATTGACGGGACTATAGTTCTACACTTGGATGGCTGCATGCATATATATATATATATATATGGTGGCAAAGTTAGAAATATTTTTCAGCGGGGCAAAATTATTATTAAGCTATATATAATTTGGCGAGGGTTCGAGGGCAGCGCTTCTGAGCCAATTTTTTTTAATATTTTTGTACTTTAGGGTCACACACATATATACTATATTACAATGACAATATAATAAGTAATACTATATGTTATATATACACTATATTGACTCATAATAGATTTTTTTAATCACAACTGTTCATAATAAGTAAGTAATTCATAATTTATTATTTAAAATAATATAAATTAGATTATTATTTAGTTTAAAATATTATAGATAAATATACATATATTCAGAGGATATGAATCATATGTGGTTAAAATTTGATTGACAAAGTTATAAAATTTTAATTTTACCTTGTAAAATTTTAATTTTAATTTCTAAAATTTTAGTGGGGGTCAATTTATATATAATACTTAAAATTTTAAAAATTTAACTTACATTATAAAGTAATTTTTTTTTCCGACCCCAAGCTTCGCCACTATATATATATATATATATATATATATATATATATATATATATATATATATATTGATACTTCTCATTAAGTTCATAATGCAAGAAATATATCTCCACTTTAAACAACTGGCTCCGTCGAGCGACAGAAAGAGAAAGCAGAACAAAATATTAATGAAATTAAATTTAAGATATAGTACGTACGAAGTTCTAACACATGCAAGTACACAACATATTGTACAGTCTGTTATTTTAACTTGTAATTTCAATAAGATATAACATATACCAGATGTTTGTTAGTGTGCTAATGGTTGTGTTTAGATCTAAGACGGCTAAAATAACGCGTTAATTGGAATTGAATTAACAGATAATTAGTAACTCATATATATAATCCCTTGAGGCCTTGACTTGACCATGTCTTAATTTATAAAAACTAAATTAATTCGTAGAGAGATTAATGAATGCCGTCACTCTTTGATCCTGGGAATATTTGAAATTCCTTTGACAACCAAAAGAAGTTGTCGACAAATGGAAGTAGAATATCAATGACAATAACATGACTAGTGTTACTACTGTTTCCATCGCCAGTTCATGCCTGTGCATGCAAATTAATTTTACATTTTTTTTTATTCAACTCAAGTATAATCCAAAGCATCGTTCTGTAGGATTATTCGATAACGTAAGTGACCATTGAATGGGATATATATATATATATATATATATATATATATATATATATATATATATATATATATGGGGAATAATCCATGACACCGTTGGCTATGAATCATTTCCTGGCCAGCTGATCTGTAGCCGCTCATCCAAGTAACAGACGACCAAATTAGAAAGAGATAATTACTATATATATCCACATGAAGTTCTTGCATATGCTACTTAGAATCTGCAACAACTTTCTACAATAGCTTTTTACGTTAAAAATTCAAAACACCCTTTTCTCTCTTAAAACAACACTTTTTCTTTGTTCAACCAAATTTCATATATATATTTTTCGTTATAAATTTAAAGTTGTCAATCTATATGTCCTTGGAAAGGTCTCAAAAAGATCTTTAAAATAAAAGACATTGTTGATATGTTTTGATTTAGTTAAAATGTTAAAAGTTGCAACCAAAGTTTTTTAATATTCCATTCGTTTTTTAATAAAAGTCGTTTTAGAGAATTGTTTGTGCCATAATATAAGTAGTTTGAGAATTTCAAGTAAGCATTAATTGTTTAGTTTCTAATATTATCCCAAGTAATAAATATAACTTTGGTTCTCTCACTATTTTTTGCCCAATAAATAACATTATCTTTTTTCAATATAAGGGCAATATAGACAATTGATATTATATTTAATGCTATACAATTATTTTCTTAATACTTGTATACAACTCTAAAACGTCTTATATTAAGGAACGGAGGGAGTAGTGTATTACAAAATATAATATTTTAATCCCAATTTTGGTCATTTTAATTAAATAAAAAGATATCAAAACAATGGATCTTGTTATAAAGTTGTTATGGGATATTATGAAGCACAAAATACTAATTTATACTTAAATTTTGAAGAAATAAACCTTATATCACACAATTAATTACCTAAATATTTCTCATTAATCTTCAAGAAAATTAACTTTTTACAATTATGTAATCACGCGTTATTTTATATATGTCAAAAACTTTTTGAAAGTAATTGATCAGCTCACAGCTTCAAAATTTACAAATTAAAAAAAAAAATCTTTTATTCCATATGTATCAGTATTTAGTCTAGTAATGATAATATAATAATAAATTATGATGACAAATTTAAAAATATTATGTTAGTTTATAGTTTCCATAAAAAGAAATGACACTCTTATTTTGAAACATTTTTTTTAGGAAGTAGGCAATTTTTGTGGAACAAAAATAGTATATACCAACTAAATGTACACATAAGATAATCAAAAAAAGCTGCTACGTAGTAGTTATATTCAATAGAATATATGCACTAAATTAAATTTATGAAAAAATAAAATTATGAATGGATAGGTATAGTGCGCACTAATACTGTGTATATATATATATATATATATATATATATATATTATCCTCATAGGCCTATATATGTGGCTGTACATTTATTTATTTATTTATTTATTTTACACACATATTCCCATTTAATTCTAGTAACAACTAATTATTTTGGCGATCAAAGTATATATAGTCCCATATATAGGGTTTTTGACATTTGGAGCAAATTTTGTCGTACCATGCACTAGGACTATTTCTATTTTCTACATCTCTTGACATATCTATAAGTTTACGTATATTGCAAAGCCGAAAGCTGTAAGCGGGGAGGTAGCTGGAAATTTAGATGTATTTTCAATGTACTAGCTAAAATTAATTTCAGATATTTTTAAATTTAATATTATTATTATTCTCTTCAATATATAAGATCAATTTTTACATTTAAAATCAATTTGAAATATTTTTAAATTCAATATTGATATGATTCATTTAAATTTTTATCAAAATAATTATTAATATTGTAAGCTATCTAATATATATACACATCTAGTTGCAAGATTTATTATTTTCATAATTTAGATGAATCATATCAATTTTAAATTTAAAAATATTTAAAATTAATTTTAAAAAGTTAAAATTGATATTATATTTTAAAACTAATCAATAACTATATATAATAAGCCAAGAGACTATTTAATTTTCAATTGAATTAAATCAATTTGATTAGTAGAGTTGACTCAAATGAGTCGACTCAAATTAAAATAATAAATTATTATTTAATGAATTATTTATTGATCTTTCATTCTTCATTCCATTTACTCCCCTCCTCACTACCATATTGTTTCTCTTTCTTTTTCATTTTTATTAAGTACCAAAGCCCAAAATTCTAATTAATACCTCTCAACTTCAACAGGTACATTTACAACTTTAGAGCATTAACAACAGTTTTCCTAATCAATTCTCTATCTCTAATTTTGAAAAATACATCAATAAATCATTATCCAACAGTTTTCTTATCCTTATTTGACTCTTTATTTTAGTCCCTATATAGGATTTTACTCTCCAGTGTGAGGGAGTTAAAAGACCGTTCTCTATATATACAAAATAACATTTCACACCCTCATTTAAGTGGAAATCTCTTCCATCATACACATCTTGATATTTTTTTACTACTTCATTTTCAAATTATAAACTTAATATTGACTTATATTTTAAAAATTAATTTCAAACGTATTCAAATTTAAAACATATATAAATTTATTTAATTTATGTCAATATAATTATAAATATTATAAATATAATAATAATTATAAAATTTATTATTTTTAAAATTTAAATGAATCATATTAAATTTATATTTAAAAATATCACAAATTAACTTTTTAAAAATTAATATTAATCTTATGTACATTTGCAACTACAATCTATTCAATACTCATTTCATAAATTACTTAAAATTTAAAATAAAATAAAAATTATTTTTCAGTAAAATATAATTGATAAATTATACTCTCTTTTATAAATTATAAGATTAATATTAATTTGATATTTTGACTATTGGAAATTTAAACTTTTAACTTTTAAATTTCATTATTAAAGGAATCATTATAAGAAACTTGTTGGGTACATAGTGAAAAAATTGAATCTCTACTTTGCAAATGACCCAATAACACTGCAGAGTAGGGATAAAGATAAAAAAACTGTTGTGAATGCTCTTAATATATAGTATACATGCATTGAATAAAATATATATGCTCATTCTCATTTTCAATTCATGTAAGTGCATATTTTTCTCACCATTATTTTTGGACATTCACCATCAAAAAATTTACATATATTCAATATTGCTGAGGTAACTTAGCAGTCAGCGGTATACTTGTACACAAAGATATATACACTCCTTCACTCTCCTTAATTCTTTTCTTTTCGTACAATTAATATTGTATAAATGCATGGTGGCTTGGGGTGGTGTTTAATTAGTATGTATATGATGAAATACCACAAAAAGAATGAATACCAATTAATTAATTCCCCACTTCTTTTTTAAAAATATTTTTGAGTTTGGGTTCTTCAATTTTTGAAAAATACAGTTGTATAAATAACTTATAGGATTGACAAAAGGGTCCCTAAAATTTTGAAATTTGATAGAGATCTGGGACTCAATTAGGCACAGAGCTGCAGCTGTTCCATGGTACAACATTGTTTGGCAGAAATTAACATCATACACTACTAGAAAAATAAGAATACGTGACGGAACTTTGTGATAGTTTTTAAAAACAATCACAAAAAATAGTAATTTGTGATGGACTTTTTAAGAAATCACAAAATAATAGTATATATGATCGCTCTTAATGATGACTAATTTTGCCATCAATACATTATAATTGTGATGGTCGTGTCAATCACCAAAATTTCTTTTTGTGACGGACTAAGTCATCACTTATAGATATATCCTTTTCGTGATTGCATTTAAGCTATCACTAATATTTTAACGTAAGAAATAATAAAAATAATATTTTATGACGGTCATGACAATCATTAAAAAAGATAGATTTTTGTGATGACTTTTATTTGTAATTACAAAAAAAGGTATTTTGTGATGGAATTTTGAAGTCATCACAAAATAATAAAATATATGATGGCTCTCAGTGATGGCTAATTTTACCATCATTATAGAGTATTTTGTGACTGCCATTGCAATTACAAAATCTTATGTGGAAGTAATTTTGTTTAGCAAGTCAACTCACATATATTTCATTTTATATTTTAATTTAAAATTATAATCATGATCCGGGCTTTGGTGTAGTGGTAATACTCGTTATTTAGTTCGCAAATAGGGGGAGGGTTTGAATCCTACACGTATCATTTGATACAATTAATATAATGAAATAAATTATCCGTAAATAGAGATTCCCGTGCTTACCTTTGATCCCTAATGTTTTGTTTTTTCGTGATGACTTTAACAATCACAATAGCTTACATGTTAATGAGATTGTATTAATCATCACAAAAGCACTAAGAGTTTGCGTGATTGCCAAAATCATCACGTAAAACCTTTCATGATGGGCGTATACAAGATGACCATTGTGATGTTTAAAGCCATCACGTAAACCTTTCGTGATGGTTTTTCTGGTTTTTGTGATGGATTTTGGCCACCACAAATGACCATTTTTTTAGCAGTGATATTCCTAGATACTTCTTCATTCTATGACTGACTATCTTGAGGAAACTAATTCCCACAAATGATATAACCATGACCTATTCCAATCATGGCCCTTTTAGATGTATGTATGTCCTCTATGCTCTTTCGTGAATGAAACATTTGATCACTTTTTTTAACTTCCCTTTTTCCTACGAGGCTGTCATGCCAAATGGGCACTGGTTTGGATTATAAACTTTGGGGTACTAGGAATTCGGCAAGTTGCACCCTCCTCATGTTCTGTCAAAGAATATTATTGCATTGCATGTTTTAATTAAATCTCGACGACTCTCAGTCGATCTCTAAGAAATTCAAACAAGCATCCCAAAAATATCGCACATTTCACAATTGGTTGTAATTACTTTCTTCTTCTTCCTGTAATTTTTATTAGACCTTTTCTCTAAAATATCAGTTAAACTATATATAGATTATGGGATCTGCTATAAGCCATTGTACTTGTGATTCTCGAGCCATCACATATATGTCAATCAAGACTTGCATCATGCATGATATATGGTCATTCTGATTTTACACCAAAACCCGCTGCATGCTCGAACTGTCCATGAGGGCAAAGGTTGGGTCTAGTCAAGAAAATACTACTAACAAATTAATGGTTCCCCAAGCAATTACAATTTTAATTTGGATGGTAATAGTTCAAAAACAAAAGGGACCACGTTTGGAAAGTACTTACAATTTAGGTACTCTACATATATAGAGCCCGGCCCAAATTGGATAATTTTTTGGTCACCCACCTACATTATTCTCATTAATGAATAGTGAAACTTATCCACGAGGGCTACGTTAAGCCTGATAAAATATGGTAATGAGTTAATTTTGATCTATAAATTTTAATTTTGACTTTATCTAAGAATTAAAATCACATTTTCTATTTGTAATATGAATTACGTGAGTTAGAATAGGTCATCATATTTCAAATTTTAAGTTTACCATTATTATTGTCTCGTTAAATAAATTATTTATGATATTTAATTTCTATATTCTTTCACCTTCCATCTCTAATATTTTATACATTTTTTCTCCCTCTAAAAGTTTGTATACACACTCTAAAAATTTTTAATTCTCTCTCTTAATTTTTTTAGACACTATCTCTGATGTTCTTTAAACTTCCTCCCTCTAAAATCTATAACATTTTCTCTCTTTAAAATTTGATTACATTTTTTTTCTCTCTCTAAAATTTGCATACTCTCTCTCCATCTCTCTCAAATGTGTATTACTTCTTATTCGGACTCGCACACATTCATGGATCAGGTTCACATTCTCATCGCATCACACTTATTCTCACAACTTCATTTTGAATACGTTGGAGGGACAGGCTCGAACGTACACATTCAGCATATCTTATACACGTATTATAAATTTTAAAGAAATGTGACATTTGATTTATATATTTTTGAATATTATATTTTTTATTTGACATGATATCTCATTAATATTTAATATTTATATCTACATTCAGATTTACATTTAAAAACATACACAAAAATAAAATACAATTATTTATCTCTTGTAATAATTGACTATATAATAAATTTTTATTTAATATCACATAATTTGAGATGGGACGAAAATTTTGAACCTCCTAAAATTACAAAATCAATCAATCCCTCAGTTTCCGAATAAGAATTCAAATTGCTATTCTTTTTTTGTTTCACAAAAGAATTTATTTTTTTAATGTTAGTAATTAATATAAAATATCACAATACTTTTAAATTCACCATTAAAGTTTTATTATCACACTATACTTATAAACTTAAAAATTTATTACTTTCAGGAACACATAAGACTGCTAAAATATATTCTTAATATTAATAAAATTTATAAATAAGATTTTCTCTTCTTCTTTTTTTTGAATGGAGTAATTAATAAGATTAGCATTAAAAATCACATTTTATAGTCTAGGACGTTTCACGCTTACTTGTTTTTTTTAGTACAAGTGGTTACGGAGTTTGTTATAACTTTTTTACTATCGTCCAACCGTTAATGACACTTTTGCTTCTGTTCAATACATAATGATCGAAGCTAATTTTGATTAGTTAATCAGATTAGTTCATAGACAGTCGATCGGCAAGTATGATGGCTTATAGGGTTGTACTAAGCGGTGAGCAGACTTTAAACGTTTTAAGTTTTCAATTTTTTATGTAGTCAAAAGACAATTATACACTTATTAAAATACACATGACTAGCACATCACTCAAAATTGAAAAATAAATAATCTACCAAAGGAATAAAATTTAGTAGAAGTACTAAATTTTAAAACTGAGGAATTATTTTAAAGGGTCCTTTACACTAATATACAACATTTAAAAAGTAATTACAAAAATAAAACATACACAACATAATTATAAAAATAAAACATAATCAATATAACGCGTCTAAAATCACGTGTCATTATCCAAGTCAGTTACCCAATTTCATATTTTAAATTAACCGTCCCTAAAATCATGCAACTTTGAAATCTTTGAAATCGACACAACAGATCAACGACGGAGAAGACAAAAATACGAAGCCGAAGCCTCATGTCGCGACTAAACTCGTAATCGGAGAAGACAAAGCCGGTTGTCGTGACGCATCTCTAAGATTGAAAATAGCATACAAAATCAACAACGCCTTTAAGATCAGTAACCAAATACTGCAGTGATTGTTGAATACAAGATCAACATCAACTTCGATTAAAAAATACTGAGGTATGATAGTTTAAAATTTATAATCATATAGTTACCTATTGTTACTACGAATTACTATATTGGTTACCTTTCTTAAGTTTTTTGCACTTAAAATGGTCACACGGTAAGAATAATGAATGTTTTGATTGCAATATGAATGTTTTAATTGCAAATTTCATGTAAAAATGCAATTGGTTACTGCTTAACATTACATTAGTTACTGTCTAACTATGTCTATTTTACTGTTTAATGCTGGATTGCTTAATACATACTGTTACTAACTAATGTTGCATTGGTTACTGACTAATAATGATTTAGTTACTGTGTCCATTACATTGGTTACTGACTAATAATGAATCGGCTACTGTGTACCATTGCATTGGTTACTTACTAATAATGACTTTGTTACTGTGTAACATTATAATGGTTTCTGATGAAGACTTGGTTACTGACTAATGCTGAATTGGTTACTGCTTAACATTACATTGGTTACTGTCTGACTATGTCTATGTTACTGTTTAATGCTGGATTGGTTAATGCATAATGGTACTAACTAATGTTGCATTGGGTACTGACTAATAATGATTTGGTTACTGTGTACCATTACATTGGTTATTGACTAATAATGAATTGGCTACTGTGTACCATTGCATTTGTTACTGACTAATAATGACTTTTTACTGTGTAACATTATAATGGTTGCTGATGAAGAATTGGTTACTGACTAATGCTGAATTGATTACTGCTTAACATTACATTAGTTACTGTCTGACTATAATATGTAATTATTACTGACTTGGTTACTGACTAATGATGGCTTGGTTACTGTGTAACATTATATAGCTTACCGGCTAATATAGATTATTGACTAATAATGAAATGGCTACTGTGTACCATTGCATTGGTTGTAACATTATAATGGTTACTAATGAAGAATTGGTTACTGACTAATGCTGAATTGGTTACTGCTTAACATTACATTGGTTCCTGTCTGATTTGGTTACTGACTAATGATAACTTGGTTACTGTGTAACATTATATTGGTTACCGGCTAACATAGATTATTGACTAATAATGAATTGGCTACTGTGTACCATTGCATTGGTTACTGACTAATAATGACTTTCTTACTGTGTAACATTATAATGGTTACTACTGAAGACTTGGTTACTGACTAATAGTGACTTAATTACTGCTTAACATTATATTGGTTACCGTCCGACTATGTATATATTACTGACTAATAATGATTTTGTTACTGTGTACCATTGCATTGGTTACTGACTAATAATTACTTTGTTAATGTGTAACATTATAATGGTTACTGATGAATACTTGGTTATTGACTAATGTTAACTTGGTTACTGTTTAACATTATATTGGTTACCGGCTAACATTGATTTTGTTATTTACCATTACTTATTCTGTTGACAGACAATGGAGATGATTCCAGTTGTACTTTATTTCAACGGCATATGGGCTAATAGTAACCAATACACCAAATTTGAAGTTACTGGCATATTAGTTCCATCAACTATTTCGTTCAAAGAAATGCTAACCAAAATATACAGTGCATTACGGCTAGACACAAACGCAACAACATTGTCAATAAAATTTCAGATTAGAAGCGACATTCCACCGATCAGTATATCAGACGAAACAACCTTACAATTCTTTCTGGAAATGAGTAGGAAATCTGATGAACAAGGTAAATTCCCACTGATTGTGGATATTGAACACAGAATGGGACGCACAACGATCTTGCATAACTTGACAAATGTAGAAGAATCTACAATTTACGATGTAATGCCAATCAGATCAACACAAGGGAATTCAGCACTAGTTCCACTAGCAAGCCAATCATGCCAATTTGGAACGCATTATGTTGATCATCTTGCAATGGAAATTATTGAACAACAACTAGACAGACAACATGACAAATCATACGCAAAAGAACAATATGATGATGTAATATCGGATCCGAATGAACGTGAAGTAAAATTACATCAAACCTACACAGACAAAAAAATCCTCTCTCAGGCTATGAGGCTGCATTCAATCAGAAAAAACAGACAACACAAAGTCCAACGAACAAGTTATAAAGACTTTGTGCTAGTGTGTGTATGCCATAAAAATTGCAAATGGAAGATGAGAGCATCAAGTTTCAGAAAAACATGTATGTTCAAGGTGAGAGAATTCAATGATATCCACACTTGTTCGGTCAATGTATTGTTGGGAGACCATAGACAGGCAAATAGTGAGTTGGTCAGTGAATGCATAATGCAAAAAATAACAAATTTGAAGAAAATATACACACCAACCGATATTGTTGAAGACATGATGTCAGAATATAATGTGTCTATCTCTTACCAAAAAGCATGGAGATCGAAGGAGAAAGCATTGGAAAAGGTGAGAGGAAATCCACACGACTACTCACTCATCCCATCATGGTTATACATGCTGGAAAAAATAAATCCAGGTAACACTTTAAAAATATTTATTGGTTTTACAACATTAGACAGTAACAAATATGATGTTCCACAGTAACCAATATATCATTACACGGTAGAATATTATCAATGTAAATTGTTTACTGATTAATATTGTATTGGTTACCTTCATGCAACATGATGGTTATTGAATAATGCATTGATTACCAAACATGTGGTTACCAATCATTAGTCATTAATATTATTCAGTAACCAAAATTGCATTAGTTAGTAACCAAATAAGCATTATACAGTAAACAATAAACTATTACACAGTAACCAATACACCTTTAGACATTATCCATGTTTAATTATTAAATCTTCATACCATTTGTATGCGGTTATTATACATGTTTGGTTACCTTAATACGCATGTTTATTTATTAAATATAATATACAAGTTGTAAGCAATTAACCACATGAACGGTTACCGATTACTAGTGATTTGGATACAGTATACTACTTGTAATTCTAATGATAGTGCTGATTTTCATATCAGGTTCCGTCACATCCCTTGAGTTGGAAACAAATGGCCGTTTCAAGTATCTATTCTTTGCCATTGGACCGTCAATTCAAGCATGGCACCATTGTTTTCCAATCATTGTAATCGATGGCATGTTCATACAATCAACTTACGGGGGGACACTACTGATAGCAAGCACACAAGATGCAAACCGAAACATTATTCCCATTGCTTTTTCAGTTGTTGACAGCGAAAATGAAATGTCTTGGAGATGGTTTTTCGTAAATTTGAGAATTGCTTGTGGAGTTAGGGAAGGTCAATGTATTGTTTCAGACAGGCATGAAGCCATTATACAAGGACTGAATTTTGTGTTTCCGGATATCATGCATGGTTCCTGCACATATCATATACTGAAAAATATAAAAAACAAATTCAAAAAGAAAGGAGAAGAGATTAAACAAGCTTACAACGGGGCTTGTAGAGCTTACACTGTTGAACAATTCAACAAACACATGGCTGAACTCGATGCCATTGATCCTCGAATAAGGACATATCTGGAGGAAGAGGTCAGATTGGATAAGTGCACCAGGCTCCATGGGACTGTAAGTAGGTACTCAACAATGACTTCAAACACAGCCGAATCTATTAACAATGCAATCAAGTTTATCAGGGATCTTCCAGTTGCGTCAATGATTGAATGCCTACGTTGTCTGGTTCAGAGATGGTATTTCACAAATAAACAATCAGCCATATCAACATTCACAACTCTTTCCACAACGGCTGAGAGAAAGTTGCAATCTAATATCTTAAAATCAAAGATACTTAAGGTAATTAATATTTGATTTAAATTATTGCGTCCTAATTTACATTTGCAACTTACTGATTATTATTAACTTGGTTAATTAATAATTGTAAATTAGTTACTGTGCAACATTTTATTGGTTACTGACTATTGCTAGCATGATTACTATGTAACCATATAATGGTTGCTGCCTATTGCTAAGTTGGTTACTGTGTAAAATTATACTGACTAACAGTAACTTGAATACTAACTTGGTTACAAACTAATGCTAACTTACTTAATGTGCAACATTATATTGGTTACTGACTACTACTGAATTGCTTACTGTGTAATTATATAATGGTTACTGTTTAATGCTTATTTGGTTACTATTTCACATCATACTGGTTACTAATCAATACTGACTTAGTTAATATGTAACATTATAATGTTAATGAGATTTATAATTATTTCTTTTATATTGGTGGTTACTTATTAACTAACATTCTGGTACTAGTTATTTGCTTACTGTATATTTGGCATGCAACTATTAATCTGATTGTATGCATTGGGTGTTGTAGGTTGAGACATCAAACTTAGTGATTTTCACTGTTTACGATATCTCTAAACAATATATTGTGGACATCGAACAAAAGACATGCACATGCCATAAATTTCAGTACCATGAGATGCCTTGTCCACACGCTGCTGCTGTTATAAGCAAGAGAAATTTGAGCTGTTATGATTTTTGCTCAAGAAATTACACTAAAGCAACTTTGGTCGAGACATATTCAGCTTCCATCATGCCATTAGCTGACAAAGAAAACTGGGATGTATCAGAAGAAGTAAGAAACATATGTATAAAACCACCCAACACAAGAAGACCAGCAGGAAGACCAAAAAAAGGGAGGTACAAACACGGATCTGAGATCAAAATTCAAAACAAATGCAGCAGGTGCCAAGAAAAAGGACACAACAGGAAAACATGCAATAATGCCCCGATTTTAAGACCACTAAAAAGGGTCTGATATAGTGCAGTTATATTAATAGTTTAAATACATGAATATATTATTGTTTACTTTGAGTAACCATTAAACGATTGGTTTGTAAAATTTTTGATTGTGTATAGTAAACAAAATTGTAATTCATTTATATATTGATTTCTGATTTAAATGAAACATTAACAATAACAGTAATCAAATAAATACATAACAGTAACCATAACAGTTTTTAATGGTAACAACATAATTACATAACAGTAACCATAACATTTACCACCTAATAACATAACAGTAACCATACCAGTTTTTAACCAAATAATTACATAACAGTAACCATAACAATGTTTAATGGTACCCAGATAATTACATAACAGTAACCATCACAGTAACCACCTAAATTCATAACAGTAACAATACCATTTTATAAAGGTAACCACAATATAAACAACCTGTATATCCATCAACATATAATTACCATAACATTTACCACCTAATAACATAACAGTAACCATACAAGTTTTTAACCAAATAATTACATAACAGTAACCATAACAATGTTTAATGGTACCCAAATAATTACATAACAGTAACAATCACAGTAACAACCTAATTTCATAATAGTAACAATACCATTTTATAATGGTAACCACAACATAAACAACTTGTATACCCAGCAACATATAATTAAAAGGGTATTGAAGTTTATGAAAACCATGTATACTCACACATGCACACTTAACATATGACATATGTCCTGATACAATATTGTAACTCTCTGGATACTATTAAATCATTAACTGGTTACCTATTTATACATGATTGGTTACCAACTTTATATTACAAAATTATAATTGGTTAAAATTTTATACATGACAGTAACCATAACATTCACCATACCAGTTTTTAATGTAAACCAAATAATTACATAACAGTAACCATAACAATGTTTAATGGTACCCAAATAATTACATAACAGTAACCATCACAGTAACCACCTAATTTCATTAGAGTAACCATACCAGTTTATAATGGTAACCACAACATAAACAACCTTTATATCCAGCCACCTGTAATTAAAAGGGTATTGAAGTTTATGAAATCCATGTATACATAACACATGTACACTTAACATATTATATATGGCATGATACAATCTTGTAACTCTCTGGTTACTATCAAATCATTATCTGGTTACCCCTTTATACATGATTGGTTACCAACTGTATATTTGAAAAAAAATTCAACAAACACAACTTAAAAAGAAACAAAATACCAACCAACAAACAATATCTCTTTCATTAATACTAATAAAATCAAATATGTAATCCCATCTACATAAGATCCAATAAACATCAAAAAAATCATAAACCATACACAAATGTTGTGTATAACACCAATACTTAAAAAAAAATACACAACAAAATTAATAAACACAAAACAACAAAATCCGAACTAATCAAAATCTAGAACAAATCTTCCTGGAAATTCTCTATCAGTATCATAGCCCTCCAACTGCTTGTTCCTTGCATGCATATATAGGTTTGTGCATAACTTTTTTCGATACTGCGCAATGGGGAAAGGAATAGGAATCTGATCAAACTTCTGATGAATGACATACTCAGCAAAACAAATTGTGAACATCCCACAATCACTGTAACAACAAACAACATATAACAAAGATCAAAAATAAACTCAACCTATATGTAATAATTAAAAAAATGTACACAATTTAACCCTTACCCCTCTACTTGTTCAGGAACCGTCTCAGCAAATTCCAACTCAATTATATCATCTTCGTCCTTGTTGCGATACGGGTCACTGCTGAAGTCAATGTCAGACCTATCCTTCCAAAAACTAGACTTGCGTAATATAATGGGAAGAATGAAGATGTACGGCTCACAAACATCAGATATTTTAGTTTGAATGGATTTCCTTTTTGGTTGTAAAGAGTTGTAAACAGTTAGACACCTACGATGCACATCAAAAGTCAACAACAACCAATGGTCCGGTGATGACATATGAATTGGGAACAACACATAGTCAACGTTCCTCCATGGTGTGTTGACATCCATAAACAGCCCACGTATGTATTCAGCAACATCACTCTCCCCAGACAGAACAATTTTGTCACAATTTTTTTTGTATACTCCTCGAAAAGAGCGGTGATCTTGCTGTGAAACCAACAATCCGTGGTCGTTACCCTTATAGGAACACTTTCGGAATGTCTTGCCATTTTACGAAAATAATACAACGCAACATTGATGTGCTGATCCAAAAAAAAATTAATAGGATATTAACAGTTGTTGGAAAATGCAAGTATGTGATGAATGTAACTAAATAATGTAAACATAACTATAAAAACATAATTTTTAAAAAAATACTCACATCGTCGTCTAACCACTGCCCAGGCGTCTTTAATTTATAGAACCACATCTTCGATGATATTGCAATTGATCCAAATACAAAAGAAGGCATGATAATATCGTTCTTTCCAGGAAATTTGTCCGTCCTTCAATATAATAACATAATATTAGTATACACACTAACATTAATAATTACCATATTAATATACACACTACTACAAATCAAACTTGCACGTTCAATAATTAACATACTAAACAACCAACTTAATTTTAAACAGTACCCTGCTAACCAACAAATATTAAAATCAAAACCATAATCAAATAGTAACTAACACATAACTAATAGGTAACCAAAACATAAACTAATATTAACCAGAATATAAAGTAATAGCAACCATAACATTTATTAAGTAAACACCCCATTTATTTAATATTAATATTTATTTAATATTTAACATTATGCAGTAACCAAAACAAAATTAGTCAGTAACCAATTAAGCATTATACAGTAACCAATGTAATATTACACAGTAAACAATACAGCTTTCTATAGTAACCAATGACAGTAACCAAAACAGCATTATATAGTATAATGTTGCCCAGTAACCAATACAGCAAACCAAAATCAGTAAATTAAACAACAATTTAATTTTAAACATTAATCTGGTAACCAAACCATAATCACATAGTAACCGAAACATAACTACCAGGTAACCAAAACTTAATCTAATGGTAACCACAATATAAAGTAATAGTAACCATAACATTTATTTAATAATAACCATATGTTACTACAATAATACAAACTTAATTGTTTCATAAAAAACTATAGCATTGTTAACAACAAAAAACAAACCTTTTTCTGTTGTTTATTCCAATTTTGAACCATTCTTCAAACAATGCCTCTTCAAATTTTGAGGGCATCTCCATGCATGATTTGGGGAATGCACTTAAACGTGCAAGTGTTTGACTAGCAGCACCCACTACAGTACATGATGAACCAGCTGATCCGAACTCTGCTGTATATGGAGAACGTAAAATGACACTCTTTACAGGTTCACGTACAGGTCTACCACTGGCTTTGTGAACACTCTTCTCCAACTCATCACACTTAGCTATGTCCTGAGTGGTGAGAACCATAAAATCAAGAGCATACCTGCTTGCTGCCTCATCTTTCTTCCCCTTTTTCAGTTGACATGAAAAGGTAATATATACGATTAGTAACCTGAATAACGTAAACTAGTAACCAACTGACTGTACAACAGCCAACAAACTTAAATGAACATGATATATTAGTAATCTGAATAACATAAACTAGTAACCAAATCATAATATAATATTATACAAATTACAATATAGTGGTAACCAAAACACAATATCATAGTAACCAATTCACTATATACTAGTAACCAAAACATAAATAACATTTAAATAAATTATGGCACATAATTATAACACTAACCTTATCAGCATCATACACAATAATCTCTTTCCCAGTACATTGGCTTAATATGTCAAAAGACGGCATGTCATTATTATTGTCAATCTGCGCAAAATAAATAACAATTTAATAATTAAAACAAAAGACATATATCACATAACAAAAACAAACAAATATGTCTAACCTTGACATCTTCTTCATCATCATTATTTTTTTTTTCATCCGGTTCTTCAACCATAACATCACGTTCAACTTCATTAGCAATCTCAATTACATTCACATCACTATTCTCCACGAGAATTGACACATCATCACCAACTTTATTACCCAATTCAATTTCATTCACACCCTTCTTCTCAACTTCATCCAACACATCATCACCATCATTATTCTTATTCACCTTTGAACCATAATCAACAACCTCATCAACATGGACCTCCTCCACCCTAACATTAGCATCCTCATCAGCAGCGTCATCAGCAACTTCACCACCTTCACCACCTTCATCGCCTTCATCTCCTTCATTGTCATCGTGGTCATCATCATTATCATCATCATCATTATCACCAGCATTGTCAGAATCGTCATCATCTGAATCACCATCAAGCTTTTTGCCCCCTACGTCTTTGATAGCACGTAACTCATCTCTAATAATAAACCTAAGGTCCCTGCATAACTGAACATGTAAAAGCTGCATTTCATCTTTGATATCAGTTCGCAACTTTCCAAATTCTTTCTTCGATTCATAAACTTCTTTCTTTAATTCAGACACTTTCTTCTCCAACGGCTTAGACCGTACATCAATTGCCTCTTTCACAACAGAAATATCAACACCAATTTTGTCAGCCTTCACTTTTTTATCTACTTTCTTGTCACCATCCTTCCCATTAAAAAAGTGAAAACCGCCCAAATCAAGCCGATCCTTTTCCTCGGCCGTGGGAATCAAACTGTTTATCCTCAGCTGAAAAATAATAAGTATACTTTAGTATATCATCTAACAAATAATGTACAATTACATTGAAATAAACAGTAAATAAAGAATCATAAAACATAATCAGTAACCAAATACATATATACAGGTAACCAAATGTATAATAAGTAGTAACCAACTAAATGTATAAGTGTAACCAAATGTGTATATTCGGGTAACCAACAACATTGTTATTAGTAACCTGAATGTAATCTAATTAGTTACCGTATTTAAATATAAGTAACCAAAAACATTTTTATTATTAACATGCATATAAAATAATCAGTAACCAAACGTGTATATAAAGGTAACTAACTACTTTGTTGATAGTAAACTTCACATAATATTTTCAATTATCAATTATATAACTAAAGGTAAATCAACATACCTGTCCGGAATAAAAAACTAATTCATTCAACTTGTCATTTGAAAGCGGCTTCATTAACTCCTTCCATTTGAATAAACGGACATCCGACGGATGCTCGTCATTGCATATGCCCCGATTTTTGAATGTCGGAATAGTTTCAAACATAAATACTTGGAATACATACGGAAGCCCGTTCAACTTGTACAACTTGGTGTAATGATCCATGTAAAAATTGTATGTTGAAACACCATTCTTTCCTTTCCTATAACGCCCCTTCAAAGCATTAGACAAAGAGTACTTTGTCATCTCAAAAGCAACTTTCCCCCAAGGAAAACTACTAACATCGCCATAACACAAAAAATTAACCATTGCCTCATCAATGTAATTTTCAGAAAATGTGCACATAATGAAATTAAAGACCAAAAATATCATAGACATCTTAATAGCCTCGTCATCATCGTCAAAAACTGCCTTCCTATATATCCTACCTATACTACTACGTGTCACAGCTTCGTCACCAAAAAACTTACCAATAAGCAAATTCTTCATACCTTTATATGGAGTTATATCATCCTCACCCTTCCATCTCAACCCAGATATCATACAAAACTCAGGCAAACCGAACCTGATCCTTTTCTCTCCGAACAAAAACCACATTTCATCGTCATCCCTCTGGTGAACCTCCCTAATAAGAGCGTGGTGAATAATCTGGGAATACATTTGGTGCTCACCAAACTCAAGAAAATTCCCAAAACATGTTGCCTTAAATTTATCCAGCTGACTCTAATTCAATTTATTCGCAATGATACTGGGGACTTCCATGTCGCACCAATATATCACTTTTTCGTTGAATTTTCTGTTGCATTCTTCATAATAAAGATCCCATAACTGCAAGTAAACAAAATCAGATTTACAAAGTTAACTAACCAATCATATGATAGTAACCAAAATAACATAGACAAGTAACCAATATAGCTTTAGTCAGAAAATAAAACATCATTAATCAGTAACCAATCTAGCATTAGACAGTAACCAAGACATCATTACATAATATAATATTTAGACAACAACCAACAAATCATTAGACATTAACCAAGACAATAACCAAGACAGAATTATACAGTAAACAACATTTTGCAAGAAGGTAACTAATGTAAATTGGTTACTTATTAACGTTGTCTTGGTTACCTTCATGCAACATGCTTGTTACTGTCTAATACATTGGTTACCAACCATGTGCTTAGCAATCATTAATCATTAACCATTCAGCATTATACAGTAACCAATACAATGTTGCACAGTAACAAATACAGCTTTATACAATATACTGGTTAGACAGTAACCAATACATCATTAGACAGTAACCAAGACATCATAAGACAGTGACCGAGACATCATTATACAGTAACCAATACACACATAAGACAATAACCAATAAATCATAAGACATTAACCAAGACACTCATAAGACAGTAACCAAGACATCATAAGAGTAACCAATACATTATTAGACAGTAACCAAGACATTATAAGACAGTAACCAATACATCATATGACAGTAACCAAGACATCATAAGACAGTAACCAATACACTAATAACATAATAACCAAGACATCATTAGACAGTAACCAAGACACTCATAAGACAATAACCAAGACATCATTAAACAGTAACCAAGACATCATTAAACAGTAACCAATTCAATTTTGGTTACCAACATGCAACATGGTGGTTATTATCTAATGCATTGGTTACCAATCATGTGGTTACCAAACATTAATCATTAATATTATGCAGTAACCGATTAAGCATTGTATAGTAACCAACTAAGCATTATACAGTAAACAATAACAACATTTAAATTAACACACCTTTAAAATTCGTTGAGTTGGAATTATCTTTTGGATAAGCACTTGAGCTTCATTCTTCACAGTGACATCAAAATCAGAATCTAATTGCACTTTGGAATGTTTGATATCGCTATGTATCACCAAACTGCTCTCATTCTTACTCGATTTATAACCTACATCCTTCCCCTTGCTCTCCACAACAAATTTCTTCAATTTCTTAACAGAACTACCCTCTACAATCCTTTTTCTCTTCCCATCCTTCTTCCTTGTATCAACCATTCTATACAAAACATAAAAACAACAAAAACCAAAACAATGAATACTGCATTCTGTTAGTAAACTACTTTAATATATAATACATTAAACTATTAAGAAAATACTCACTTGGAGCAATAATAAACACCAGAGTCGATCAATGGAGAAGAATAACGAGTAATAACTGCAATGAACCAGACGAGTAAGAACGACAACGACAATGAACCATACGAGTAACGAGTAACAACTACAAAGGCGAACAACTCAACGAGTATGCCGAACAACTATGATATAGACGAAGAACGAACGAACAAGTATGAAGAACAATCACCGGAAACAAGAGTTTTTAACTCCGATTACGTTTAGTCGCGACAGATGATAGAAGCAAGGGTTTCAGCATGCAAAAGAGGGTTTGGTAACTGCAGAGTCCAATACAAATGACAAGCGGTTATCACGCTATTCAAAAAAAATACAAATGACAAGCGGTTATCACGCTATTAAAAAAAAATAACTTTTTACAGTTTCAAGCCATTAATATTTATCCTTAATCCTAGATATATTACTATTGTAAATATATATGATAAAATATTATATTTTTGTAATTATTTTATTAATGTATGATTTTTGTAATTATTTTCATAAATATACTATAATGTGTAATTGTTCCTATTTTAAAACTGTCTCATAACTTAAGGAATTGCTAATTTTTGGGCCAACTTTGCTCTCCAAGAGTCCAACCTTTACTTCAATTAGATTAGATGTTTAGCCCATGTCTTGTAATGGGTAAATCTTAATCTTTGTAAGACGACCATATGCAGGCCTAAACCTATATTTAGCTCTTTATTACCCATTTTCAGTTGGTCCTTTGTTTTCTATAGATTCATCAAAGTTGTAAAACATGCTCTGGGCTGAGACATTTAAAGGTCCAAACTACCATCCAAATTAAGTCATTCATACGAATAAGTATTTAATAGGATTAATTACATATTTTAGTATATTTTTAAAAATAATTACAATATTGTTACATCCATAAAATAATTACAAAAGTAATATACTTTCTCATATTTATTTACAATATTAGTGCAATTAGAATTTCTTAACTTAGAGGATTAGTATTAATTAGTGAGCTGACATGACAAATTAGTGTCTCATTTAAAATTGGGAAGTTTTTTTTAAACGCATGATAACCACCAATTATCATTTGTCTGGGAATCTTCAGTTAGAAACCCTTGTTCTGCCTACCGAAACCTTTATTTCTTTTCTTCTATTCGTGCTTCTTCTCCATTGATCGTTATTGGTGATTTGTTCTTCATACATGCTACGAACAAACAATTTAGAGGGATATGAGACTGATAGAGAATTTTCAGGAAGATTTATACCAGATTTTGATTAGTTCGGTTGTCGTTGTCTTGTCCTTCTAAATTGTGTTTATATCGTACTTTGATTTTTATTGGATATCCATAACCATTTGTTATGGTTAGTGAGTCTGTAATGTTTATTGGAGCTTATGTAAATGAGATTACATATTTGATTATATTACCAGTGATTTGACATTGTTTGTTGGTTCGTATTTGTTACTTCTAAGTTGTGTTTGATACAGTATTTGAAAAGTGCAGTTAGTAACCAAACATGCATAGAAGGGTAACCATTTTATTTTTTGGTAGTAACCAGATAGTTACAAGCTTGTATCAGGACATATATCAAGTGTTAAATGTACATGTGAGAGTATACATGGGTTGCCTAAACTGGGTTGGATATACAGGTTATTTCTGTTTTGATTACCATTAAAACCTGTTTTGGTTACTTTCATATAACTATTTGGTTACTTCTTTATTATGTTTTGGTTACTGTTATCTTATGGTTTGGCTACTATTATTGTGCCCTTAATGTGGAATTTTGGTTACTTTTATTTTTTATTCTGGTTAATATGTAATTGTTTAGTATACATAGATTGCCTAAACTGGGTTTCATTACATGATGTTTCTGTTTTGGTTACCATTAAAACCTGTTCTGTTTACTATCATATAATTATGTGGTTACTGTTTTATTATGTTACATTATGGTTGCTGTTATTAGTAACCAGATAGTTACAAGCTTGTATCGGGACAAACATCAAGTATTAAATGTACATGTGAGAGTGTCCTATTTATCTAGCTGATCATGTATACTTATAAATTACATACTCATAAAAATTATTTGGAAAAATGGTACAATTGATATTTAAATGTGCATATAGAGGTAACCATTTTATTTTTTGTGAGTAACCAAATTTACATAAAATTGGTTCAGAACAGTATCCATCAGCTATTTCAGTTGAAATGTTAGGTTGGTATCCAAATCTACATATATGGTAACCATTTTTGTTTTTCACTACAAAAAAACAGGTCATTGGCGATGGCAGTATCCCCGTCGCTAATAACATCATTTTCGACGGCATAGCCGTCGCCAATGAGTCCCGTCGATAATGACCCTTCTCGGGCCCAAATTTGGTGGGAATTTTTTGGCGCGCGTGGGAAAAGGACATAGGCAACGGCCTTTGCCGTCGGTATTGAGTGCCGTCGAGAATGGGTTTATATTTTCCTTTAGTCACTGAAATATTTTTCATTTCTCTAATTCATTTTTCTCCCTCTTCTTCCTCGCGCCGTCGCCGACTTCTCTTTCCCGTCGCCCACTTGCCTTTTATTGCCGTCGTCATCCCTCGCTCTCTGTCTCTCTCGACTGCAATGACCCTCGTTTTCTGTCTCTCTCAACTGCAAGCCCCAATTTTAGTTCTATTTCAGAGCAACTAAGGTAATGGGTCCATTCTTCTGACTGATTTATTTGCTTGTACACATTTTTTTGTTAGTTAATTTTGCTTGTACACATTTATTCTTACTATACATGTTGTGGGATTTTGTGGTGTTGGTTTATTTTATTAATTTATGTTGGCGTTGTTGTTTATCAACCATGTAATGCTGGTCATATGTATGTCCATTTAGCTTAAATACAATGATTTTATTTATGATTAAATAGATACAATTGTGTCGCGATGTGCTATTCGGGATAAGAAGTTCAAATTGAAAACCAAGTATTATGTTGAGGATAGTATAATCTCATAAAAAATTAGGAAGAATAATTTGTGTTGTCAGGACTCATTGCCAAGTAGTTTGGAAAAGGTTGTTTTGAGTGAAATATACAAATGTATTTGATCAATCTCATTGTATATCTGGCAGAGGATCTTTCTAGACTAAAATTGGACATTATCAAACAATCTCAGTGTTCACAACTGTTATAAACATGCCTGGAAATTATAATTTTATATTTGCAATGGTCTACATGACTACAAGTAAATGGTTAAAGGTAGAGTATATTTTATGCAGGCCTTACACAATTTTGGGGAAGGGTCTTTTGGGTACTGCAAGATCAAGTTTGTTTATGTCAGTTTACTGTTCATCTGCGTGGTAAGCATTTATTGAACGGAGCATTGTGTTACTGTTATATATTCCTTCCATACCACAAAAAGAATCCCATTTGCAAAAATTACAAACTTAAGGATATATTTATGTTCTATGCTTACATATTGTAAAGTGGAGAGTTTATTCCTTATATTACAAAACCTTTTATAGACTAAGACTCATGCTATATAAGGAAAGTAAATCAATAACTAGCACATATTACTCCACACATTATTCCTAAAATCATGCTCTTGGAATCCTCTAGAATCCCTAACACTCCCCCTCAACCTGGAGCATAGATATAATCCCTAACCTTAAAGCTTTAGTAAACACGTCAGCAAGTTGATCGCCGGTCTTCACATGATTGGTGGATATAATCCGTTCTTATATCTTTTCTTGAATAAAATGACAGTTAACTTCTATGTGTTTGGTTCTCTCATGAAATACTGGGGTGGACTGGGGTGGGGTGTGGGTGGGTTTTAAAAAAGTTTAATAATAGTTTGTGACCTGATAAAAAGCTAGTATTCTTTTTGTTATACAAAAATAATCCTTACTTTGACATGTGCATATTTTCATATAGTTTAGGAAGCTTAGAAACCCGTTTGAGATTCACTTAGTAGGAGTGAATCTCAAATAGTCCCCGTTTTGGGACTGTTCTTGTATGTTTCGATCTCACTTAGGCCGGTGTTAACGACTTGAGCACGTCTTTATATTTTTTGAATTTTCGGTCAGTATATATCTCTTGACGTTCTTCGGGTGCATATTTAGACTACGATGTGTTAGTCTATTTCGTGTACTTGAAGACCATGGGGAGGTGCTGCCGAAATTTCTAAAAAATTTAAAGATGTGTTCAAGTTATTGGCATCAGTGAGGCGACACATCCGGGAATGGGATAGAAGCCTGACCCGTTAGAGTGGGAGATGAAGTTAAGAAACTCATAAGCTTGCATATACATTAACTTGGAGACTTGATTGTGTTTGCCTAACTTTCCATATATATAGCAGATAGTTGTCCAAGATGTTTGTTGATCGAAGTTGGATGGAACGTAGGGTAGCCACTAATAAGAGTGGGCTTAGCTCTGAGTACCGTAGTGGGGTTAAACAGTTTCTCAATTTTGCGTTTGAGCAAGTCAGCGGCGATGAGATTAGATGTCCTTGTAAGAGGTGTGTGAATGAAGTGTGGAAGGAAAGGAGTGATGTCATGTGCGACTTATTTGCGTATAGGTTCAAGCAGGGTTATACGACACGGATCTATTGTAAGACCCCAAATTATTAATAAATGAAATTTAATTTTCTCTATTTATTATTCTGAAATAGTAAGGGTTGATTTGATTAATGTGGTTAGTTATGGGTAAAATGCGCAAATATTTTAAATAAGTAAGTGGTTATAAAATATTCATTGTTGTCGGGGAATATTCGCTTGGTCATGGAATATTCTTACTGTCGGAGAATATTCGTACGACGGCGCAGTCTTTGTGGGCCCCATAATGGAAAGCGATTGGATGAAGAAAACGACAAAAATAAGTTGTTTATAAATAACGGCGTAGTTGTTACCGTTAATACTGTTGGAATACCCGGTGGTTAAAACACAGTAATACGCGTTGTTGCACAGTAGCACACGGTATTGCACCAATTATTGATTCTTACGTAAAAAGGCACTACTCAATAATTGTTACAGTAATTACTGTTCAATATTGTATTTTATTGATTCAATAATTGCTGCGTTGATATTTTATATTACTGTTGTTTTAATAATTGTCACTACACAGTATTTTCTATTATCGGAATAATAATTTATATTATCTGAATAATATTATTATTAGATAACATTATTGGCAATGTCTAGAAAGTTCTGTCTAAGGAGAGATTTGGTTATCTAATTGCGCGCCAGTAAGGAGAGATCCTTATTGGAAAGCCCCCTCTTTCCTGGGAACGGCCTGGTTGCCAGTACTGTGATTCTGTAATATTATTTGTGTATAATTAATTATTGATTTATATGATGAGGAAAATATTGATTTTATGTGGATATAGATGGAGAAAATTTTTAATGTGACAATTGTTGAAAATTAGTATTTTATCTTTTTCTGATAAAATAATTCATTTAAATATATTATTTTAATAATATATTGATGGTGATATTTTTACAATGAACGTGGGATATATGAGTATATGAGGAGGAAGAGTATTTTTGTGGTATTAAATGATTAACACATGTTTTGTGTGTTGGTGGACACAATTCTTGACCGAAAATTTATTGTTGACTATAAAATCGCCCGTTTGTGGATTTCGGTCAATTTCTGTTTGAAATTTGGAAAAACTTTCTTCTGCAAAGTTGTAGAGAATTGAATTTTCTATAAAAACTCGCAAGATTCGAATTTTTTGATAAAAGGGCTATTTATTATGAATTATTGAAGTTCCGAAGTTCCGAAATAATTGATTTTTGGGAGTTTTAGTTAATTATTTTGAGAAAAACGTTTTTTGTATTTTTTTGGACATCATAAACATGTGCAAGGTGGCTGATTTCAGATTTTCTAAGGTGGGTTTGAAAATTTATATATATATATATATATATATTATATTAAATTTTCTGCTTTGGTGTTCTAAGTATTTTCCTATAAATAGGGTGCTTAGGTTAGAATTGAAAATCACACCAGAAACACAAGTTTCTCTCTATTTCTCTCTATATCGAGCGTATTCTTGTGAGTATTTGATACTTTGAGTGTTGCTATACGGTGCAAGTTTCCTTCAGCACTATATCTAGTATTCCAGTCAAAAGTACCGTCTTTTCGAGGTAATGGATGTTATTTCTTCTTAAATGATATTATTTTCTTCAATATCATTATACCGAAGTATTGATCTGAACTTTTTATCAAATTTGGAACTTTTCATGTCGGGGTTACTATTCATGAGTTACTACTCACGAGTTACTATTCACCGAAAAATGAAATTTTTTTCTTTTCGTCCAAATATCTATTCTGGATACTAGCTTTGATTGTACCCATGTTTTGATCATTCTTGAATTTTACTTCACTATGATTATTTATAAGGTATTTTTGGACATGGATAAATCGAAATACGAATCCTTAATATTTGTTATTTTGTTTCACTGGATTCGTTTTCTTTAAAATATTTTTCATCATCCTCAGTCTTAAATGATGATGTAACTGAATATCTTTGGCCTGTAGTGCAAAGATGAATGATTTCTGATGAACATCTTTGGCCCGTAGTGCAAAGATGAACAGGTGTTGAGATGAACATGACCAACTGATGAATATCTTTGGCCTGTAGTGCAAAGATGACTATTTGATTCAAGATATTTATTGATTGATGTTACAGGGATAAAATGTTGATGACGGGCTTTTAAATTCATAGATAATCGTAGATTTCATTCTCTACGTAACTCTTCTATGAATTATTATTTTCCGCTGCGAATATTGATTTAAAACTTGTTGTCTATTGTATTCTATTAAATTTTTCCCTGTTGAAGACTAACGATAATTTGTTGTATATTATCTTAGTCGTAATATTCTTTACTGGGCTAGTTGAGCTCATCCTTTTCCTTGTTGTTCCATTTTTCTTCTCAGGAGGCGAGAATGTAGCGAGTACTAGTCGGGGTATGGAATGATGGTTCAAGACAGTTATTTTAGTAGTACTCACTATTTTGTAAAATAGTGTATCAATAAGTATAATGATGACTTAATTGAGTATGAATACTGTCTAGATGACAATATTTGTATTTAAACTCACAGTATATGTGTTGTCGTATTTTGCACGACAATTGTAATAATAAAGTTGTAGTTATTTTCTGTACCATGTATTTGGCGACTCAGAATGGGTTGGATGGATTGGACCTATTTTGGGGGCGTCACATCTATCATGGGGAAACCTGGTTGGATGAACATGAATCAGAACCGAAATCTAGAGGTGACGAAACCTTTGACTGTACTAACATGATAGTAGAAGCTGCTGGTTCATACTTCCAGTGGAATACAGACAGGGATGACAGTAGCGTCGAGCAAGAGCCAAATGACGGGGCTAAGGGTTTCTATGAGTTATTGCATGAAGCAGCGACGCCACTGTATGACGGGCACGAAAAGCACACCGTCTTATCTGCCGTGACTAAGGTTTTACACTTCAAGAACGAGCATGACTGTAGCGAGAGAGGTTTTAATGAACTGTTAAGCATTGTGAAAGAGTGCTTACCTGCAGGCAATAAGTTGCCAGAGTCGTACTATGATGCGAAGAAAATGGTCAAAAGGCTCAATCTAGGGTATGAGAAGATCGATGCTTGTGAGAATGACTGTATGTTGTATTACGGTGATGTCAATAAAGATAAGAGGTCATGTGATATTTGTGGTACAAGTAGATACCGTGAACAGCGCAAAAAAAAGGGAAAAGACGTGCCGAGAAAGATCTTACGTTACTTTCCCATTGCCCCGAGGCTTCAGCGATTGTTCATGTCAACACATACCGCCGAGGATATGAGGTGGCACTCTACACGGGACATAGTCGAAGGTCAACTGACGCACCCGGCAGATGGGCTTGAGTGAAAATTTTTTAATAACAAGTACCCCTCGTTTGCTGAAGAGGTTCGCAATGTTAGGCTTGTACTTGCTACGGATGGGTTTAATCCGTTTAACGGGCCTTACACAAAGCCCTACTCAACTTGGCCGGTGATTATTGTGGTGTATAACCTCCCGCCTTCGATGTGCATGAAAGATCCCTATATGTTCATGCCTTTACTGATTTCGGGTGATAAAAGTCCGAGTAAAGACATCAATGCATACCTCATGCCGTTAGTTGATGAGTTGAAGATGTTGTCGGAAAAAGGGGTTCATACTTATAATGTATCTCTTAAGAAAAACTTTGACGTTAGGGCAGCTTTACTATGGACAATAAATGACTTCCCGGCGTTAGGAATGATCAGTGGATGGTCGACTCACGGGGGCTTGTCATGTCTCGTGTGCATGGGGTCAGTTAAAGCTGTGCGGCTCA
The DNA here is from genome assembly GCA_016801055.1 of Panax notoginseng. Classification (NCBI taxonomy): domain Eukaryota; kingdom Viridiplantae; phylum Streptophyta; class Magnoliopsida; order Apiales; family Araliaceae; genus Panax; species Panax notoginseng. The sequence continues at coordinate 27,759,128 of CM029022.1, forward strand.
AACATGGGGGGAAAATGAGTTTCTTTGCAACATCCAGACAGTTTTTACCAATTGAACATCGTTATCGACGGATGAGTAGACAATTCAATCAAAAAATAGAGAAACGTCAAGTACCTGGTCGTCTTTCTGGGTCAGCAGTGTTGACTTAGATTAGTCATTTGAAGTTTCCACCTCTAGGTAAGAATCACAGATTAGAGCGAGCTTACGGTTACAGCAAGGTTCACAACTGGACACACAGATCCATGTTCTTTGACCTGCCGTATTGGGCTACACTTTGCATTCGTCATTGTATAGATCCGATGCATATTGAGAAGAACGTATTTGATAACATTTTTTATACAGTCCTAGATGTTAGTGGTAGAACAAAGGACAACAACAAGTCGAGGTTTGATTTGGTAGAAATGAACATTACGGAAGATCTGTGGCTGTATCAGGAGGGTAGTAAGACGGTAACGCCTAAAGCTGAATATACTTTGACCAGGGAACAATTGATATTGATATGTAATTGGATCAGTGGACTGAAGCTCCCAGATGGATATTTTTTGAATATAGCAAGGTGTTGTAAAGTCGAAGAGTTGAAGTTTTAGGGTCTCAAAAGTCATGATTGTCACGTATTCATGCAGAAGTTGATCCCTGTGGCATTTATCGACTTGTTACCGAAACGTGTGGTTGAAGCACTGACAGAACTTTCTAATTTCTTAAGAGATCTATGCTTGATGGAGCTTCAGCTCAAAGACATAGATAAAATGGAGATGCAAATAGTGGAAATAATGTGCAAGTTAGAAATGATCTTCCCCCCATCGTTTTTTGATTTAATGGAGCATTTGCCTATTCACTTGCCATACGAAGCTAAGTTTGGCAGTCCCGTACAATATAGATGGATGTATCCATTCAAGAGGTAATGACATTAATGTTTTTAATACGGTAAAATGTTCATACTTTTTTGCTAATCTATATATCACATAGGTATATGCGACGTCTAAAGCAAAAGGTGAAGAATAGAGCCCGTGTAGAGGGGTCAATTGCTGAAAGTTATGTTATGAAGGAACTTGTTAATCTTTGCTCGTTGTACTTTAAGCCGAATGTTCAGACGAAGCACAATCGCTTACGTCGGAATCAGGCTATTGCGCACGAGGAAAATGGAGAATTGACGGCCTTTAGTCATCCTGTACACCCATTCGGTGGTAAAAAAAGGCGATTCTTGACCGATAGTGAGTATGCAGCTACCACATTGTATGCACTTGTCAACATGAATGAAGTAGCGCCATACATTAAGTAAGTAGTCATAACTATATATGTCTGGTGTAATTGTGTCAAGTTCCTTTACAAACACATTGAGTATATAACTGTGCTGCAGTCAATATGATGCTGAAGTACGTGAAGCGAATTCGAGTATATCGGACGGGGATTTGCAAAATTTGAGAAATGGAGAATTTGTGCAATGGTTTAAAGATCATGTAAGTCTAACCTTTACAAGTTCAATGAATTTACCATCATAGATTTATTCTTATGACGTAATTAACTTTAGAATATGTTGTGTTAATGTACATTAGGTCCTCACAGATGAGTTAGCTGACAATCGGCTAAAGCTTATAGCCGATGGCCTTGAAAGATCTGTAGATACTTATACATGCTGCATTGTCAACGGTTACAAATTTAAGTGTTGCGATATTGGGGAAGTTACTTCTGTTGATTCTGGTGTTGTGGTGAAAGGTAACTGCTATGATAACATTTGGGATGACTGGTATGGACGATTGCTAGAAGTTGTCGTGCTCAAATATTGGGGTCATAAAGAATTAGTTTGCTTCAATTGTCATTGGTTTGATGTTGAGAATGGAGTTAAAGTAGATAAAAAATCAGGACGGGTGACTGTTAACGTTAAGTCAAAATTAAGACTGATGAGTGGTATGGATGAGTCTTTTATTTTAGTAAGTCAAGCAACACATGTGTACTATGCGCGGAGTGTTAAGACCCCTGCAAGCCCATGGCATACTGTTATAACCACCAGTGCCCGTGGTATGTAGGGCACAACTTCTCTTCCAGACGATGAACCTTTACAAGTCGAGTCTACTAGTGTCACACCTGCTGATGTAACAATTATTAGTGAGTCTAGTGAAGAAGAGGATGATGTTGTCGCTGTCAAAAGTGAAGACGATGTTGTTGAGGAGGTAGATATAATTGAAGAAATCGTTGACGACGACGAAGATGGTGATGACAACGATAGTGAAGATCTATTGCTCGAAGATGACGATTCTGATATTAATGGCTTTGATGATATAAATGATTAGGAGTATGTACTCTTTGTGTCCTTTTAGTTGTATTCAAATGTAATAGTTTGTAGTAGTGCAATCATTATCTTCAACTTATATTAATCTACTAAAGGTGTTAATCTACTATTTATGCTATATCCTTTTAGGTTACTATTTATGTTGCATTCTTTTAGTTGTATCTGTATGTTATCCTCTTTGTTATTGTGCTCAAATATAGTATTTACGAATGTTTAATAATATTATTTTTATAATTTGATAGTATACATACATATGGCGCACACACCACATGGTGATCATGGTGGGCGTGCAGGTCGTGGGGGCCGTGGAGATTTTACGCGTGATGATCAGGCCAGATCGTTAGGTATAATTACATATTTTATTGGGATACATCTTATTATTTTTTATTTTATATTGTATTGACATTATATTTGTTTATATAAATATTGATGTATTTCACTACATAGGTGATTGACGTAGGCCTCCGCGGGGACTAGCACGTGGCTTGCTAGGGAATCCCCCCCAGGCGCTGCTTATATGTCGTGTTGGGACTCATAGGTAATTAATTTCATAATCCTATATAGTATTACTATAACATAAGTATTTAGTTCTTATATATTATTTGTAATTTGCAATGTATTAATTTCAATTGTAGTATCCTTGACGCCACGCCAAGGAACACGTTGCTTGGGATCGTCCGCAACCGATTCTCAAGCCCGTGGATGAGGTGGGCGGATGTGGATGACTGCACATGGCGCAGCTGATTATTGCTGAGTTTAGGGTAGAATGTTAATCATCCATATGCTAGTTTTATATTCCATTTGAATATACTGTTACCTCTTTGATTTATGTTGTCTACTAAGCTTCTTAATGAGTAATGTGCAGAGATATTATCGTTTTGAGGACGGGCAGGAAGCCCATGGCATGACTGTTCTGCACAGATACCTAGATATGAATTGGCACAAGTGGGTCTATGACTGGAAGAAGAAGGCCCAGACGAAGATGGCTGATGGACAGACACTTAAGGATGTCCAGCCAGATTTCATATCTGCTGCAGTGTGGGACTAGATATGCAACATTTGGGATGGCGAGGCCTTCAAGAAGATGTCGGCACAGCGTTCAGCTGCCCGACAGCAGAGTCGTCTCCCACACTACACTGGGTCTCAGTCGAACGGCCTGTACCGGGAGAGACTCGAGGTGAGTTTAAAGCATGCACCCTCCCGCTTGGAGTTTTGGTGGCACGCCCACCAAAAGAAAGGTGACGGTGGTTATATCTCACCTGAGGCAGAACGCATTGCTGTAAGTTATATAATTATCTTATTTAGTATGTATTTAAAATTCGGATATTCTTTTGTATTATTTCATTTTATTCTTTGCGTGTCATCTACAAATGTATTTTTTTTCAGCGACGGTTCGAGGATCTTGCAGTGGCCTGATTTCGACATACGGAAGCCGAGTTATCGCCTAGTTTGCAAAACTCGCCAATACTTAGGTAAAAAGCCGAAAAAGAGGTCAAAACCCGCATCGACTGTCCAAATGACATGCAAACATACACATAGCACCGCGTAGGTATTTGACACGTGTTACAACTTACGAGACTCGATTCTGACATACGGAAGCCGAGTTATCCCCCAATTTGTAAAACTCGCCAATATTTAGGTAAAAAGCCAAAAAAGGTCAAAACCCGCATCGGCCGTCCGAATGACATGCAAACACGCACATAGTACCGCGTAGGTATTAGACATGCGTTACAACTTACGGGACTCGATTTTGACATACGGAGACCGAGTTATCGCCCAGTTTGTAAAACTCGCCAACACTTAGGCAAAAAGCCAAAAAAGAGGTCAAAACCGGTATCGGCCGTCTGAATGATATACAAACACAAACATAGCTCCGCGTAGGTATTAGACACGCGTTAGAACTTTCAAAACTCGATTCCGACATACGGAAGCCGAGTTATCCCCCAGTTTGCAAAACTCGCCAACACTTAGGCAAAAAGCTAAAAAAGAGGTCAAAACCCGTATCGGCAGTCCGAATGACATACAAACACACAAATAGCACCGCGTAGGTATTAGACACACATTAGAACTTACGAAACTCGATTCTGACATACGAAAGTCGAATTATCGCCCAGTTTGCAAAACTCGTCAACACTTAGGCAAAAAGCCGAAAAAGAGGTCAAAACCCGCATCAACCGTTTGAATGACATGTAAATACACACATAGTACTGCGTAGGTATTAGACACGCGTCACAGCTTACGGGACTCGATTCCGACATACGGAAGCCGAGTTATCGCCCAGTTTGCAAAACTCGCCAATATTTAGGTAAAAAGCCAGAAAAGAGGTCAAAACTCGCATCGGTCGTACGAATGACATGCAAACCTGCACATAACACCGTGTAGGTATTAGACACGTGTTACAACTTACGGGACTAGATTCCGACATCCGGAGACTGAGTTATCGCTCAGTTTATAAAACTCGCCAACACTTAGGTAAAAAGCCGAAAAAGAGGTTAAAACCCGCATCGGCCGTTCGAATGACACGCAAATACACACATAGCACCGCATAGGTATTAGACATGTATTAGAACTTACGGGACTCGATTTCAACATACGAAAGCCGAGTTATCGCCCAGTTTGCAAAACTCGCCAACACTTAGGTAAAAAGCTAAAAAAAAGGTCAAAACCCGCATCGACAGTCCGAATGACACGCAAACACACACATAGCACTGCGTAGGTATTAGACATACGTTAGAACTTACGGGACTCAATTCTGATATACGGAAGCCGAGTTATCGCCCAGTTTGCAAAACTCGTCAACACTTAGGTAAAAAACCGAAAAAGAGGTCAAAACCCGTATTGGCTGTCCGAATGATACGCAAACACACACATAGTACTGCGTAGGTATTTAACACGCGTTACAACTTACGGGACTCGATTTTGACATACAGAAGCCAAGTTATCGCCCAGTTTGCAAAACTCGTCAATATTTAGGCAAAAAGCCGTAAAAGAGGTCAAAATCCGCATCGACCGTCTGAATGACACGCAAATACGCATATAGTACCGCGTAGGTATTAGACACGCGTTACAATTTATGGGACTCGATTTCGACATACGGAGGAGACCGAGTTATCGCCCAGTTTGCAAAACTTGCCAACACTTAGGCAAAAAGCCAAAAAATAGGTTAAAACCCGCATCGGCAGTCCAAATGATACACAAACACACACATAGCTCCGCGTAGGTATTAGACACGCGTTAGAACTTACAGGACTTGATTCTGACATACGGAAGCCGAGTTATCACCCAGTTTGTAAAACTCTAGGCAAAAAGCTAAAAAAGAGGTCAAAACCCGCATCGGCCGTCCGAATGACACGCAAACACACATATAGCACCGCATTGGTATTAGACACATGTTATAACTTATGGGACTCGATTTTGACATACGAAAGCCGAGTTATCGCCCAGTTTGTAAAACTCGCCAACACTTAGGCAAAAAGCCGAAAAAGAGGTCAAAATTCGCATCGGCAGTCCGAATAACACACAAACACACACATAGCATCGCGTAGGTATTAGACATGCGTTAGAACTTACGGGACTCGATTCTAAAATACAAAAACTGAGTTATCGTCCAGTTTACAAAACTCGCCAATACTTAGGTAAAAAGCCAAAAAAGATGTCAAAACTCGCATCGGCTGTCCGAATGACACGCAAACACACACATAGCACCGCGTATATATTAGACACGCGTTACAACTTACGGAACTTGATTTTGACATACGAAAGCCGAGTTATCGCCCAATTTGCAAAACCCGCCACTATTTAGGCAAAAAGTCGAAAAAGAGGTCAAAACCCGCATCGGCCGTCCGAAAGATACGCAAACAAACACATAGTATTGCGTAGGTATTAGACACGTGTTACAACTTACAAAACTTGATTTCGACATACGGAACCCGAGTTATCGCCCAGTTTGTAAAACTCGCTAATATTTAGGCAAAAAGCCAAAAAAGAGGTCAAAACCCGCATCGGCCGTCCGAATGATACGCAAACACACACATTGTACCGCGTAGGTATTAGACATACGTTACAACTTATGGAACTCAATTCCGATATACGAAAGCCGAATTATCACCCAGTTTGCAAAACTCGCCAACATTTAAGCAAAAAGCCGAAAAAGAGGTCAAAACCCGCATCGGCCATCTGAATGACACACAAATACATAGTACCGCGTAGGTATTAGACATGCATTAAAACTTACGAGACTCGATTCTGACATACGGAAGTCAAGTTATCGTCAGTTTGTAAAACTCGCCAACACTTAGGCAAAAAGCCGAAAAAGAGGCCAAAACCAGCATCGGCCGTTCGAATGACACACAAATATACACATAGCACCGCGTAGGTATTAGAGAAGTGTTAGAACTTATGGGACTCGATTCTGACATACGGAGACCGAGTTATCGCCCAGTTTGTAAAACTCGCCAACACTTAGGCAAAAAGTCGTAAAAGAGGTCAAAACCCGCATCGACCGTCCGAATGATATGCAAACACACATATAGCACCGTGTAGGTATTAGACACGCGTTAGAACTTACAGGACTCGATTCTGACATACGAAAGCCTAGTTATTGCCCAATTTGGAAAACACGCCAACACTTAGGCAAAAAGCCAAAAAAGATGTCAAAACCCGCATCGGCCGTCTGAATGGCACGCAAACACACACATAGCACCGCGTAGGTATTAGACACGCGTTAGAACTTATGAGACTCGATTTTGACATACGAAAGCCGAGTTATCGCCTAGTTTGTAAAATTCGCCAATATTTAGGCAAAAAATCGAAAAAGAGCCCAAAACTCGCATCGTCCATCCAGACGCCACGTAAACACACACATAGCACCGCGTAGGTATTAGACACGTGTTACAACTTACGGGACTCGATTCTGATATACGGAGACCGAGTTATCGCCCAGTTTGCTAAACTCGTCAACCCTTGTAGCTAGCTAGAACACAAACTAAAATAATTTAAATACGCTCTATTTTGGAATTCGTTATTAATATTTTAATTTTTTAATGTCTTGTTGATGAGACTCGTGGGGGTGGAAATGGCGGCACAGGCGATGCCCGTGGAAGAGATGGTGATGATCGTCGGGCTGATACTGATGAGACTATGGAGGATGGGACCGGAGGTGGGACCGGTGATGGGACCGGAGGCGATGGGACCGGAGGCGATGTCACATAGATTCCTGATCTTGGGAAGTAGTTGTTTATATTTATATTTTGACTTTCATGTATGTATTTAGCTTTTGAGTTGTACAGATTTGAGTTTGGTATCTAATTATATTGATTGTTGATAGTAAAAGATATGATTGTTATTGATATGTGTACATTGTCATTATTTGTTTTTCTTTAGTTTATAACATGTACAATGTATATATAAATGAACAGGGGAATTTTGCAATTTTAATATTTTTTTTAAAGTGAGTCATTGGCGACGGGGTTGCTGTCGACAGTGACCTATAGCGACGAATCCAGAACTAATTTAAATAAAGGTCATTAGCGACGGGAAGAAACTCATTGGCGACGGCTATGCCATCGGCAATGACTGAATTATTAATTTTAAAGCATGGTTATTACCGACGGCTAATCTGTCGCTGAAGCCGTTGCTAATGACGTATTGCTGACGGCATGCTGTCGGCAATGATCCCGTCGGCAATGACAAAGTTCTCGACGGCGAGCGACGGGAGACAGGGGCGACGACCTGAGGGGCGACGGCAGTCCCCGTCGCGAATGACCTCATTGCCGACGGCAATAGGGTCATTGGCGACGGCGTATCCCGTCGGCAATGATTGATTTTTTTGTAGTGTTTGTTAGTAACTAGATAATTATAAGTTTGTATCAGGACTGTTATAAAATGTTAAATGTATATGTTTTATTTATACCCTGTCATCATGATGGAATAAGAAACTCTAATTAAGAGTTCCCATTTATATATATGATGATCACTTATAGATCTCATATTAAAATAAAAATAGTTTGAGAGGTGCAGTTGGTATCCAAACCTGCATATAAGGGTAACTATTTTAGTTTTTGTTAGTAACCAAATAATTAAAAACTTATATCAGAACAATTATTAAGTTCTTAATGTACATGTGAGGGTTCCCATTTATCTAGTTGATGGTTACTTTTAAATTACATATATAGTTATAAAAATTATTTAGAAATGGTCCAGTTGGTAACTAAATATGAATATAGAGGTAACCATTTTATTTTAGATGGGTAATCAAATTTACATAAAAATGTTTCAGAACAGTTATCAATTGTTCAATGCATATGTTTGCTTTATATTGACAACTCATGATGGAATCAAAAATCAAAATATTAATCAATAACAATTTTGATTACTATACACCATCAAAAATGTTACTGATCGATGGAATGCCACTTCTAATCTGAAATTTAATTGACAATGTTGTTGTGTTTGTGTCTAGCCGTAATGCACTGCATATCAAGTTTTGCATTTCTCTAAACGAACTAGTTGATGGAACTAGTAGGCCGGTAACTTCAAATTCGTTGTATTGGTTACTGTCAGTCCACGTTCCGTTGAAATAAAGTACAATGTAAGACCCCAACTTTAATGAATAAAGATTAATTTTTCTCAAAATATATTTTTGAATATTATGGTGTGAATTTGATATAATGTTATAGTTGTGGATAATATTTACAAATTTTGCAAAGTAAGTAAGTGGTTTTTAAATATTTTATTGGTCGGAGAATATTCGTTTTAACAGGAAATATGCGTACGACGACACAATTATTGGTGGACCCCGCAATGGAGGTATTGTTGTAGTTAGAAAATGACAGAAATATCTTTTTATAAACATAACGGCGAAAGTTTTACCGTTAAACTGTTGAACTACCCGGTAGTAAAAGTACAGTAATACGCGTGGTTGCATAGTAGTACACGGTATTGATTATTGATGCTTACGTGAGAAGTCACTCAGTTATACTCAATTATTACTACAGTAATTGTTGCATAAAATCTCTCATATTATTGATTCAATTATTGTCATAGTATCATCTGCATAATATTTTATATTATTAAATCAATAATTGAGGCGATAAAGTTATTCATATTACTATTTGTAATATTGATGATGTCTAAAAAGTTCTGTCGAGGAAAGGGGTTTGGTCACCTAATTGCGCGCCAATAGGGAGAAATCCTTATCAGAAAATCCCCTCTTTCCTGGGAATGATATGGTTATAAATATTGTGAGTTATAATATTAATGATGAATAAGTTCGTGTTGATTAAAGATAAAATTGATATATCCATTGTGTTGGGATTATTAGTGTTAGTGGAAACCGACATTTATTTCGATAATAATTGATTTCTGAAGGTTATATTGACCAATCGGGTAATTAATCGGATAATTGAGCAATTAATTGCTATTAGTTCACATTCTTATAACTATTTGTTCACATGTATGTACTATTGATTCACATGCATGTACTATTAGGGGAGGTGGTGCAAAATTGATAATACTTACAGGACTAAATTAAAAATGGAGGTATAGATGAAGGTACTATACTGTAACAGTTTGTTCACATGTATGGAACTATTGATTCACATGCATGTACTATTAGGGGAGGTGGTGCAAGTTTGATAATACTTGTAGGACTAAATTAAAAATAAAGGAAAAGATGAATGTATTATATTGTAATAATTCGAGCCCCAAAACGTGCAATTATCGAAACTATATTTTCCTATAAATAGAAGCTCATTCTTCTTTCATTCTCACCAATTCACTAAGACTCACAAGAGCAATTATAGAGAGAGAAGCTATAGAGAGAAAGAAGAAGAGTATTATGCTAGTTCACTATTCCAGTATCCAGTTTTCTTCTAAGGTAAGGGGTATTATTTCTTTCGTATTCGTAAGGGATATTATTTTTGTTCAATATTCATATGAAATAATATTTTCTTCTATACTCTGTAGTATGTAAGTAATATTATTTCGTTTCGTATCCCTAATTCTACACTCATTTTGTTGAAGTATTGCTTCTATACTCCGTGAAATTAGTAGAATATCCTTGATATTTGCGCTTCATCCAGTATCTTTTCATGAAAATATTATTCTGAGCATTCTTGATAATTATTGATCTTTTCATGCCGGAATACTATTCACATGGTACTATTCACAAAGTACTATTTACGGATACTATTCATAAAGTACTATTCAAAAAGTACTATTCACAGGTACTATTCACAAAGTACTATTCTCAAAATACTATTCACTCAGGTATTATTCACCCGGGTACTATTCATGATAAAAATTGATTTCTTTTTAGTCTAAATCATTTTGATAAAATATTATTATTTAATTTTACTCTACAAAGCAGTATCATGTTGACAATTTGACCATTATTGAATTTTGGATAAATTAAATTATAAATCTTTAAAATTTATCCTTTGATTTTATTTAATTGAATTCTTATATCATTGTCATCATCCTCATGCTTTTATTGTGATGAAAGTCATCTTTGACCCGTAATGCATAGATGGACTGTTGATTGGTATGATTATGACCAGGGATCATTCGGTATAATCATAACCTATAATGTTATAAATGATGTGGTAAAAGTCCTCATTGGCCCGTAGTGCATTGATGGACAGATGTTATTATGATCATGACCATGCGTTCTCTTCGGCCAAGGGTGCAAAGATGAATTGTTGTTTGACATGTTCATGCCCATCGGTGAAAACACAAATATCATTGGCCCGTAGTGCATGGATAATTCAGTGATGTGGATTATTTATTAAGCTGAGTCTCAGCGATAAAATTGATGATAAACTTTTTAAATCATAGAAGATAGTAGATATTATGATCTACTTGACTCTTCTAATGGATTGCCATGTTCCGCTGCAGTTAAACTTGTTGTTTATTAGTTTAACACTGTTGAAGGCTAACGATAATTTATTCTGCATTATCTTAGTCATAATATTTTTTATTGGGTTATTTGAGCTCACCCTTTTGCTTTCATTGTTCTCTTCAGGAAATGAGAACGTAGCCGGGACTAGTCAGAAAACAGAGTGACGGTCCGAGATGGTGGCTATAGTAGTCCTCACTATTTTATGAAATAGTGTAATAATAAATGTAATAAGGACTTCATTTGAGTTTGAATACTGTCTATGAGACAATACTCGTATAAAAACTCTCAGTTACGCTGTTGTCATATTGTATAAAAGAAATTTGTATTTGAGTTATGTACCATGTATTTGGCGACTCAGAATGGGTGATGTATACCTATTTTGGGGGCGTCACATACAACTAGAATAATCTCTATTGTCTGACAACTGAATAAACATTGTAAAGTAATCAAATCAATATTAGACAGTAACCAAACTACACAATCTTAGTAACCAGAACATAAACCACATTTTTACATGCATCTTACAATAAAAACAATCATTATAATGATTTTGTTACCAATTAAATTATAACAGTTGTATGAAGGTAACCAATGTAGTTAATAAGTAACCATCTATATAAAATAAATCAATATAAAATACACTAATAGTATACAGTAACCAAATCATCAGTATACATGAATTAAATCCATATTAGGCAGTAACCAACATATATCTACTTAGTAACCAGAACATAATCCCTTCTTGACTACATATAGTTGCATATTAGGCAGTAACCAAGCACATTACATCTTGTTGCATACAGCTAAAACATCTTAATCCCTTCTTGACTACATATAGTCGGGATTTACATTTAAACTACCCTTATCTACAAAAGTCGGGCTTAAAAGTATCATCCCCTTAGTATACTAAGATACTTATACCAAACAGACCCATCAGAAGAACTCAGTCAACCTACTAGAGAAGCATGCCCCGCCTTTTGGCGCTGCGAAGCTCCTCATCCCCGATGTCCAACACCCTTTTTCGAGTCAGGACTAACTCGCTTCCACCTTCATCTACAGGGTGTAGTTGCACCCTGTGCTTCCAAAGTCCAAATGCATATTCGAACGCGTAGTCCATCTTATCCATCTTGGCATCTCTGCCCCTAACCTTATTTTCCAGCTCATAGACTCTGCCTAAGGCCCAATCCCTTTGTTGTTCAGCCCTTACTTGGTCAGCCTTCAGGACCTCCATCTCATGCCTGAGGATGACATTCTCCTGCCTTAGGGCCTCCTTCTGGTAGGCAGTGCCATAGAGTGCATGACCCATCTCTACATTCTTCGCTATGGTATGCACAACCAGGGACTCAAACAACTCTATGGATGCTTGTTATTCCTCTCTCTCCCCCTCTAATTCTTGGACTTGATTCTCTAGCTCAAAATTCTTGAAGGTTAATTCCATGAGAGCATCGGCCTCTTCTATAAAGGGTCCTTCGGAGAAACCCCTAATATGCTCCTCTGGCTCTTCTGGTTTTACCTCCTCCTTGACTCGACTGGATTCGGCTATCTCAGGCATCTACAAAACATATTAACAAACTTAAAAAGTTTCTATATAACATTATCAAGTAATCACATTTAAACTTTTTATTTCTTTAACAATGAATTTCTCCGAATTCATTCTTATACTCGAAATGAGTTAATTATTTCTTTTAAGGTCATAATCCTAAGGTGTTTTCCCCATTCCTAAGGTTTATAACCTAACAACTTTGATACCAACTTGTGACGTCCCCAAATCTAGGTTATTCTTAACTCGGATTTGGTGTTCACGATACTAGAATACTCATTCATACTGAAAGAAAACTATTTTATACTATATAAACATTGTACTTAAATCCCAGGTTCTATAGACCTTTACATATAATACAAACCAAATATTATTACACAACATAGTACTAACAGTATTTATTACATTCACTACTTAAGTTCACTTAAGCACAGGTGTGAGACCCCAGATTTTATGAATAAAGATTTAATTTTCTCGAAATAATTTTTTAAATATTATGGTGTGGATTTAATATAATGTTAGAGTTGTGGGTAATATTTACAAATTTTGCAAAGTAAGCAAGTGGTTATATAATATTCGATTGGTCGGAGAATATTCGTTTTAACAGGGAATATCCGTACGACGGTATAATCATTGGTGGACCCCACAACGGAATTATTATCGGATTGAGAAAACGACAAAAATATTTTATTGAAAATAACGGCGGAAGTTTTACCATTAATACTGTTGAACTACTAGGTAGTAAAAGTACAGTAATACGCGTAGTTGCACAGTAGCACACGGTATTAATTATTGATGCTTACGTGAGAAGTCACTCAGTTATACTCAATTATTGCTACAATAATTGTTGATTTCTAGAGGTTTTATTGATCAATCGGGTATTCGTGGCACTTTTCGTGTCGGGTTACTATTCACGAGTTACTATTCACGAGTTACTATTTATGAGTTATTATTCACGAGTTACTATTCACAGGGTACTATTCACCCGTAAGATATATTTCTTTTCAATCCAAATTATTTTTGGGTACAATATTATTCCATGAAGAGATGTGCTAATTTTTCAGACCGTTGGTTGAAGATATAATAGTAAATCAATATGGACCGCTAGTGGAAAGTTATAATAGTAAATCAATATGGATCGCTGGTTTAAATTTTTAATAGTAAATCAGTATGGACCGTTGCTTTAAGTTTTAATAGTAAACCAATATGGACCCTCCGTTTAAAAGCAAATCAATCTGGACAGTTCATGAATTAGTTACTATGCAGTCCATTCTTCTATAAATAGAAACTCATTCCTTCATTATTTCTTACGAATTTACTGAAACTCTAGAAAGAGAAATTATAGAGAGAAAAAAGAAGAGTATTCTGCTACTTCACTACATCGATATCCAGTTTCTTCTAAGGTAAGGGATATTATTTGTTATACCTGTAAGGGGTATTATTTCTTTTGTATTCATGAAGAGAACTTTTGTTATTCCATTCTTTATTATTCTGTTGGAATAACCTGTATACGCGGGCTACCCTATACTTGGTGAAATTCTTCTGTTATTTCATTCTTTATTATTCTGTTGGAATAACCTGTATACGCGGGCTACCCTATACTTGGTGAAATTCTTCTGTTATTCCATTATTTATTATTCTGTTAGAATAACCTGTATACGCGGGCTACCCTATACTTGGTGAAATTCTTCTGTTATTCCATTCTTTATTATTCTGTTGGAATATCCTGTCTGTGCATTTTACGCCGGACCTGGTTCCATTCTTTATTATTCTGTTGGAATATCCTGTCTGTGCGTTTTATGCCGGACCTGGTTCCGTTATTTATTATTCTGTTAGAATAACCTGCCTATGCGGTCTATCGCATGCATGGTGATTTCATTTGTTATTTCATTCTTTATTATACTCAGTTGGTTAAAGTTTTGACTTCTATACTCCATGAAATTTGTGGAATATCATTGCTATTTGCGCTTCATCCAGTATCTTTTCATGGAAATATTCTTCTAAGCATTCTTGAATTTTACTCTACAAAGAAGTATCATGCTGACAATTTGGACATTATTAGTTCCTAGATAAATTAATTCTTGAACTTATTTTATTGAATTCTTATATCATTGTCATCATCCTCATGTTTATATTTTTTTGAAATTCATCTGTGGCCTATAGTGCATAGATGAACTTGGTATGATTATGACCAGAAATTATTTGGTGTAATCATGACCGTAATGTTACAAATGATGTGGTAAAAGTCCTCATTGGCCCATAGTGCATTGATGGACAGTTGTTGGCATGATCATGACCATTAATGAATACACAAATATTCTTGGCCCGTAGTGCATGAATAATTATGGTCGTGATACTAAAGAATATCCTTGGCCGTAATGCAGGGGTGATTCGATGATGTGGATTATTTATTAAGCTGAGTCCCAGCGATAAAAGTGATGAAAAACCTTTTAAATCATAAAAGATAGTAGATTTTATTCTCTACTTGACTCTTTTAATGGATTGCTTGTTCCGCTGCAGTTAAACTTGATGTTTGTTATATTGTATCAGTTTAACACTGTTTAAGGCTAATGATAATTTATTCTGCATTATCTTAGTCATAATATTTCTTACTGGGCTAGTTAAGCTCACCCTTTCTTTCACTGTTCTCTTCAAAAAATGAGAATATAGTTGGGACGAGTCGGGGAACGGAGTGGTGGACCAGATGATAGTTTTAGTAGTCCTCACTATTCTATTAAATAGTGTGACAATAAATGTAATGAGGACTTATTCTGAGAGTGGATATTGTCTAGAAGATGATATTTGTATTAAAATTCACAGTTCTCTTGTTGTATATTAAAGATTGTATTTGTATTCTATACCATGTATTTGGCGACTCAGAATAGGTGATGTATACCTATTTTGGGGGCGTCACAACAGGCGCTTAATAAATGACTACTCAACAACTTTGCCTTTTTCCTTTGTCTTTTCTAGATGGACCAACAACCTCAGTTTTAACTGAAAACATTATATTTAACGCAAGGGTGAGCAACAAGCTTGCTCATCAAGGAAATAAGCAGCTAAATATAATGGAATAGAAACAATGAGGATTCAATAATAAATACTGAACAAGATAATTCTTTAAAAATGTTGAGTCTGAAAATCAGGCTTTAGTATGCTGTAAGGTCAAATGACCAGTGAACTCTGTACTAGAATTGACAGTAATAATACTAAAATTCATGGATACACACAGTTATAAAAGCTGTTTTATATCCTAGACTCGTACTTTAGGGGATCATCCTAAGTACCCTACATTATGCACAACATAACAGTCTAATGACACTTTTACATGTCCTTCGGAATCATATGTCCGGTACAATATGCCCCTAAAAAAAGGGTTGTTCGTTCACAGCATTATATAAGAATCCATACCACAACAAAATGGTTTGGAAAGCATTAACTGATAATTTCATGAATAATATCAATATATCAACAATTGTCTAACCGAAGTAATGGTATTGACATACATTCAATGTAAACTTATTTAAGAGCAAAAGTTCGATATACTATTCCTTTGAAGCTGATTGGAATAAAAAGGCTATTTAGCCTTATATTATTCATAAATAAGGATAGACAGTTCAGAAATTAGAGAACCTATCCACTATAGAATAGTTGCTCAATAAAGAGTAAGAGTCAAAAACTTGCCTTGTTTGTAGTCTATTGTTAGGATTTCAGCTTAAATTGAAGTATTCTCACAAAATCCTACACAGTTATTTATATTAACAAGCATGTTAATCACATAGCTAAGTTATATAGTTTGTAAGCTCACATATCATATAGTTTCAGTGATCATGGTTCTTATTTTTGATACATTTTTCAAATACCTCATCCATGTTTTCACATTAGTCAATTTTCTCCTTAATAGGGTTTGACTTACTTTCAGTTCATAACTTTATATGTTTTAAGTTCATATACATTGCAACCTTCTTTATAATTTGGGTATGTCAATGTGAATACATAAGGTTTTTCATAAATTGAGTATGGTTGTGTATTATAGAGTAAGCTTTAGCTTCCCTTTTTGCTTTTGCAAATATAATGTTAAACTATTTATTTAACTTATTATGTTTCTAATTTGTGTCAAAACAGTCTTCTTATAGCATTAATAACCTTTTAATGTAATAATAGCTCTAACTTGACTTAGCCCATGATATTCTATGTTCTTTATACATAGTTCAAGTGTACCAAAGAAATCATGTTTTGGGGTAATCACAACTTGTTTGAGAAATTTATAGTCATTATAACACTCTATAACTTTATTTTTATATACAAAAGTGTATCATTCTTGATTTTCCTCTCTATCCCAAAACAGTCCTAATTTGATTTGTTTGTGGTAATCAAGCTTCTCTTGGTCATTTGGGATTAGTCAGGCTTGTGTACAAGGTCACTTTGGTAATTCTAATATCATTCTATGCCTCATTCTTCACATTTTACTTTCAAGGCCAATTATCTAATTTAAAAATTGCCATGGTAGTTGCTTGTTTTGTGACCTGTTACTGCCTAAAGGCAGTAGTTCCACCTTCTTTTATCAACTCAATTATGTCCCTCTACATTTTTCTAAGAATCTATATTTCTTCATGAGGCTAACAGTTCTTGAGCTTTGAAAATAAGGAACTAAATGTAGTTTAAATTATTTTCAGTTTTAACTGACTTTGGCAAGTTTATCATTGCAATAGCAGTTGGTTGAAGCCACTTCTATTGATGACTGCTAGACAGTCCCCTGGTTCCTTTTTTATCCCATTTTCATTCTCAACTTGTAAACATATTATAAAGTCTACATATATGTTTACAACACCTACTCAAGCCATACTGAATGCTTAACTTCTTAAAGTTACAACTCTTGACCAAAATGATTTCCTAAACCGCTTTAGCAGTTACTTATTACAAACTGCTGCTGCACCTAGGCAGCAGTCCCCTTCACCTTGGCTTACCACTTCATGATTTCATAATATATATCATTCACATAACTTCAGTTTTGCTAAGATTTTTATCTGTGTTGTGGCAACCACTGCTGTCATGGACAACAGTTCTTAAGACCTCAACCCAGCCCTCAACTTGTTATATTTTGAAAGTTTTCCAACACAAGTTAATCATTAACCCAACAGTGGTATAATCTAGGAATGACATCAACTACTAATAATTATGCCAAGCTCTTGTCTTGAACCTTCACAACTGCGTAAAAATAGTCTTCCCAAGGACTTGACATGATAAATATTTCACATTTGGTTTTTAGCTAAGACTTCTATTTAGTGTGCTTATACATTTTAATTTTTCATTACTTGAAATACAAAATCAATTTCCAGCCTTATGTTGGCTTACTAATTGATTTTTTGTTAAGGCAGTCCACTTGGGAATTTCGTCGAGCATGTGGCGTGCACAGTTTCAAATTACATGTGTCATAGACATTTGCTTGTGTAAGAGAGCCAATTTTGTCGTTCTTATTACTCCTCAGCCCAACCTATCTCCTTTGTGCCTAAATTTAGTCCATAATAGTATAACAACAACATAACAGTTTTTATAATGTAATAACAGTTAGCATAGTAACTAAAGTACTTCTAATAGTCATTTATGCTCATTCCAGCCACAACAACAAGTATATAGTCACAGTCCATTTTGCATACCAGTTCTGAGCATGGTAATATATCATATTGTCATAAGAATAAGCAATCACTTATTACAAGTATAAGCACTCAGCCTAACACTTTAAATTCTTGGCATATAAACTTAGTAAACAATGGTTTTATTACTCTACAAAAATCAAGGTTCAGAACTCATAGCATGATAACTAGAATCAATCTTTAACTTAGTTAAGGTGAGCACTTTAGCATATGTAGTCATTAAAATATATATGCATACATAGTTCAAATTTTGAAAAATTCTTAGCTATCAAGGGATTCTTACAACACATTTTTTATTAGATAGTAATATAACCAAATCCAAATCAAGTCCTGACTTTGAAATTATAGGTAGCTAGGGGCTGTTTTGAATCATTTCCCAAAACAGGCCTTAATTTTGCCTTACTTACACATGTATCCTCTATCTACCATCTTTTCATGTTTTAAAGCATCTAAGTCAAGGTCTTTATGCTTTTAGGCCAACACAACCCTCTTTAGGACTTAATTTTCAAAACAAACATGGTTTACTAATCATGTTTACAAAGATAGCATAAGTGTGCAACATAGAAGCTTATACTATCTCTTTTTATATAGCATTTAATATGCATAGTGTATGAGTGGATGACATGGAATAGTTTATACTAATTCAATCATTATCAAAACCTCTAGTCTGGCATACAAAATCCTTAAAAGAGTGGCTTAGTCATAGTTACATGCTTCGTTCATATATGGACTGGTATACAATCAGTTATAACATCTTATGCTCATGCAAAAACTGCCCTCTTAGCACCTTTGTATATTTGGGACTTCAATATATAATATTGATATAGAATTAGGCTTGACTGCACTCCCTTTTTAAGACAGTTGATATCAACAGTTTCTCACAAGCATTTTATCAAATACATAAAGTGCAGTTTATATATTGTAAGACCCCGAATTTTATGAAATAAAAGTATTCAATTTTTCTTATAATTACTATTCAGTAAATGGGTAAATTGATAAATGTTAAAGTTAAGGGTGATACATGAATTTTTTTTCGAAATACACAAGTGGTTATAAAATATTCATTGTTGTCGGGGAATATTCGTTTGATCGTGGAATATTCTTACTGTCGGGGAATATTCATACGACGGCGCAGCCTTTTGCGGGCCCCATAACGGAAAGCGATTGGATGAAAAAAACGACAAGAGTAAGTTGTTTATAAATAACGGCGTAGTTGTTACCGTTAACACTGTTGGAATACCCGGTGGTTAAAACACAGTAATACGCGTTGTTACACAGTAGCACACGGTATTGTACCAATTATTGATTTTTACGTAAGAAGGCATTACTCAATAATTGTTACAGTAATTATTATTCAGTATTTTATTTTATTGATTCAATAATTGCTGCGTTGATATTTTATATTACTGTTGTTTTAATAATTGTCACTACACAGTATTTTCTATTATCGGAGCAATAATTCATATTATCTTAATAATATTATTAGATAACATTATTGGCAATGTCTACAAAGTTCTGTCTAAGAAGAGGTTTGGTCATCTAATTGCGCGCCAGTAAGGAGAGATCCTTATTGGAAAGCCCCCTCTTTCCTGGGAACTGCCTGGCTGTCAGTAATGTGATTCTGTAATATTATTTGTTAATAATTAATTATTAATTTATATGATGAGGAAAATATTGATTTTATGTGGATATAGATGGAGAAAATTTTTAATGTGACAATTGTTGTAAATTAATATTTTATCTTTTTCTGATAAAATAATTCAATTAAATATATTATTTTAATAATATATTAATGGTGATATTTTTATAATGAATGTGGGATATATGAATAAATGAGGAGGAAGAGTATTTTTGTGGCATTAAATTATTAACACATGTTTTGTGTGTTGGTGGACACAATTCTTGACCGAAAATTTATTATTGACTGTAAAATCGCCCGTTTGTGGATTTCGGTCAATTTCTATTTGGAATTTGGAAAAACTTTCTTCTGCAAAGTTGTAGAGAATTGAAATTCCTATAAAAACACGCGAGATTCGAATTTTCTGATAAAAGGGCTATTTATTATGAATTATTGAAGTTCCGAAGTTTCGAAATAATTGATTTTTGGAAGTTTTATTTATTTTTATTAACAAAAACGATTTTTACACTTTGGTGGGCCCCACTTGCACATGTTGATGGCTGAATCTAGATTTTCAAAGGTGGGCTAAGAAAAATTTATAATTATATTATTATTTTATTAAATTTTCTGCTTTGGTGTTCTAAGCAATTTCCTATAAATAGGGTGCTTAGGTTAGAATTGAAAAACACACCAGAAACTGAAGTTTTCTCTCTATTTCTCTCTCTATATATCGAGCGTATTCTTGTGAGTATTTTGATATCTTGAGTGTTGCTATACGGTGCAAGTTCGTTCAGCGTTATTCCAGTCAGAAGTACTGCTCTTTTGAGGTAAGGGATAGTAAGGGATAGTAAGGGATGTTATTTTTTTTATCAATGATATTATTTCTTTCAATATCATTATACCGGAATATTAGTAAGATTTTTCTTGTAAAATTCTTATCTTTTCATGTCGGGGTTACTATTCATGAGTTACTATTCACGAGTTACTATTCATGAGTTACTATTCATGAGTTACTATTCATGAGTTACTATTCACGAGTTACTATTCATGAGTTACTATTCACGAGTTACTATTCACGAGTTGCTATTCACGAGTTACTATTCACGAGTTACTATTCATGGGTTACTATTCACGAGTTACTATTCATGACAAAATTAGTTTCTTTTTCTAACCAAATTATAGTTGATTTATGAATATTACTCTTGAGATTAAAACTATATGTTGATCATATTATTTTTTATTATTATATATAACATTTTTAAACCCTAATGATGATATTTCTCTTTGACTTGAGTGTAAAGATGGGTAGATTTTTGGTACGATCATGACTATGGGTTCTCTTTGGCCAGTAGTGCAAAGTTAAATTTTTGACTGGTATGATCATGACCATTGAATTTATAATTGAATATCTTTAGCTTAAGTACAAAGGTGAAATGATCAACATGGTTATAATTATTGGTTATATAAATTCTGAATTGATTATATATTTCTTTGAGATAATAATATATTTGGCCTGTAGTGCAAGTATGAACTATTGAGGAATATCTTTGGCCTGTAGTGCAAAGATGAATTGTTGATGAATATCTTTGGCCCGTAGTGCAAAGATGACTTATTGTTGAATATCTTTGGCATGTAGTATAAAGATGAACTGTTGATGAATATCTTTGGCCCGTGGAGCAAAGATGAATTTATTAGTATGATTATGAACAGGAACTGTGATTTGGTATAACCATGATATTTGATGTTTCAGGTAAAGATATGTGATGAAAATTATCTTCGTCTTGGATGCGAAATTTAGAATCACAATTATGATTATGAATTATTCATATGATTGTGGAAAGGAACTGTTGATTGATGTTACAGGGATAAAACATTGTTGGTGGACTTTTAACATGGAGAATATAATAGACTTTATGGTCTATTTGACTCTTCTAATGGATTGCTCGTTCCGCTGCAACTATGGTTGAAATTTTTATCATTTACAATATGTTCTAAATCTCTGATTTATTATTGATGGAGGCTATTGATAATTTAATTATCTTTAGTCAAGATATTCTTTACTGAGCTAGTTGTGCTTACCCTTTTGCTTCACAATTCCTTTCAGGTAATAAGAGTGTAGCTGGGTCGAGCGAGGGTAACGGGGAAATAGAACGGTGGTCTCTAGCTGTGGATGTTCTCCCGAAGCAGTATAGAAAAGTTCATTTAGTAGTTTTATTTGGTGAATCCAATAGGGTAAGGTGTACCCAACGTTGGAAGGGTGATTTGCCACTATCATACAAGATGTCTAACGACATACAACCTCGTGTCATCATAAGATAGGGATGTGCTCATCCACTTGCTGAGTATATATACGAGCACTACCTATATAATCTTGGTATTTGTTTGAAGTATAATTCTCAATTAGAGACAGTAGAGATAATGATATGTCAAGAGAAGACTCATCAATGGGAAGAATATGATAGTAATCTTCTCGTTTTTCTTTGGGGTCTATTGGGTCAACCAAGAATAATTCTGTGGCCATATGATATCTATCATAACCTAGACGCATGGCCTCCCATGTACGAAGGTTTCCTTGAGCACTTCCCAAAGATTCTAATTTCTAAAACAGTTTTTGACTATACCTTTATGTAAGGTGTCATTGTGAGGTGATGTCCACGGTTGGAACATGAGTCACATTTGGTATATATTTGTATCCAAACTCACAGCATATGTGTTGTTGTATTTTGCACGACAATTGTTGTAATAAAGTTGTAGTTGTTTTCTGTACCATGTATTTGACGACTCAGAATAGGTTGGATGGAATGGACCTATTTTGGGGGCGTTACGTTTGGTATCAGAGCCATAAGTAAAGAGCCCCGAGCCTCTCGCTGGTGACTTCCTGTTGATGGGGGATGCACCGAAGCCAGACTCTCCGTAGGGGACGCCGTTCTGCGGTGGCAAACTGATAGGTACCAATGTGAGGTGTTGTGGTTGAAGCACCATGAGAGTCACATTTGGTATCAGAGCTTAGGGATATGATCTCTGGTGGAGATCGGGGAATAGGATTAGGAGGGGAGAGACGAGTAAATCCTTCGCTAGTGTGTCCTACCTAAGCTTATTTATTGGTCAGTCATAATATCGGGATATTATGTGATATATTAATTTGTTCAATTAACCCTTGTTTTGAAGCTGTATTCTAGAATGATATCTGAAATACAGGAGATGAGCAATGGAGAAATCATGATGACGGGGTGATAGAATCTTAAATTGAAGCAAGGTATTCTCAACTCTTTGAAATACCAGGTACGTAAATTTCGAGGACGAAATTTCATAAGGAGGGGAGATTGTAAGACCCCGAATTTTATGAAATAAAAGTATTCAATTTTTCTTATAATTACTATTCAGTAAATGGTTAAATTAATAAATGTTAAAGTTAAGGGTGATATATGAATTTTTTTTCGAAATACACAAGTGGTTATAAAATATTCATTGTTGTCGGGGAATATTCGTTTGATCGTGGAATATTCTTACTGTCGGGGAATATTCATACGACGGCGCAGCCTTTTGTGGGCCCCATAACGGAAAGCGATTGGATGAAAAAAACGACAAGAGTAAGTTGTTTATAAATAACGGCGTAGTTGTTACCGTTAACACTGTTGGAATACCCGGTGGTTAAAATACAGTAATACGCGTTGTTACACAGTAGCACACGGTATTGCACCAATTATTGATTTTTACGTAAGAAGACATTACTCAATAATTGTTACAGTAATTATTATTCAGTATTTTATTTTATTGATTCAATAATTGCTGCGTTGATATTTTATATTACTGTTGTTTTAATAATTGTCACTACACAGTATTTTCTATTATCGGAGCAATAATTCATATTATCTTAATAATATTATTAGATAATATTATTGGCAATGTCTACAAAGTTCTGTCTAAGGAGAGGTTTGGTCATCTAATTGCGCGCCAGTAAGGAGAGATCCTTATTGGAAAGCCCCCTCTTTCCTGGGAACTGCCTGGCTGTCAGTAATGTGATTGTGACGCCCCCAAAATTAGGTATACATCACCCATCTTGGGTCGTCAGATACATAGTACAGTGTGACGCCCCCAAAATTAGGTATACATCACCCATCTTGGGTCGTCAGATACATAGTACAGAATACAAATACAACTTAATAATACAACTGTCGTGTACAATACGACAAAACATAAACTGTGAGTTTGAATACAAATATTATCTTCTAGAGAGTATTCATACTCAAAAGGAGTCCTCATTACATTTATTAACACACCATTACATAGAATAGTGAGGACTACTAACTAATACTATCATTCAGACCATCACTCCGTACCCCGACTTGTCCCAGCTACGTTCTCATTTCCTGAAGAGAACAGTGAAAGAAAGGGTGAGCTCAACTAGCCCAGTAAGAAATATTATGACTAAGATAATGCAGAATAAATTATCATTAGCCTTCAACAATGTTAAACTGATAAAATATAATAGACATCAAGTTTAACTGCAGCGGAACAAGCAATCCATTAAAAGAGTCAAGTAGAAAATAAACTCTACTATCTTTTATGATTTAAAAGGTTTTTCAACACTGCGATCGCTGAGACTCAGCTTAATAAAATAATCCACATCATCGAATCACCCCTGCACTACGGCCAAGGATATTCGTGTATTCATTAATGGTCATGATCATGCCAACAACTGTCCATCAATGCACTACGGGCCAATGAGGACTTTTACCACATCATTTGTAACATTACGGTCATGATTATACCGAATAATCCCTGGTCATAATCATACCAAGTCCATCTATGCACTACATGCCACAGATGACTTTCAACATTTTATAAACATGAGGATGATGACAATGATATAAGAATTCAATAAAACAAGTTCAAGAATTAATTTATCCAGGAATTAACAACGTCCAAATTGTCAACATGATACTGCATTGTGGAGTAAAATTCAAGAACGCTTAGAAGAATATTTTCTTGAAAAGATACTGGATGAAACGCAACTATCAAGGATATTCCACAAATTTCATGGAGTATAGAAGTCAAAACTTAACCAACTGAGTACAATAAAGAATGAAATAACAAAAGAAATCACCATGCATGCGATAGACCGCACAAACAGGTTATTCCAACAGAATAATAAATAATGGAACCAGGTACGGCGTAAACGCACAGACAGGATATTCCGACAGAATAATAAATAATGGAACCAGGTCCGGTGTAAAACACACAGACAGGATATTCCAACAGAATAATAATAAAACGGAACCAGGTCCGGTGTAAAACACACAGACAGGATGTTCCAACAGAATAATAAACGGAACCAGGTCCGGTGTAAAACACACAGACAGGATGTTCCAACAGAATAATAGAAGAATGTCACCAAGTATAGGGTAGACCGCGTATACTGGTTATTCCAACAGAATAATAACAAATGGAATAACAGAAGTTCTCTTCATGAATATAAAAGAAATAATATTCCTACCTTAAAAGAACTGGATATTGGAAAAGTGATGTAGCAGAATACTTTTAGTCTCTCTCTCTCTTATTCTCTCTATACTTTCTCTCTCTATAGCTTGAATGAATTCGTGAAAAATAATGAAGCCCTAGGCGTCTATTTATAGAAAAACTGAGGGTGGCTCTTGGTCTTAACGAAGGGTCAAATGACTCTTGGTCTTAACGAAGGGTCAAATGACTCTTGGTAATATTGAAGGGACAACTACTATTGACGAAAGTAATTACTATTGACCAAGGTAAATACTATTGACGAAGGTAATTACTATTGACCAAGGTAAATACTATTGACGAAGGTAATTACTATTGACCAAGGTAAATACTATTGACGAAGGTAATTACTATTGACCAAGGTAAATACTATTGACGACGGTAATTACTATTGACGACGGTAATTACTATTGACGAAGAGACTCTTAGATGATGACATATGGCCCCCCATAAAATAACCAAACTTACCACAACGTCTCAATAATATAACATATTATACAGATGATACTATGACAATAATTTAAGAGATATGATGCAGCAATTACTGTAGCAATAATTGAGTATAGCTGAGTGACTTCTCACGTAAGCATCAATAATCAATACCGTGTGCTACTATGCAACCACGCGTATTACTGTACTTTTACTACCGAGTAGTTCAACAGTTTTAACGGTTTTAACGGTAACACCTCAGCCGTTATTTTTATAGAAAGATAATTCTGTCGTTTTCTCAATCCGACAATAATTCCGTTGTGGGGTCCACCAATGATTGTGCCGTCGTACGAATATTCCCCGACAAAAAGAATATTCTCCGACCAAACGAATATTTTATAACAACTTGCTTACTTTGCAAAATTTATAAATATTACCCACAACTATAACATTATATCAAATTAACTCCATAATATTCAAAAATGATATTTATAGAAAATTCATCTTTATTTATAAAAGTTGGGGTCTTACAACCTCCCCTTCTTATGAAATTTCGCCCTCGAAATTAGGGTACGTACCTGGTATGTCGAAGAGGTAAGGATACCTTGATTTCATTTCTGATTCTAACTCCCAAGTCATTTCCTCAACATCGTGGTTTCTCCACAAAACTTTGACTTGAGGTATAACCTTGGAGCGTAGAATATGTTCCTTCTTATCCAAGATTTGAACAGGAACTTCTTCATACGTCAAATCCTCCGCTATTTCGTCCGGTTCTAACTCAATAATGTGGTTCGGGTCTTCCACATATTTGCGTAACATGGATATGTGGAAAACGTTATGAACACGAGACATACTTGGCGGTAAAGCGAGTCTATAAGCCACAGTTCCTACTCGATCGAGGATTAAAAATGGACCGATAAATCGAGGATTTAGCTTTCCTCTCTTTCCAAATCTCGTAACACCTTTCCATGGAGCAACACGTAAGAACACATGATCTCCTACATCAAATTCCACGTCCTTTCGATGAAGATCAGCATAACTCTTTTGTCGATCTTGTGAGGTTTTTATACGTTGTCGGATCGTTTGAATCTTTTCTGTAGTCATACGTACCAACTCCGGTCCCAACAACGTTGCTTCGCCCACCTCATCCCAGCATACTGGAGAATGACATTTTCTTCCATACAATGCTTCGAATGGAGCCATGCCAATACTTGCTTGATAACTGTTGTTGTAGGAAAACTCCACCAATGGTAAGAACTTGTCCCAACTTCCCTTGAAGTCAAAGACACAGAGTCTTAATAGATCTTCAAGAGTTTGAATAGTCCTCTCTGATTGTCCGTCCGTCTGAGGATGATATGCTGAACTAAATCGTAACTCCGTGCCCATAGCTTTTTGTAAACTAACCCAAAATCGTGAAGTGAATCTTGGGTCTCGATCAGAAACTATGGATACTGGCATACCATGCAGTCTTACAATCTCGTTTATGTACATACGAGCAAGACGTTCAAGTGTATAAGTTTCTCGTATCGGTAAGAAATGAGCAGACTTGGTCAATCTATCAACAATGACCCAAATCGCATCAATACCTTGAGAAACCCTAGGAAGACCGGTAACGAAATCCATGGTGATGTGCTCCCACTTCCATTCTGGAATTTCAAGTGGTTGCAATGGACCTTTTGGTACTTGATGCTCCGCTTTGACTCGTTGACAAGTTAGACACCTTGAGATAAACAACGCTATCTCTCTCTTCATATTGCTCCACCAAAATGTATGACGAAGATCATGATACATTTTGGTACTTCCAGGATGGATTGCAAACGGTGTGTTGTGCGCCTCCATCATGATTTCATACTTTAAATCAGGGTTGTTAGGAACACAGAGTCTGGAGTTGACTCGAAGTATTCCTTCTTCATCGATTCTTGCTTCCGGCATAGAACCTTCTTGCACTTTCTTCCTCATACGCATCAGCTCCAGGTCTGTAGCTTGAGCAGCTTTAACTTTATCGATTAAAGTCGGTTCTACTCGTATATTCGCCATCATCACATGGGTCCCTGGAGTCTTCAACTCTATCTCCATCCTTTGCAAGTCACACAAAATGGGCCTTTGCGTTGTTAATATTGCATTTGTACCCGCATATGATCTTCTACTCAATGCGTCAGCTACCACGTTCGCTTTTCCAGGATGGTATTGAATGGTATGATCATAATCTTTCAACAGTTCAAGCCAACGTCGTTGTCGCATGTTGAGTTCCTTTTGAGTGAAGAAATATTTGAGACTTTTATGATCCGTAAAGATCTCCACTTTCTCCCCATACAAGTAATGCCTCCAAATTTTAAGTGCAAAGACAACAGCTGCCAACTCTAGATCATGAGTAGGATAATTCCTCTCATATTCCTTGAGTTGTCTTGATGCATAGGCTATGACTTTTCCATGTTGCATGAGAACGCATCCCAACCCTTTGCTCGAAGCATCACTGTAGATGACAAATCCCTCCGAGCCAGATGGTATTGTTAGAACAGGTGCTGAAATGAGTCTCCTCTTGAGTTCTTGAAAACTCTGCTCACATTCTTCGCTCCAACCAAACTTTGTATCTTTCCGAGTCAGCTGAGTTAATGGAGTAGCGATTCGAGAAAATCCTTCCACGAATCTTCGATAATAACCAGCTAAACCAAGAAAGCTACGTACCTCGGTCACTGATTTAGGTTGCTCCCAGCTTTGAATAGCTTCAATCTTTGCCGGGTCAACAGATATTCCACGACTTGATACTACGTGCCCAAGGAATGCTACCTCTTCCACCCAGAACTCGCATTTCTTCAACTTGGCATAAAGTTTGTATTCACGAAGCTTTTGGAGTACCAGCCTCAAGTGTTGCTCATGATCTTCACGGCTTTTGGAATAAACAAGGATGTCATCGATAAAGACGACCACAAAGTGATCCAAATATTCCTTAAATACCCTGTTCATCATATCCATGAAGGCAGCAGGAGCATTAGTCAATCCAAAAGACATAACTAAGAATTCATAATGCCCGTACCGAGTTCTAAAAGCCGTCTTTGGAATATCCTCAGTTCTAACCTTCAGCTGATGATATCCAGAACGAAGATCGATCTTTGAAAAGAATTGTGCTCCTTGCAACTGGTCAAACAGGTCATCAATACGTGGCAATGGGTACCTATTTTTGATGGTGACATGATTCAACTCCCGATAATCAATACAAAGTCGCATACTCCCATCTTTCTTCTTCACGAACAGAACAGGAGCACCCCAAGGAGAAGTACTAGGACGAATAAAACCAATGTCTAACAATTCCTGCAGTTGGGTCTTTAACTCATGAAGTTCAATAGGAGCCATTCGATATGGGGCTTTGGAAATGGGTTTTGTACCAGGTTCAAGGTCGATACAAAATTCAATTTCACGCTCTGGGGGTAGGCCAGGAAGTTCTTCGGGAAATACGTCAGGAAATTTATTAACAACAGAAATATCATTCAAAGCTGACGTATTTTTGTTTAGATCTGTGACATGAGCTAAGAAAGCTTGACATCCGTTTTTCAATAAACGAATAGCTTTATGGCTTGAGATGACAGCGATTGATTTTAATGGTTTGGTTGCTTGAATTCGCATAATAGGTCGATTAGGAATATGAAAGCTAACAACCTTACGAAAACAATCAATTTTTGCATGATGAGTAGTTAACCAATCAATCCCTAGAATCACGTCAAATGCAAGTATTTTTAATGAAAAAGATCGACAGGTAATGTGTGGGTACCAACTTGAACCAAACAAGACTTATAAACCGTGGATGTAATGAAGGTTTCTCACAATGGAGTTTCAACTGCTAAGTCAAAGTCTAATTTCTCCGGAATCAAATTTAATCGATGAGCGCAAGTAGGAGAAATAAAAGAATGGGTTGAACCGGTATCAAATAAAGTATAGACTTCGTTAGAGTTTATGATAAGCTTACCCGTGATGACCTCATTCGGGTTCCTTGCGTTCTGGGAGGTCACAACAAACGCTCTCCCTTGCACAACCGGTTTTGACTTTTCTGGGACGGCCTTTGGTGCCTCCATCCTAGCTGAATTTGTCTTCGGTAAACGACAAAATCGGGCTAAATGACCTTCTCTTCCACAATTATAACATGCTTTGGACGGCATCGCGCAGTTTGGACTGATGTGCCCCTCCCCTCCGCATTTGAAACATATGATAGGTGGTCGTTCTCCTTCCTTAACGACAGGTGCTGGTGCTGACATCTTTCCATCATTGTTGAATCTCCTCTTCTTAAAATGTCCATTCTTATTGTTTTGGCCCTGATTACCACCGAAGTGGTTACCATTTCTGGCCTGTTGATTCCCTCCACGCTTGTTGTCACCGCTTCGATGACTGCTCTCACTGGTATTATCATTTTGCCGGCTGCTCTCTTTTGGTTGCGTTATCTCGTTATCGCGCTCCACCAACTGAGCCCTATTTACAACATCTGAATACAAACACAGTTTATGAGAAACAAGATGTTGACGTATCTCCGGCTTCAAACCTCTTAAAAACATCCGCGTCATTCTTTCTTCATTATCCACCAGGTGGGACGCAAACCGGGATAACTCCGCAAATTTTGCCTCGTACTGCGACACGGTCATATTATTCTGCTCCAATTTGATGAACTCCACCTCCTTCATGTGACGAATACTCTCGGGAAAGTATTTGTCGTTAAACAGATCTTGGAACTTCTCCCAAGACATCTTCAGTGTGGCAGGTTGAGTACGCTTTATCGATTCCCACCAGTAATCTGCCTCTCCTCGCAACATAAAGGCGGCAAAGGGAACCTTTTGCTCCTCGGAGCAACCCAAGACATCAAATATCTTGGTGATCTGCTTTATCCATATTTCAGCTACAAGTGGTTTGGGTTCTCCCTTAAACTCCGGTGGTCCCAGCTCCTTAAACTGTTTAGCGGTGACCGCCTGAGAGTTTCCAGTATTTCCACCTACGTTGTGGACAGGAGCCGCTTTCACCTGTTGTTGCATGAATTGCATAAAGCCTCTGAACATTTGATCATTCATCATTTGGTCAGTGTTGTTGTTTGCATGAGGATTGACACCTTCCTGATGCACATTATCATGATTATTGATGTGTGGTGAATCAACAGTCGTCTGTGCTCCATTGCTATTCTCAACATTCTCGGATGCCATTTTCAGATACTGCCACAAAATAAAAATTAATTGATATGTCATATATTATCCTTATATTATGACCGACCAATTAAATACCATGCAAATAAACTTAGGTATGCCATACTAGCGAAGGAATTCCCCGTCTCTCCCCTCCTAGTTCTATTCTCACATCTTAGCCAGGGATCATATCCCTAAGCTCTGATATCAAATGTGACGCCCCCAAAATTAGGTATACATCACCCATCTTGGGTCGTCAGATACATAGTACAGAATACAAATACAACTTAATAATACAACTGTCGTGTACAATACGACAAAACATAAACTGTGAGTTTGAATACAAATATTATCTTCTAGAGAGTATTCATACTCAAAAGGAGTCCTCATTACATTTATTAACACACCATTACATAGAATAGTGAGGACTACTAACTAATACTATCATTCGGACCATCACTCCGTACCCCGACTTGTCCCAGCTACGTTCTCATTTCCTGAAGAGAACAGTGAAAGAAAGGGTGAGCTCAACTAGCCCAGTAAGAAATATTATGACTAAGATAATGCAGAATAAATTATCATTAGCCTTCAACAATGTTAAACTGATAAAATATAATAGACATCAAGTTTAACTGCAGCGGAACAAGCAATCCATTAAAAGAGTCAAGTAGAAAATAAACTCTACTATCTTTTATGATTTAAAAGGTTTTTCAACACTGCGATCGCTGAGACTCAGCTTAATAAAATAATCCACATCATCGAATCACCCCTGCACTACGGCCAAGGATATTCGTGTATTCATTAATGGTCATGATCATGCCAACAACTGTCCATCAATGCACTACGGGCCAATGAGGACTTTTACCACATCATTTGTAACATTACGGTCATGATTATACCGAATAATCCCTGGTCATAATCATACCAAGTCCATCTATGCACTACATGCCACAGATGACTTTCAACATTTTATAAACATGAGGATGATGACAATGATATAAGAATTCAATAAAACAAGTTCAAGAATTAATTTATCCAGGAATTAACAACGTCCAAATTGTCAACATGATACTGCATTGTGGAGTATAGAATATTTTCTTGAAAAGATACTGGATGAAACGCAACTATCAAGGATATTCCACAAATTTCATGGAGTATAGAAGTCAAAACTTAACCAACTGAGTACAATAAAGAATGGAATAACAAAAGAAATCACCATGCATGCGATAGACCGCACAAACAGGTTATTCCAACAGAATAATAAATAATGGAACCAGGTCCGGCGTAAACGCACAGACAGGATATTCCGACAGAATAATAAATAATGGAACCAGGTCCGGTGTAAAACACACAGACAGGATATTCCAACAGAATAATAATAAAACGGAACCAGGTCCGGTGTAAAACACACAGACATGATGTTCCAACAGAATAATAAACGGAACCAGGTCCGGTGTAAAACACACAGACAGGATGTTCCAACAGAATAATAGAAGAATGTCACCAAGTATAGGGTAGACCGCGTATACTGGTTATTCCAACAGAATAATAACAAATGGAATAACAGAAGTTCTCTTCATGAATATAAAAGAAATAATATTCCCTACCTTAAAAGAACTGGATATTGGAAAAGTGATGTAGCAGAATACTTTTAGTCTCTCTCTCTCTTATTCTCTCTATACTTTCTCTCTCTATAGCTTGAATGAATTCGTGAAAAATAATGAAGCCCTAGGCCTCTATTTATAGAAAAACTGAGGGTGGCTCTTGGTCTTAACGAAGGGTCAAATGACTCTTGGTCTTAACGAAGGGTCAAATGACTCTTGGTAATATTGAAGGGACAACTACTATTGACGAAAGTAATTACTATTGACCAAGGTAAATACTATTGACGAAGGTAATTACTATTGACCAAGGTAAATACTATTGACGAAGGTAATTACTATTGACCAAGGTAAATACTATTGACGAAGGTAATTACTATTGACCAAGGTAAATACTATTGACGACGGTAATTACTATTGACGACGGTAATTACTATTGACGAAGAGACTCTTAGATGATGACATATGGCCCCCCATAAAATAACCAAACTTACCACAACGTCTCAATAATATAACATATTATACAGATGATACTATGACAATAATTTAAGAGATATGATGCAGCAATTACTGTAGCAATAATTGAGTATAGCTGAGTGACTTCTCACGTAAGCATCAATAATCAATACCGTGTGCTACTATGCAACCACGCGTATTACTGTACTTTTACTACCGAGTAGTTCAACAGTTTTAACGGTTTTAACGGTAACACCTCAGCCGTTATTTTTATAGAAAGATAATTCTGTCGTTTTCTCAATCCGACAATAATTCCGTTTTGGGGTCCACCAATGATTGTGCCGTCGTACGAATATTCCCCGACAAAAAGAATATTCTCCGACCAAACGAATATTTTATAACAACTTGCTTACTTTGCAAAATTTATAAATATTACCCACAACTATAACATTATATCAAATTAACTCCATAATATT
Source organism: Panax notoginseng (assembly GCA_016801055.1). Lineage (NCBI taxonomy): Eukaryota > Viridiplantae > Streptophyta > Magnoliopsida > Apiales > Araliaceae > Panax > Panax notoginseng. Next base: position 27,792,761 of record CM029022.1, read on the forward strand.
CAAAAATGATATTTATAGAAAATTCATCTTTATTTATAAAAGTTGGGGTCTTACATACAGAATACAATTACAACTGATTAATACATCTGTCGTGTACAATACGACAAAACATAAACTGTGAGTTTGAATACAAATATTATCTTCTAGAGAGTATTCATACTCAAAAGGAGTCCTCATTACATTTATTAACACAACATTACATAGAATAGTGAGGACTACTAACTAATACTATCATTCGGACCATCACTCCGTACCCCGACTTGTCCCAGCTACGTTCTCATTTCCTGAAGAGAACAGTGAAAGAAAGGGTGAGCTCAACTAGCCCAGTAAGAAATATTATGACTAAGATAATGCAGAATAAATTATCATTAGCCTTCAACAATGTTAAACTGATAAAATATAATAGACATCAAGTTTAACTGCAGCGGAACAAGCAATCCATTAAAAGAGTCAAGTAGAAAATAAACTCTACTATCTTTTATGATTTAAAAAGTTTTTCAACACTGTGATCGCTGAGACTCAGCTTAATAAAATAATCCACATCATCGAATCACCCCTGCACTACGGCCAAGGATATTCGTGTATTCATTAATGGTCATGATCATGCCAACAACTGTCCATCAATGCACTACGAGCCAATGAGGACTTTTACCACATCATTTGTAACATTACGGTCATGATTACACCGAATAATCCCTGGTCATAATCATACCAAGTCCATCTATGCACTACAGGCCACAAATGACTTTCAACAGAATATAAACATGAGGATGATGACAATGATATAAGAATTCAATAAAACAAGTTCAAGAATTAATTTATCCAAGAATTAACAACGTCCAAATTGTCAACATGATACTGCTTTGTGGAGTAAAATTCAAGAATGATCAGGAGAATATTTCCATGAATAGATACTAGATGAAGCGCAAATATCAAGGATATTCCACTAATTTCATGGAGTATAGAAGTCAAAACTTAACCAACTGAGTATAATAAAGAATGGAATAAGAAAAGAAATCACCATGCATGCGATAGACCGCACAGACAGGTTATTCCAACAGAATAATAAATAATGGAACCAGGTCCGGCGTAAACGCACAGACAGGATATTCCGACAGAATAATAAATAATGGAACCAAGTCCGGTGTAAAACACACAGACAGGATATTCCGACATAATAATAAATAATGGAACCAGATCCGGTGTAAAACACACAGACAGGATATTCCGACAGAATAATAATAAAGACGGAACCAGGTCCGGCGTAAAGCACAAACAGGATGTTCCAACGGAATAACAAAGACAGAATAATAGAAGAATGTCACCAAGTATAGGGTATTCCGCATATACAGGTTATTCCAACAGAATAATAAAGAAATGGAATAACAGAAATTCTCTTCTTGAATACAAAAGAATAATATCCCTTACCTTAAAAGAACTGGATATTGGAAAAGTGATGTAGCAGAATACTTTTATTCTCTCTCTCTTATTCTCTCTATACTTTCTCTCTCTATAGCTTGAATGAATTCGTGAAAAATAATGAAGCCCTAGGCCTCTATTTATAGAAAAACTGAGGGTGGCTCTTGGTCTTAACGAAGGGTCAAATGACTCTTGGTCTTAACGAAGGGTCAAATGACTCTTGGTAATATTGAAGGGACAACTACTATTGACAAAAGTAATTACTATTGACCAAGGTAAATACTATTGACGAAGGTAATTACTATTGACCAAGGTAAATACTATTGACGAAGGTAATTACTATTGACCAAGGTAAATACTATTGACCAAGGTAAATACTATTGACGAAGGTAATTACTATTGACCAAGGTAAATACTATTGACGAAGGTAATTACTATTGACGACGGTAATTACTATTGACGACGGTAATTACTATTGACGAAGAGACTCTTAGATGATGACATATGGCCCCCCATAAAATAACCAAACTTACCACAACGTCTCAATAATATAACATATTATACAGATGATACTATGACAATAATTTAAGAGATATGATGCAGCAATTACTGTAGCAATAATTGAGTATAGCTGAGTGACTTCTCACGTAAGCATCAATAATCAATACCGTGTGCTACTATGCAACCACGCGTATTACTGTACTTTTACTACCAAGTAGTTCAACAGTTTTAACGATTTTAACGTAATACCTCAGCTGTTATTTTTATAGAAAGATAATTTTGTCGTTTTCTCAATCCGACAATAATTCTGTTGTGGGGTCCACCAATGATTGTGCCGTCGTACGAATATTCCCCGACAAAAAGAATATTCCCCGACCAAACGAATATTTTATAACAGCTTGCTTACTTTGCAAAATTTATAAATATTACCCACAACTATAACATTATATCAAATTAACTTCATAATATTCAAAAATGATATTTATAGAAAATTCATCTTTATTTATAAAAGTTGGGGTCTTACAACCTCCCCTTCTTATGAAATTTCACCCTCGAAATTAGGGTACGTACCTGGTATGTCGAAGAGGTAAGGATACCTTGATTTCATTTCTGATTCTAACTCCCAAGTCATTTCCTCAACATCGTGGTTTCTCCACAAAACTTTAACTTGAGGTATAACCTTGGAGCGTAGAATATGTTCCTTCTTATCCAAGATTTGAACAGGAACTTCTTCATACGTCAAATCCTCCGCTATTTCGTCCGATTCTAACTCAATAATGTGGTTCGGGTCTTCCACATATTTGCGTAACATGGATATGTGGAAAACGTTATGAACACGAGACATACTTGGCGGTAAAGCGAGTCTATAAGCCACAGTTCCTACTCGATCGAGGATTAAAAATGGACCGATGAATCGAGGATTTAGCTTTCCTCTCTTTCCAAATCTCGTAACTCCTTTCCATGGAGCAACACGTAAGAACACATGATCTCCTACATCAAATTCCACGTCCTTTCGATGAAGATCAGCATAACTCTTTTGTCGATCTTGTGAGGTTTTTATACGTTGTCGGATCGTTTGAATCTTTTCTGTAGTCATACGTACCAACTCCGGTCCCAACAACGTTGCTTCGCCTACCTCATCCCAGCATACTGGAGAACGATATTTTCTTCCATACAATGCTTCGAATGGAGCCATGCCAATACTTGCTTGATAACTGTTGTTGTAGGAAAACTCCACCAATGGTAAGAACTTGTCCCAACTTCCTTTGAAGTCAAAGACACAGAGTCTTAATAGATCTTCAAGAGTTTGAATAGTCCTCTCTGATTGTCCGTCCGTCTGAGGATGATATGCTGAACTAAATCGTAACTCCGTGCCCATAGCTTTTTGTAAACTAACCCAAAATCGTGAAGCGAATCTTGGGTCTCGGTCAGAAACTATGGATACTGGCATACCATGCAGTCTTACAATCTCGTTTATGTACATACGAGCAAGACGTTCAAGTGTATAAGTTTCTCGTATCGGTAAGAAATGAGCAGACTTGGTCAATCTATCAACAATGACCCAAATCGCATCAATACCTTGAGAAAGCCTAGGAAGACCGGTAACGAAATCCATGGTAATGTGCTCCCACTTCCATTCTGGAATTTCAAGTGGTTGCAATGGACCTTTTGGTACTTGATGCTCCGCTTTGACTCGTTGACAAGTTAGACACCTTGAGATAAACAACGCTATCTCTCTCTTCATATTGCTCCACCAAAATGTATGACGAAGATCATGATACATTTTGGTACTTCCAGGATGGATTGCAAACGGTGTGTTGTGCGCCTCCATCATGATTTCATACTTTAAATCAGGGTTGTTAGGAACACAAAGTCTGGAGTTGACTCGAAGTATTTCTTCTTCATCGATTCTTGCTTCCGGTATAACACCTTCTTGCACTTTCTTCTTCATACGCATCAGCTCCAGGTCTGTAGCTTGAGCAGCTTTAACTTTATCGATTAAAGTCGGTTCTACTCGTATATTCGCCATCATCGCATGGGTCCCTGGAGTCTTTAACTCTATCTCCATCCTTTGCAAATCACACAAAATGGGTCTTTGTGTTGACAATATCGCACTCGTACTTGCATATGATCTTCTACTCAATGCGTCAGCTACCACGTTCGCTTTTCCAGGATGATATTGAATGGTATGATCATAATCTTTCAACAGTTCAAGCCAACGTCGTTGTCGCATGTTGAGTTCCTTTTGAGTGAAGAAATATTTGAGGCTTTTATGATCCGTAAAGATCTCCACCTTCTCCCCATACAAGTAATGCCTCCAAATTTTAAGTGCAAAGACAACAGCTGCCAACTCTAGATCATGAGTAGGATAATTCCTCTCATATTCCTTGAGTTGTCTTGATGCATAGGCTATGACTTTTCCATGTTGCATGAGAACACATCCCAACCCTTTGCTCGAAGCATCACTGTAGATGACAAATCCCTCCGAGCCAGATGGTATTGTTAGAACAGGTGCTGAAATGAGTCTCCTCTTGAGTTCTTGAAAACTCTGCTCACATTCTTCGCTCCAACCAAACTTTGTATCTTTCCGAGTCAGCTGAGTTAATGGAGTAGCGATTCGAGAAAATCCTTCCACGAATCTCCGATAATAACCAGCTAAACCAAGAAAGCTACGTACCTCGGTCACTGATTTAGGTTGCTCCCAGCTTTGAATAGCTTCAATCTTTGCCGGGTCAACCGATATTCCACGACTTGATACTACGTGCCCAAGGAATGCTACCTCTTCCAGCCAGAACTCGCATTTCTTCAACTTGGCATAAAGCTTGTATTCACGAAGCTTTTGGAGTACCAGCCTCAAGTGTTGCTCATGATCTTCACGGCTTTTGGAATAAATAAGGATGTCATCAATAAAGACGACCACAAAGTGATCCAAATATTCTTTGAATACCCGGTTCATCATATTCATGAAGGCAGCAGGAGCATTAGTCAATCCAAAGGACATGACTAGGAATTCATAATGCCCGTACCGAGTTCTAAAAGCCGTCTTTGGAATATCCTCAGTTCTAACCTTCAGCTGATGATATCCAGAACTAAGATCGATCTTTGAAAAGAATTGTGCTCCTTGCAACTGGTCAAACAGGTCATCAATACGTGGCAATGGGTACCTATTTTTGATGGTGACATGATTCAACTCCCGATAATCAATACAAAGTCGCATACTCCCATCTTTCTTCTTCACGAATAGAACAGGAGCTCCCCAAGGAGAAGTACTAGGACGAATAAAGCCAATGTCTAACAATTCCTGCAGTTGGATCTTTAACTCCTGAAGTTCAATAGGAGCCATTCGATATGGGGCTTTGGAAATGGGTTTTGTACCGGGTTCAAGATCGATACAAAATTCAATTTCACGCTCTGGGGGTAGGCCAGGAAGTTCTTCAGGGAATACGTCAGGGAATTTATTAACAATAGAAATATCATTCAAAACTGACGTATTTTTGTTTAGATCTGTGACATGAGCTAAGAAAGCTTGACATCCGTTTTTCAATAAACGAATAGTTTTATGGCTTGAGATGACAGCGATTGATTTTAATGGTTTGGTTGCTTGAATTCGCATAATAGGTCGATTAGGAATATGAAAGCTAACAACCTTACGAAAACAATCAATTTTTGCATGATGAGTAGTTAACCAATCAATCCCTAGAATCACGTCAAATGCAAGTATTTTTAATGAAAAAGATCGACAGGTAATGTGTGGGTACCAACTTGAACCAAACAAGACTTATAAACCGTGGATGTAATGAAGGTTTCTCACAATGGAGTTTCAACTGCTAAGTCAAAGTCTAATTTCTCCGGAATCAAATTTAATCGATGAGCGCAAGTAGGAGAAATAAAAGAATGGGTTGAACCGGTATCAAATAAAGTATAGACTTCGTTAGAGTTTATGATAAGCTTACCCGTGATGACCTCATTCGGGTTCCTTGCGTTCTGGGAGGTCACAACAAACGCTCTCCCTTGCACAACCGGTTTTGACTTTTCTGGGACGGCCTTTGGTGCCTCCATCCTAGCTGAATTTGTCTTCGGTAAACGACAAAATCGGGCTAAATGACCTTCTCTTCCACAATTATAACATGCTTTGGACGGCATCGCGCAGTTTGGACTGATGTGCCCCTCCCCTCCGCATTTGAAACATATGATAGGTGGTCGTTCTCCTTCCTTAACGACAGGTGCTGGTGCTGACATCTTTCCATCATTGTTGAATCTCCTCTTCTTAAAATGTCCATTCTTATTGTTTTGGCCCTGATTACCACCGAAGTGGTTACCATTTCTGGCCTGTTGATTCCCTCCACGCTTGTTGTCACCGCTTCGATGACTGCTCTCACTGGTATTATCATTTTGCCGGCTGCTCTCTTTTGGTTGCGTTATCTCGTTATCGCGCTCCACCAACTGAGCCCTATTTACAACATCTGAATACAAACACAGTTTATGAGAAACAAGATGTTGACGTATCTCCGGCTTCAAACCTCTTAAAAACATCCGCGTCATTCTTTCTTCATTATCCACCAGGTGGGACGCAAACCGGGATAACTCCGCAAATTTTGCCTCGTACTGCGACACGGTCATATTATTCTGCTCCAATTTGATGAACTCCACCTCCTTCATGTGACGAATACTCTCGGGAAAGTATTTGTCGTTAAACAGATCTTGGAACTTCTCCCAAGACATCTTCAGTGTGGCAGGTTGAGTACGCTTTATCGATTCCCACCAGTAATCTGCCTCTCCTCGCAACATAAAGGCGGCAAAGGGAACCTTTTGCTCCTCGGAGCAACCCAAGACATCAAATATCTTGGTGATCTGCTTTATCCATATTTCAGCTACAAGTGGTTTGGGTTCTCCCTTAAACTCCGGTGGTCCCAGCTCCTTAAACTGTTTAGCGGTGACCGCCTGCGAGTTTCCAGTATTTCCACCTACGTTGTGGACAGGAACCGCTTTCACCTGTTGTTGCATGAATTGCATAAAGCCTCTGAACATTTGATCATTCATCATTTGGTCAGTGTTGTTGTTTGCATGAGGATTGACACCTTCCTGATGCACATTATCCTGATTATTGATATGTGGTGAATCAACAGTCGTCTGTGCTCCATTGCTATTCTCAACATTCTCAGATGCCATTTTCAGATACTGTCACAAAATAAAAATTAATTGATATGTCATATATTATCCTTATATTATGACCGACCAATTAAATACCATGCAAATAAACTTAGGTATGCCATACTAGCGAAGGAATTCCCCGTCTCTCCCCTCCTAGTTCTATTCTCACATCTTAGCCAGGGATCATATCCCTAAGCTCTGATACCAACTGTGACGCCCCCAAAATTAGGTATACATCACCCATCTTGGGTCATCAGATACATAGTACAGAATACAATTACAACTGATTAATACATCTGTCGTGTACAATACGACAAAACATAAACTGTGAGTTTGAATACAAATATTATCTTCTAGAGAGTATTCATACTCAAAAGGAGTCCTCATTACATTTATTAACACACCATTACATAGAATAGTGAGGACTACTAACTAATACTATCATTCGGACCATCACTCCGTACCCCGACTTGTCCCAGCTACGTTCTCATTTCCTGAAGAGAACAGTGAAAGAAAGGGTGAGCTCAACTAGCCCAGTAAGAAATATTATGACTAAGATAATGCAGAATAAATTATCATTAGCCTTCAACAATGTTAAACTGATAAAATATAATAGACATCAAGTTTAACTGTAGCGGAACAAGCAATCCATTAAAAGAGTCAAGTAGAAAATAAACTCTACTATCTTTTATGATTTAAAAAGTTTTTCAACACTGTGATCGCTGAGACTCAGCTTAATAAAATAATTCACATCATCGAATCACCCCTGCACTACGGCCAAGGATATTCGTGTATTCATTAATGGTCATGATCATGCCAACAACTGTCCATCAATGCACTACGAGCCAATGAGGACTTTTACCACATCATTTGTAACATTACGGTCATGATTACACCGAATAATCCCTGGTCATAATCATACCAAGTCCATCTATGCACTACAGGCCACAGATGACTTTCAACAGAATATAAACATGAGGATGATGACAATGATATAAGAATTCAATAAAACAAGTTCAAGAATTAATTTATCCAAGAATTAACAACGTCCAAATTGTCAACATGATACTGCTTTGTGGAGTAAAATTCAAGAATGATCAGGAGAATATTTCCATGAATAGATACTAGATGAAGCGCAAATATCAAGGATATTCCACTAATTTCATGGAGTATAGAAGTCAAAACTTAACCAACTGAGTATAATAAAGATTGGAATAACAAAAGAAATCACCATGCATGCGATAGACCGCACAGACAGGTTATTACAACAGAATAATAAATAATGGAACCAAGTCCGGCGTAAACGCACAGACAGGATATTCCGACAGAATAATAAATAATGGAACCAGGTCCGGTGTAAAACACACAGACAGGATATTCCGACAGAATAATAAATAATGGAACCAGGTCCGGTGTAAAACACACAGACAGGATATTCCGACAGAATAATAATAAAGACGGAACCAGGTCCGGCGTAAAGCACAGACAGGATGTTCCAACGGAATAACAAAGACAGAATAATAGAAGAATGTCACCAAGTATAGGGTATTCCGCATATACAGGTTATTCCAACAGAATAATAAAGAAATGGAATAACAGAAATTCTCTTCTTGAATACAAAAGAATAATATCCCTTACCTTAAAAGAACTGGATATTGGAAAAGTGATGTAGCAGAATACTTTTATTCTCTCTCTCTTATTCTCTCTATACTTTCTCTCTCTATAGCTTGAATGAATTCGTGAAAAATAATGAAGCCCTAGGCCTCTATTTATAGAAAAACTGAGGGTGGCTCTTGGTCTTAACGAAGGGTCAAATGACTCTTGGTCTTAACGAAGGGTCAAATGACTCTTGGTAATATTGAAGGGACAACTACTATTGACGAAAGTAATTACTATTGACCAAGGTAAATACTATTGACGAAGGTAATTACTATTGACCAAGGTAAATACTATTGACGAAGGTAATTACTATTGACCAAGGTAAATACTATTGACCAAGGTAAATACTATTGACGAAGGTAATTACTATTGACGAAGGTAAATACTATTGACGAAGGTAATTACTATTGACGACGGTAATTACTATTGACGACGGTAATTACTATTGACGAAGAGACTCTTAGATGATGACATATGGCCCCCCATAAAATAACCAAACTTGCCACAACGTCTCAATAATATAACATATTATACAGATGATACTATGACAATAATTTAAGAGATATGATGCAGCAATTACTGTAGCAATAATTGAGTATAGCTGAGTGACTTCTCACGTAAGCATCAATAATCAATACCGTGTGCTACTATGCAACCACGCGTATTACTGTACTTTTACTACCAAGTAGTTCAACAGTTTTAACGATTTTAACGTAATACCTCAGCTGTTATTTTTATAGAAAGATAATTTTGTCGTTTTCTCAATCCGACAATAATTCCGTTGTGGGGTCCACCAATGATTGTGCCGTCGTACGAATATTCCCCGACAAAAAGAATATTCCCCGACCAAACGAATATTTTATAACAGCTTGCTTACTTTGCAAAATTTATAAATATTACCCACAACTATAACATTATATCAAATTAACTTCATAATATTCAAAAATGATATTTATAGAAAAATCATCTTTATTTATAAAAGTTGGGGTCTTACAGTGATTCTGTATTATTATTTGTTAATAATTAATTATTAATTTATCTGATGAGGAAAATATTGATTTTATGTGGATATAGATGGAGAAAAATTTTAATGTGACAATTGTTGTAAATAAATATTTTATCTTTTTCTGATAAAATAATTCAATTAAATATATTATTTTAATAATATATTAATGATGATATTTTTATAATGAATGTAGGATATATGAATAAATGAGGAGGAAGAGTATTTTTGTGGCATTAAATGATTAACACATGTTTTGTGTGTTGGTGGACACAATTCTTGACCGAAAATTTATTATTGATTGTAAAATCGTCCGTTTGTGGATTTCGGTCAATTTTTGTTTGGAATTTGAAAAAACTTTCTTCTGCAAAATTGTAGAGAATTGAAATTCCTATAAAAACTCGCGAGATTCGAATTTTCTGATAAAAGGGCTATTTATTATGAATTATTGAAGTTCCGAAATTCCGAAATAATTGATTTTTGGAAGTTTTATTTATTTTTATTAACAAAAACGTTTTTTACACTTTGGTGGGCCCCACTTGCACATGTTGATGGCTGAATCCAGATTTTCAAAGGTGGGCTAAGAAAAATTTATAATTATATTATTATTTTATTAAATTTTCTGCTTTGGTGTTCTAAGCAATTTCCTATAAATAGGGTGCTTAGGTTAGAATTGAAAAACACACCAGAAACTGAAGTTTTCTCTCTATTTCTCTCTCTATATATCGAGCGTATTCTTGTGAGTATTTTGATATCTTGAGTGTTGCTATACGGTGCAACTTCGTTCAACGTTATTCCAGTCAGAAGTACTGCTCTTTTGAGGTAAGGGATAGTAAGGGATAGTAAGGGATGTTATTTTTTTTTATCAATGATATTATTTCTTTCAATATCATTATACCAGAATATTAGTAAGATTTTTCTTGTAAAATTCTTATCTTTTCATGTCGGGGTTACTATTCATGAGTTACTATTCACGAGTTACTATTCATGAGTTACTATTCATGAGTTACTATTCACGAGTTACTATTCACGAGTTGCTATTCACGAGTTACTATTCACGAGTTACTATTCATGGGTTACTATTCACGAGTTACTATTCATGACAAAATTAGTTTCTTTTTCTAACCAAATTATAGTTGATTTATGAATATTACTCTTAAGATTAAAACTATATGTTGATCATATTATTTTTTATTATTATATATAACATTTTTAAACCCTAATGATGATATTTCTCTTTGACTTGAGTGTAAAGATGGGTAGATTTTTGGTACGATCATGACTATGGGTTCTCTTTGGCCAGTAGTGCAAAGTTAAATTTTTGACTGGTATGATCATGGCCATTGAATTTATAATTGAATATCTTTAGCTTAAGTACAAAGGTGAAATGATCAACATGGTTATAATTATTGGTTATATAAATTCTGAATTGATTATATATTTCTTTGAGATAATAATATATTTGGCCTGTAGTGCAAATATGAACTATTGAGGAATATCTTTGGCCTGTAGTGCAAAGATGAATTATTGATGAATATCTTTGGCCCGTAGTGCAAAGATGACTTATTGTTGAATATCTTTGGCATGTAGTGTAAAGATGAACTGTTGATGAATATCTTTGGCCCGTGGAGCAAAGATGAATTTATTAGTATGATTATGAGCAGGAACTGTGATTTGGTATAACCATGATATTTGATGTTTCAGGTAAAGACATGTGATGAAAATTATCTTCGTCTTGGATGCGAAATTTAGAATCACAATTATGATTATGAATTATTCATATGATTGTGGAAAGGAACTGTTAATTGATGTTACAGGGATAAAACATTGTTGGTGGACTTTTAACATGGAGAATATAATAGACTTTATGGTCTATTTGACTCTTCTAATGGATTGCTCGTTCCGCTGCAACTATGGTTGAAATTTTTATCATTTACAATATGTTCTAAATCCCTAATTTATTATTGATGGAGGCTATTGATAATTTAATTATCTTTAGTCAATATATTCTTTACTGAGCTAGTTGTGCTCACCCTTTTGCTTCACAATTCCTTTCAGGTAATAAGAGTGTAGCTGGGTCGAGCGAGGGTAACGGGGAAATAGAACGGTGGTCTCTAGCTGTGGATGTTCTCCCGAAGCAGTATAGAAAAGTTCATTTAGTAGTTTTATTTGGTGAATCCAATAGGGTAAGGTGTACCCAACGTTGGAAGGGTGATTTGCCACTATCATACAAGATGTCTAACGACATACAACCTCGTGTCATCATAAGACAGGGATGTGCTCATCCACTTGCTGAGTATATATACGAGCACTACCTATATAATCTTGGTGTTTGTTTGAAGTATAATTCTCAATTTGAGACAGTAGAGATAATGATATGTCAAGAGAAGACTCATCAATGGGAAGAATATGATAGTAATCTTCTCGTTTTTCTTTGGGGTCTATTGGGTCAACCAAGAATAATTCTGTGGCCATATGATATCTATCATAACCTAGACGCATGGCCTCCCATGTACGAAGGTTTTCTTGAGCACTTCCCAAAGATTCTAATTTCTAAAACAGTTTTTGACTATACCTTTATGTAAGGTGTCATTGTGAGGTGATGTCCACGGTTGGAACATGAGTCACATTTGGTATATATTTGTATCCAAACTCACAGCATATGTGTTGTTGTATTTTGCACGACAATTGTTGTAATAAAGTTGTAGTTGTTTTCTGTACCATGTATTTGACGACTCAGAATAGGTTGGATGGAATGGACCTATTTTGGGGGCGTTACATTTGGTATCAGAGCCATAAGTAAAGAGCCCCGAGCCTCTCGCTGGTGACTTCCTGTTGATGGGGGATGCACCGAAGCCAGACTCTCCGTAGGGGACGCCGTTCTGCGGTGGCAAACTGATAGGTACCAATGTGAGGTGCTGTGGTTGAAGCACCATGAGAGTCACATTTGGTATCAGAGCTTAGGGATATGGTCTCTGGTGGAGATCGGGGAATAGGATTAGGAGGGGAGAGACGAGTAAATCCTTCGCTAGTGTGTCCTACCTAAGCTTATTTGTTGGTCAATCATAATATCGGGATATTATGTGATATATTAATTTGTTCAATTAACCCTTGTTTTGAAGCTGTATTCTAGAATGATATCTGAAATACAGGAGATGAGCAATGGAGAAATCATGATGACGGGGTGATAGAATCTTAAATTGAAGCAAGGTATTCTCAACTCTTTGAAATACCAGGTACGTAAATTTCGAGGACGAAATTTCATAAGGAGGGGAGATTGTAAGACCCCGAATTTTATGAAATAAAAGTATTCAATTTTTCTTATAATTACTATTCAGTAAATGGTTAAATTAATAAATGTTAAAGCTAAGGGTGATATATAAATTTTTTTTCGAAATACACAAGTGGTTATAAAATATTCATTGTTGTCGGGGAATATTCGTTTGATCGTGGAATATTCTTACTGTCGGGGAATATTCATACGACGGCGCAGCCTTTTGTGGGCCTCATAACGGAAAGCGATTGGATGAAAAAAACGACAAGAGTAAGTTGTTTATAAATAACGGCGTAGTTGTTACCGTTAACACTGTTGGAATACCCGGTGGTTAAAACACAGTAATACGCGTTGTTACACAGTAGCACACGGTATTGCACCAATTATTGATTTTTACGTAAGAAGACATTACTCAATAATTGTTACAGTAATTATTATTCAGTATTTTATTTTATTGATTCAATAATTGCTGCGTTGATATTTTATATTACTGTTGTTTTAATAATTGTCACTACACAGTATTTTCTATTATCGGAGCAATAATTCATATTATCTTAATAATATTATTAGATAACATTATTGGCAATGTCTACAAAGTTCTGTCTAAGGAGAGGTTTGGTCATCTAATTGCGCGCCAGTAAGGAGAGATCCTTATTGGAAAGCCCCCTCTTTCCTAGGAACTGTCTGGCTGTCAGTAATGTGATTCTGTAATATTATTTGTTAATAATTAATTATTGATTTATATGATGAGGAAAATATTGATTTTATGTGGATATAGATGGAGAAAATTTTTAATGTGACTATTGTTGTAAATTAATATTTTATCTTTTTCTGATAAAATAATTCAATTAAATATATTATTTTAATAATATATTAATGGTGATATTTTTATAATGAATGTGGGATATATGAATAAATGAGGAGGAAGAGTATTTTTGTGACATTAAATGATTAACACATGTTTTGTGTGTTGGTGGACACAATTCTTGACCGAAAATTTATTATTGACTGTAAAATCGTCCGTTTGTGGATTTCGGTCAATTTTTGTTTGGAATTTGGAAAAAATTTCTTCTGCAAAATTGTAGAGAATTGAAATTCCTATAAAAACTCGCGAGATTCGAATTTTCTGATAAAAGGGCTATTTATTATGAATTATTGAAGTTCCAAAGTTCCGAAATAATTGATTTTTGGAAGTTTTATTTATTTTTATTAACAAAAACGTTTTTTACACTTTGGTGGGCCCCACTTGCACATGTTGATGGCTGAATCCAGATTTTCAAAGGTGGGCTAAGAAAAATTTATAATTATATTATTATTTTATTAAATTTTCTGCTTTGGTGTTCTAAGTAATTTTCTATAAATAGGGTGCTTAGGTTAGAATTGAAAAACACACCAGAAACTGAAGTTTTCTCTCTATTTCTCTCTCTATATATCGAGCGTATTCTTGTGAGTATTTTGATATCTTGAGTGTTGCTATACGGTGCAAGTTCGTTCAGCGTTATTCCAGTCAGAAGTACTGCTCTTTTGAGGTAAGGGATAGTAAGGGATAGTAAGGGATGTTATTTTTTTTATCAATGATATTATTTCTTTCAATATCATTATACCGGAATATTAGTAAGATTTTTCTTGTAAAATTCTTATCTTTTCATGTCGGGGTTACTATTCATGAGTTACTATTCACGAGTTACTATTCATGAGTTACTATTCATGAGTTACTATTCACGAGTTACTATTCATGAGTTACTATTCATGAGTTACTATTCACGAGTTACTATTCACGAGTTACTATTCACGAGTTAGTATTCACGAGTTACTATTCACGAGTTACTATTCATGAGTTACTATTCACGAGTTATTATTCACGAGTTACTATTCATGAGTTACTATTCATGGGTTACTATTCACGAGTTACTATTCATGACAAAATTGGTTTCTTTTTCTAACCAAATTATAGTTAATTTATGAATATTACTCTTGAGATTAAAACTATATGTTGATCATATTATTTTTTATTATTATATATAATATTTTTATAACTCTAATGATGATATTTCTCTTTGACTTGAGTGTAAAGATGGGTAGATTTTTGGTACGATCATGACTATGGGTTCTCTTTGGCCAGTAGTGCAAAGTTGAATTTTTGACTGGTATGATCATGACCATTGAATTTATAATTGAATATCTTTAGCTTAAGTACAAAGGTGAAATGATCAACATGGTTATAATTATTGGTTATATAAATTCTGAATTGATTATATATTTCTTTGAGATAATAATATATTTGGCCTGTAGTGCAAGTATGAACTATTGAGGAATATCTTTGGCCTGTAGTGCAAAGATGAATTGTTGATGAATATCTTTGGCCCGTAGTGCAAAGATGACTTATTGTTGAATATCTTTGGCATGTAGTGTAAAGATGAACTGTTGATGAATATCTTTGGCCCGTGGAGCAAAGATGAATTTATTAGTATGATTATGAACAGGAACTGTGATTTGGTATAACCATGATATTTGATGTTTCAGATAAAGACATGTGATGAAAATTATCTTCGTCTTGGATGCGAAATTTAGAATCACAATTATGATTATGAATTATTCATATGATTGTGGAAAGGAACTGTTAATTGATGTTACAGGGATAAAACATTGTTGGTGGACTTTTAACATGGAGAATATAATAGACTTTATGGTCTATTTGACTCTTCTAATGGATTAATCGTTCCGCTGCAACTATGGTTGAAATTTTTATCATTACAATATGTTCTAAATCTCTGATTTATTATTGATAGAGGCTATTGATAATTTAATTATCTTTAGTCAAGATATTCTTTACTGAGCTAGTTGTGCTTACCCTTTTGCTTCACAATTCCTTTCAGGTAATAAGAGTGTAGCTGGGTCGAGCGAGGGTAACGGGGAAATAGAACGGTGGTCTCTAGCTGTGGATGTTCTCCCGAAGCAGTATAGAAAAGTTCATTTAGTAGTTTTATTTGGTGAATCCAATAGGGTAAGGTGTACCCAACGTTGGAAGGGTGATTTGCCACTATCATACAAGATGTCTAACGACATACAACCTCGTGTCATCATAAGACAGGGATGTGCTTATCCACTTGCTGAGTATATATACGAGCACTACCTATATAATCTTGGTATTTGTTTGAAGTATAATTCTCAATTAGAGACAGTAGAGATAATGATATGTCAAGAGAAGACTCATCAATGGGAAGAATATGATAGTAATCTTCTCGTTTTTCTTTGGGGTCTATTGGGTCAACCAAGAATAATTCTGTGGCCATATGATATCTATCATAACCTAGACGCATGACCTCCCATGTACGAAGGTTTCCTTGAGCACTTCCCAAAGATTCTAATTTCTAAAACAGTTTTTGACTATACCTTTATGTAAGGTGTCATTGTGAGGTGATGTCCACGGTTGGAACATGAGTCACATTTGGTATATATTTGTATCCAAACTCACATCATATGTGTTGTTGTATTTTGTACGACAATTGTTGTAATAAAGTTGTAGTTATTTTCTGTACCATGTATTTGACGACTCAGAATAGGTTGGATGGAATGGACCTATTTTGGGGGCGTTACATATATACTTACGCCGAATACACAAATCTTAGCTTAGTGATCCCAGCCTTATGGCTTAAATAATAACTGTGACGCCCCCAAAATAGGTCCAATCCATCCAACCCATTTTGAGTCGCCAAATACATGGTACAGAAAATAACTACAACTTTAATAATACAACATAAAAACTGTGAGTGTAAATATAAATATTGTCATCTAGACAATATCCACACTCAAATAAGTCCTCATTACAATTATTGGTACAATATTTTACAAAAAAAATGGTGAGGACTACTAAAACAACTTCCTAGAACCTTCATTCCATACCCCGACTAGTACTTGCTACATTCTCGCCTCCTGAGAAGAAAATGGAACAACAAGGAAAAGGGTGAGCTCAACTAGCCCAGTAAAAATATTATGACTAAGATAATATACAACAAATTATCCTTAGTCTTCAACAGGGAAAAATTTAATAGAATACAATAGACAACAAGTTTTAAATCAATATTCGCAGCGAAAAATAATAATTCATAGAAGAGTTACGAAGAGAATGAAATCTACGATTATCTATGAATTTAAAAGCTCATCATCAGCATTTTATCCCTGTAACATCAATCAATAAATATCTTGAATCAAATAGTCATCTTTGCACTACAGGCCAAATATATTCATCAGTTGGTCATGTTCACCTCAACACCTGTTCATCTTTGCACTACGGGCCAAAGATATTCATCAGAAATCATTCATCTTTGCACTACAGGCCAAAGATATTCAGTTATATCATCATTTAAGACTGAGGATGATGAAAAATATTTTAAAGAAAATGAATCCAGTGAAACAAAATAACAAATATTAAGGATTCGTATTTCGATTTATCCATGTCCAAAAATACCTTATAAATAATCATAGTGAAGTAAAATTCAAGAATGATCAAAAGATGGATACAATCAAAACTAGTATCCAGAATAGATATTTGGACGAAAAGAAGAAAATTTCATTTTTCGGTGAATAGTAACTCGTGAATAGTAACTCATGAATAGTAACTCGTGAATAGTAACTCCGACATAAAAAGTTCCAAATTTGATAAAAAGTTCAGATCAATACTTCGGCATAATGATATTGAAGAAAATAATATCATTTAAGAAGAAATAACATCCCTTACCTCGGAAAGACGGTACTTCTGACTGGAATACTAGATATAGTGCTGAAGAAAACTTGCACCGTATAGCAACACTCAAAGTATCAAATACTCACAAGAATACGCTCGATATAGAGAGAGAAATAGAGAGAAACTTGTGTTTCTGGTGTGATTTTCAATTCTAACCTAAGCACCCTATTTATAGGAAAATGCTTAGAATACCAAAGCAGAAAATTTAATAAAATAATAATATAATTTTTTTAATTTCCTTAGCACACCACACCAGCTGATTTCAGCCATTAACACATGCCCACAAATGAAAAAAAATGTTTTTGTTAATATAATTATTTAAAACTTCCAAAAATCAATTATTTTAGAACTTCAGAACTTCAATAATTCATAATAAATAGTCCTTTTATCAGAAAATTCGAATCTCACGAGTTTTTATAGGAAATTCAATTCTCTACAACTTTGCAGAAGAAAGTTTTTCCAAATTCCAAACAGAAATTGACCGAAATCCACAAACGGACGATTTTACAGTCAATAATAAATTTTCGGTCAAGAATTGTGTTCACCAACACACAAAACATGTGTTAATAATTTAATGTCACAAAAATACTCTTCCTCCTCATATACTCATATATCCCACATTCATTGTAAAAATATCACCATCAATTTAAATGAATTATTTTATCAGAAAAAGATAAAATATTAATTTTCAACAATTGTCACATTAAAAATTTTCTCCATCTATATCCACATAAAATCAATATTTTTCTCATCATATAAATCAATAATTAATTATACACAAATAATATTACAGAATCACAGTACTGGCAACCAGGCCGTTCCCAGGAAAGAGGGGGCTTTCCAATAAGGATCTCTCCTTACTGGCGCGCAATTAGATGACCAAACCTCTCCTTAGACAGAACTTTCTAGACATTGCCAATAATATTATCTAATAATATTATTCAGATAATATGAATTATTGTTCCGATAATAGAAAATACTGTGTAGTGACAATTATTAAAACAACAGTAATATAAAATATCAACGCAGCAATTATTGAATCAATAAAATATAATATTGAACAGTAATTACTGTAACAATTATTGAGTAGTGCCTTCTTACATAAGAATCAATAATTGGTGCAATACCGTGTCCTACTGTGCAACAACGCGTATTACTGTGTTTTAACCACCGGGTATTCCAGCAGTATTAACGGTAACAACTACGCCGTTATTTATAAACAACTTATTTTTGTCGTTTTCTTCATCCAATCGCTTTCCGTTATGGGGCCCACAAAGACTGCGCCGTCGTACGAATATTCTCCGACAGTAAGAATATTTCACGACCAAGCGAATATTCTCCGACAACAATGAATATTTTATAACCACTTGCTTATTTAAAATATTTGCGCATTTTACCCATAACTAACCACATTAATCAAATCAACCCTTACTATTTTAGAATAATAAATAGAGGAAATTCTATTTTATTAAAAAAATTCGGGGTCTTACAACCTCCCCTCCTTTTGAAATTTCGTCCTCGAAATTGATGTACGTACCTGGTGTTTCGAAAATATGAGGACACCTCGCTTTCATTTCCGTTTTCAACTCCGAGGTCATTTCCTCAATAGCATGGTTTCTCCACAAAATTTTAACTTGTGGTATAACCTTCGTGCGTAGGACATGCTCTTTCCTATCCAAGATCTTAACATGTACCTCCTCGTACGTTAAGTCTTCGGCTATCTCGTCCGGTTCTAACTCAATAATGTGGTTCGGGTCTTTCACATATTTATGAAGCATAGATATATGAAAAATATTATGAACACGAGACATACTTAGAGGTAACGCGAGTCTATAGGCCACATTTCCTACTCGGTCAAGAATCTAAAATTGACCAATAAATCGTGGATTGAGCTTTCCTCTCTTTCCAAATCTTGTAACTCCTTTCCATGGATCTACACGTAATAATACATGATCTCCAATGTCAAATTCCACGTCCTTTCGATAAAGATCCACATAACTCTTTTGTCGATCCTGTGCCGTTTGTATACGTTGTCGAATCGTTTGGATCTTCTCTGTAGTCATTCGTACCAACTCTGGTCCCAACAACGCTGCTTCTCCCACCTCATCCCAACATACTGGAGAGCGACACTTTCGTCTATACAATGCTTCAAAGGGAGCCACACCTATACTTGCCTGATAACTGTTATTGTAGGAGAATTCCACCAATGGTAGGTACTTATCCCAACTTCCTTTGAAATCTAGGACATAAAGTCTTAGTAGATCTTCAAGAGTTTGAATAGTCCTCTCTGATTGCCCGTCCGTTTGAGGATGGTATGCCGAACTGAACCGTAAATCCGTGCCCATAGCTTTTTGCAAGCTAACCCAAAATCTTGAAGTGAATCTTGGGTCACGATCCAAAACTATGGATACTGGCATGCCATGGAACCTTACAATCTCATTCACGTACATACTAGCAAGACGTTCAAGGGAATAAGTCTCCCGTATCGGCAAGAAATGAGCAGACTTGGTTAATCTATCAACTATAACCCAAATAGCATTTATGCCTTGAGAAACCGTGGGAAGACCCGTAACGAAATCCATGGTAATGTGTTCCCACTTCCATTTCGGAATCTCAAGTGGTTGCAATGGACCCTTTGGTACTTGATGCTCCGCCTTTACACGTTGACAAGTTAAACACCTCGAGATAAACTTTACAATCTCTCTCTTCATATTGTTCCACCAAAATGTATGTCGAAGATCACGATACATTTTAGTACTTCCAGGATGGATTGCAAATGGTGTATTGTGTGCCTCCATCATGATCTTGTACTTCAAATCAGAATCGTTAGGAACACAAAGTCTAGAGTGGACTCGAAGTATTCCTTCTTCATCGATTCTCGCTTCCGGAATAGCACCTTCTTACACTTTCTTCTTCATACGCATCAGCTCCGGGTCTGTGGCTTAAGCAACTTTAACTTTATCGATTAAAGTTGGTTCTACGCGTATACTTGACATCATCGCACTCGTTCCTGCATATGATCTTTTACTCAACGCGTCAGCTACCACGTTTGCTTTTCTAGGATGGTATTGGATGGTGTGGTCGTAATCTTTCAACAGCTCGAGCCAAAGTCGTTGCCGCATGTTGAGTTCTTTTTGAGTGAAGAAATATTTGAGGCTTTTATGGTTTGAATATATCTCCACTTTCTCCCCATATAGATAGTACCTCCAGATCTTTAGCGCAAAAACGACTGCTGCCAACTCTAGATCATGAGTAGGATAATTCCTCTCATATTCTTTACGTTGTCGCGAGGCATAGGCTATGACTTTTCCACGTTGCATGAGAACACATCCTAACCCTTTGCCTGAAGCATCGCTGTAGATAACAAATCCATCCGAACCAGATGGTATTGTCAGAACAGGTGCCGAAATGAGTCTTCTCTTAAGCTCTTGGAAACTCTTCTCGCATTCTTCGCTTTATACGAATTTGATATCCTTCCGAGTCAGCTGAGTTAACGGGGTAGCGATTCGAGAAAAATTCTTACACGAATCTCTGATAATAACCAGCTAATCCTAGAAAGCTACGTATTTCGATTACTGACTTAGGTTGCTCTCAACTGTGACTCATATCCCAATCTTGGATAGCACGTCACAATGACACCTATCAGTTTACTACCGCACGAATATGGCATCCCCTACGGAGAGTCTGGCTTCAGTACATTCCACAAAGGAAGTCACCAGATAAAGGCTCGATTATCAACTTCTATAGTTGGGTTTTGAACTCCTGAAGTTCAATAGGAGCCATTCGATATGAGATTTTAGAAATGGGTTTTGTACCGGGTTCAAAGTCGATACAAAATTCAATATCACGCTCTGGGAGTAAGCCAAGAAATTCTTCAGGAAATACGTCAAAAATTTTACTAACAACAAAAATATCATTCAAATCTGACGTATTTTTGTTCAAGTCTATGACATGGCTAAGAAAGCTTGACATCCGTTTTTCAATAAATGAATGACTTTACGGCTTGATATGAAAGAGTTTGACTTCAATGGTTTGATTGCTTGAATTCGAATAACAGGTTGCTTAGGAATATGAAAACTAACAACCTTACGAAAGCAATCAATTTTGGCATGATGAGTAGTTAACCAATCAATTCTTAAAATCACATCAAAAGCAAGTATCTTTAAAGAGATAAGGTCAACAGGTAATGTGATGGTGCCAACTTGGATCAAACAAGATTTATAAACTGTGGATGTAACGAAAGTTTCTCCTAACGAAGTTTCAACAGATAAGTCAAAGTCTAATTTTCTCCGGAGTCAATTTTAATCGTTGAGTATAAGCAGGAGAAATAAATGAATGGGTAGAACCGGTATCTAATAAGGTATAGACTTCACAAAAATTTATAATTAACTAACTCGTGCTAACTTCGTTCGGGTTCCTCGTATTCTGACCAGTCACGAAAAACGCTCTTCCAAGAACCGTTGACTTTGACTTTTCTGGGACAACTTTTTGAGTCACCATCCCCGCTGGACTTGATTTTGCTACAGTGCAATCTCGAGCGATATGTCCTTCCTTTCCACAATTATAATGTAACGACCCCAAAATAGGTCCATTCCATCCAACCTATTCTGAGTCGCCAAATACATGGTATAGAAAACAACTGTAACTTTATTACAACAATTGTCGTGCAAAATACAACAACACATATGCTATAAGTTTGGATACAAATATATACCAAATGTGACTCATGTTCCAACCGTGGACATCACCTCACAATGACACCTTACATAAAGGTATAGTCAAAAACTGTTCTAGAAATTAATGTCATTAGACATCTTGTATGATAGTGACAAAACACCCTTCCAACGTTGGGTTCGCCTCACCCTATTTTCTTCACCAAATATAACTACTAAATGATGACCACCGTTCTATTCCCTTGTTAACCCCGCTCGACCCAGCTACACTCTTATTACCTGAAAGGAATTGTGAAGCAAAAGGGTGAGCACAACTAGCTCAGTAAAGAATATCATGACTAAAGATGATTAAATTATCAATAGCATTCATCAATAATAAATCAGAGATTTAGAACATATGGTAAATGATAAAAATTTTAACCATAGTTGCAGCGGAACGAGCAATCCATTAGAAGAGTCAAATAGACTATAAAGTCTATTATCTTCTCCATGTTAAAAATCCACCAACAATGTTTTATCCCTGTAACATCAATCAACAGTTCTGGTCCACAATCATATAAATAACTCATAATCATAATTGTAGTTCTAAATTCCTCTTCTCATCCAGAACAAAGATAATTTTCATCACTTGTCTTTACCTGAAACATCAAAGATCATGGTTATACCAAATCACAATTCCTGTTCATAATCATACTAATAATTTCATCTTTGTACTACGGGCCAAAGATATTCGTCAACAGTTTATCTTTGCACTACTGGCCAAAGATATTCAACAACAGTTCATCTTTGCACTACAGGCCAAAGATATTCAACAACATATCATCTTTGCACTACAGGCCAAAGATATTCATCAACAGTTCATATTTGCACTACAGGCCAAATATATTTATCAACAGTTCATATTTGCACTACATGCCAAATATATTAATATCTCAAAGAATTATAATCATTTCAGAATTTATATAAACAATAATTATAACCATGTTAATCAATTCACCTTTGCACTTAAGCTAAAGATATTCACTTATAAATTCAATGGTCATGATCATACCAGTCAACAATTCAACTTTGCACTACTGGCCAAAGAGAACCCATAGTCATGATCATACCAATAATTTACCCATCTTTACACTCAAGCGAAAGAGAATTTCAACATCAAGGTTATAAAAATGTTATATATGATGATAAAAATAATATGATCAACATATAGTTTTAATCTCAAGAGTAATATTCGTAACTCATGAATAGTAAATCGTGAATAGTAACTCATAAATAGTAACCCCGACACAAAAGATAGAAATTCCACAATAAAATACATACCAATATTTTGGTATAATGATATTGAAAGAATAACATTACTTAAATTTATAAACAATTTATTTTAATTGTTTACACTTTACTAATTAATGCATTTAATCATCATAAAATGCCAACTCTTACAATTTCATCATCAATAACCAAAACCCTCATCAAAAATCTGCATATACCTCATATAGGATTCTGAAGCCATAAAATCCTATTTTTCAATTTTCTTTCTTCACAAAACATATTTAATTCATTTACTCATAACTAGACCATTTTCATGAAAAATACCAAATCAGTTCCAAAAATATTTCTTTTTTGGGATTTAGCATAATATAGTCCCATAGTAAACATATATTTTTCTCAGAATTTTTAAAAGTCATTTACTATTTTTCATATGGCCAAAATAGCCGAATATTTAGACATTTATCAAAAATTGTACTTTTGTCTAAAAATTTTGAAATTTACAGAGTATACTTCTATCATATACATGTACTCCCAATAAAAATTTCATCAATTTTGGAGTTAACCACAAGGAATTATAAGCGGTTACTTTTAAAATAGTCTTTTCCCGTAAAATTCATAACTCTTAATCTATACATCCAAAAATCACCATTTTTGGACACAATCAATAAAACTCATCAAAATATCATTTCAAATTTTTTCAGAATTTTTGAAGATCAGAAAAATTACGAAACTGAAAATCATAACAACCCTTAAAATCCCTTAATATCCCTTACAATCCCTTACCTCAAAAGAGCAGTACTTCTGACTGGATATCGGATATGATGCTGAAGGAAACTTGCACTGATGAATAGTAACTCATCAAGTATCTAAAAACTCACAAAATATGCTTCATAATATAGAGAGAGAAAGAGAGAAAGCTTATGTTTTTGGTGTGATTTTCAATTCTAACTTAGCCCTCTATTTATAGGAAAATTTTGGTAGGTTTGACCTGCAACCTGATGGCTTTACCTGCTACTATTCCCACCCACCACATTTGAAATATAATTCAGCACATTTCTTCACCAACCACAAGTGGGGCCCACCAATTCTAGAATTTTCCACCAAAATGATAAACTCCGAAAATTCAACAATTTCTGAACCAGTCATCTCGTAAAATTCATAATAAATCATACGTTCATTTTTAACGGTTCAAAATTTGTGGACATATACTCAACTTATATATGTATAACATATCTAAATATTACCACGATCCAATGGTCGGATTAAAAATTATAACCCTCGCAAAATATCTCAAAAACCCTGATTTTTAATACCTCCATTCCGACAAAAATACTGATAAAAACCTCAACATTAACTCCTTCATTTTTAACCACAAAAATATATCCCTCATTTATATCCATATAAAATAAATATTTCCTTATCATATGAATCAATAATTAATTATTCACAATAATATTACAGAATCACATTTATGACAACCAGGCCGTTCCCAGGAAAGAGGGGGCTTTCCAATAAGGATTTCTCCTTACTGGCGCGTAATTAGATGACCAAACCTCTCCTTAGACAGAACTTTCTAGACATTGCCAATAATGTTATCTAATAATATTATTCAAATAATATGAATTATTGATCTGATAATAGAAAATACTGTGCAACGACAATTATTGAAACAACAATAATATAAAATATCAACGCAGCAATTATTGAATCAATAAAATAAAATATGGAACAGTAATTACTGTAACAATTATTGAGTAGTGCCTTCTTACGTAAGAATCAATAATTTCAAAAATACTATGCAATACCGTGTGCTACTGTGCAATAACGCGTATTACTGTATTTTAACCACCGGGTATTCCAACAGTGTTAACGGTAACAACTACGCCGTTATTTGTAAAAACTCAAATTTGTCGTTTTCTTCACCCGACAGTTATTCGTTATGGGGCCCACAAATAGCTGCGCCGTCGTACGAATATTCTCCAACAGAAAGAATATTCCACGACCAAACGAATATTCCCCGACAACAATGATTATTTTATAACCACTTGTGTATTTTGAAAAAAATTCATATATCACCCTTAACTTTAACATTTATCAATTAAACCATTTACTGAATAGTAATTATAAGAAAAATTGAATACTTTTATTTCATAAAATTCGGGGTCTTACATATAACATACCTTAAACTGTTGTGGGCAGTTTGGGCTGATATGTCCTTCTTTTCCGCACCTATAGCATATAACCGGTGGTCGCTCTCCTCCCTTGGAACCAGTTGCTGCTGGTGCTGACGTCTTCACATTGTCATCGTTGAATTTCCTCTTTTTAAAATCTCCTCCCGACTCGCTTCTTCTATTCTCATGGCCACGATTACCACCAGAGTGGTTGCCGCTCTTGTCCGTATTCTTCTTTCTCCGCTGGTTAACATTGTTTTGATGACTGCTGTCACCGGTATGATCCTGGTTGTGGTCCCTCGATTGACCGTACTCGTTATCCCGCTATAATAATTGAGCCCTGTTGACAACATCTGAATAGAGAGAAAATTTATGAGAAATGAGATATTGACGTATGTCGGGTTTCAAACCTCTCAGAAACATCCTCGTCATTCGTTCCTCATTCTCTACTAAATGAGGTGCAAACCTGGATAACTCTGCGAACTTCGCCTCGTATTGGGACACCGTCATGTTATTTTGTTCTAATCTAATAAACTCTACCTCCTTCATATGACGAACACTTTCAGGAAAGTATTTGTCATTGAACAGTTTCTGAAATGTCTCCCAAGACATGCTAAGCGCGGCTGGATGGGTACGCTTCACAGATTCCCACCAGTAATCTGTCTCATTACGGAACATAAAGGTGGCGAATGGAACCTTCTGTTCCTCCGTGCATCCCAAGACATCGAATATCTTGGTAATTTGCTTGACCCACGTCTCCGCCTTAATCGGATCCGGCTTTCCCCAGAATTCTGGTGGTCCCAACTCTTTGAACTGCTTGGCTGTGACAAACCGCGCGTTGTTATCATTTCCACCTGTATTCTGCACACGAGTCTCCCTCGTCTGATTTTGCATGAACTGCAAAAAGCTTCTAAACATTCCATCATTCATCATTTGCTCGGTAACGTTGTTCACAGGAGGAACATTGTCAACCTTTTACACGTTCTCCTCGTTGGTGAGTACAGGTGTCTCCATGGTTTCATTTACTCCACTGTTAACATTCTCAGTCGACATTCTCAAATACTGCCATAAAACAAGGGTTAATTTAACAAATTAACAAATCACATAATATCCCTATATTATGATCGACCAACAAATAAGCTTAGGTAGGACACACTAGCGAAGGATTTACTCGTCTCTCCCCTCCTAGTTCTATTCTGCGATCTCCGCCAGAGATCATATCCCTAAGCTCTGATACCAACTGTGACGCCTCGTTGGTGAGTACAGGTGTCTCCATGGTTTTATTTACTCCACTGTTAACATTCTCAGTCGACATTCTCAAATACTGTCATAAAACAAAGGTTAATTTAACAAATAAACAAATCACATAATATCCCTATATTATGATCGACCAACAAATAAGCTTAGGTAGGACACACTAGCGAAGGATTTACTCGTCTCTCCCCTCCTAGTTCTATTCCCCGATCTCCGCCAGAGATCATATCCCTAAGCTCTGATACCAACTGTGACGCCCCCAAAACAGGTATACAACACCCATTCTGAGTCGCCAAATACATGGTACAGAAAATAACTACAACTTTATTAATACAACATAAAAACTGTGAGTGTAAATACAAATATTGTCATCTAGACAATATCCACACTCAAATAAGTCCTCATTACAATTATTGGTACAATATTTTACAAAAAAAATGGTGAGGACTACTAAAACAACTTCCTAGAACCTTCATTCCATACCCCGACTAGTACTTGCTACATTCTCGCCTCCTGAGAAGAAAATGGAACAACAAGGAAAAGGGTGAGCTCAACTAGCCCAGTAAAAATATTATGACTAAGATAATATACAACAAATTATCCTTAGTCTTCAACAGGGAAAAATTTAATAGAATACAATAGACAACAAGTTTTAAATCAATATTCGCAGCGAAAAATAATAATTCATAGAAGAGTTACGAAGAGAATGAAATCTACGATTATCTATGAATTTAAAAGCTCATCATCAACATTTTATCCCTGTAACATCAATCAATAAATATCTTGAATCAAATAGTCATCTTTGCACTATAGGCCAAATATATTCATCAGTTGGTCATGTTCACCTCAACACCTGTTCATCTTTGCACTACGGGCCAAAGATATTCATCAGAAATCATTCATCTTTGCACTACAGGCCAAAGATATTCAGTTATATCATCATTTAAGACTGAGGATGATGAAAAATATTTTAAAGAAAACGAATCCAGTGAAACAAAATAACAAATATTAAGGATTCGTATTTCGATTTATCCATGTACAAAAATACCTTATAAATAATCATAGTGAAGTAAAATTCAAGAATGATCAAAACATGGATACAATCAAAACTAGTATCCAGAATAGATATTTGGACGAAAAGAAGAAAATTTCATTTTTCGGTGAATAGTAACTCGTGAATAGTAACTCATGAATAGTAACTCGTGAATAGTAACCCCGACATGAAAAGTTCCAAATTTGATAAAAAGTTCAGATCAATACTTCGGCATAATGATATTGAAGAAAATAATATCATTTAAGAAGAAATAACATCCCTTACCTCGGAAAGACGGTACTTCTGACTAGAATACTAGATATAGTGCTGAAGGAAACTTGCACCGTATAGCAACACTCAAAGTATCAAATACTCACAAGAATACGCTCGATATAGAGAGAGAAATAGAGAGAAACTTGTGTTTCTGGTGTGATTTTCAATTCTAACCTAAGCACCCTATTTATAGGAAAATGCTTAGAACACCAAAGCAAAAAATTTAATAAAATAATAATATAATTTTTTTAATTTCCTTAGCACACCACACCAACTGATTTCAGCCATTAACACATGCCCACAAATGAAAAAAAATGTTTTTGTTAATATAATTATTTAAAACTTCCAAAAATCAATTATTTTGGAACTTCAGAACTTCAATAATTCATAATAAATAGTCCTTTTATCAGAAAATTTGAATCACGCGAATTTTTATAGGAAATTCAATTCTCTACAACTTTGCAGAAGAAAGTTTTTCCAAATTTCAAACAGAAATTAATCAAAATCCATAAACGGACGATTTTACAGTCAATAATAAATTTTCGGTCAAGAATTGTGTTCACCAACACACAAAACATGTGTTAATAATTTAATGCCACAAAAATACTCTTCCTCCTCATATACTCATATATCCCACATTCATTGTAAAAATATCACCATCAATTTAAATGAATTATTTTATCAGAAAAAGATAAAATATTAATTTTCAACAATTGTCACATTAAAAATTTTCTCAATCTATATCCACATAAAATTAATATTTTCCTCATCATATAAATTAATAATTAATTATACACAAATAATATTACAGAATCACAGTACTGGCAACCAGGCCGTTCCCAAGAAAGAGGGGGCTTTCCAATAAGGATCTCTCCTTACTGGCGCGCAATTAGATGACCAAACCTCTCCTTAGACAGAACTTTCTAGACATTGTCAATAATGTTATCTAATAATATTATTCAGATAATATGAATTATTGTTCCGATAATAGAAAATACTGTGTAGTGATAATTATTAAAACAACAGTAATATAAAATATCAACGCAGCAATTATTGAATCAATAAAATATAATATTGAACAGTAATTACTGTAACAATTATTGAGTAGTGCCTTCTTACGTAAGAATCAATAATTGGTGCAATACCGTGTGCTACTGTGCAACAACGCGTATTACTGTGTTTTAACCACCGGGTATTCCAGCAGTATTAACGGTAACAACTACGCCGTTATTTATAAACAACTTATTTTTGTCGTTTTCTTCATCCAATCGCTTTCCGTTATGGGGCCCACAAAGACTGCGTCGTCGTATGAATATTCTCCGACAGTAAGAATATTCCACGACCAAACGAATATTCCCCGACAACAATGAATATTTTATAACCACTTGCTTATTTAAAATATTTGCGCATTTTACCCATAACTAACCACATTAATCAAATCAACCCTTACTATTTCAGAATAATAAATAGAGGAAATTCTATTTTATTAAAAAAATTCGGGGTCTTACAATAACAACATAATGTGCTACTTTACAGTTCCAAATCACAACAGTACACATAGCATAACAATTAGCACAATTATCCCTTATGTCTATTCTAGGCCATTCGACCATAACAGAACACAAGTGACACGAAAATGGACTGGAAAGAGAATAGAAAAAGTACCTTAATCGCTTAGAGGTAGCAATAGATTGCTGCCCAATTTCTTTCTCCTGCTCTAGCCGAATTCTTCTTATCTCACTATCAATATGACCGTTACTTCTACTTCTCTTGGACTCAGTTAAGTGGTGAAGCTAATTGGTTTGGGTAGTAAACTTGGCCTTTTATGGATGGGCTTAGCTTCGTTTACTGTTACTCGCATCACCTCTAGTTGGCTCCTACACGTCCCTCATCCTACCCTAGTTCACGTTGTCCCTTCACAGACACCCTAGCAACCCTTAGCTTACTTGCTACGCCTTATCCACTGCAGACCTGTCTCTCCTGATAGTTGTCTGCTAGCTAAAATACTAAGGCTAACCAAGAACTAACTAAACTAACTTTAAGAACTGAACTGCTTTATAACTCCTATTTTCTACCTCCCATTTGGGCTGTTACAAAAAGCTAAGGAAGGCTATCAAGGAGATTGGACTGAGATGGTTTCTAGTTTGTTGGGCTATCAAAAATCTAATTCACACATATTAGATAAGTAATAGGCCTTTATACATAATAAAAAGAAAGGCTTGCAAGCATATACTTGGGTTAGCCCAATTTATGAATATTGGTCTTTAGATAAAGTATGAGTCCAAATTCTAAAAAGGTGATGCAACACATTTGCAAGCATACTTAACATGGCCCAATATTTTAATATGGTCTTTTGTTTAATTTAACACATAGGATTTTATACATTATATTCTCTTTTGGCTAGCAACAGTAGTTAGCACATATATCGTTAAAATGACGATTCCAAGTAGTCTTAAATAATTCATGATGATATATTATTTCTTTACCCTTCATAATTCAAGATGCTTAATAAATTATTAAATAAATAATAGTCTTGTCATACTGAGGAGTAACATCAAAAAAAAAATTCATATGCAAAATTTGACATTATATTAATTGAATATTACAAAGGATTTTCTGAGTTATTACAGTAGATGATTATACAACAGCTGAGCTGGAGGAAATAGCTACATTGAATGAGCTAAGAAGATCAATGAGAACAATTAGATAGCCAACATGGATGAACAACTATGTCAAGGATAAGAAGGGAAAAAACAGAGCTAGGAAATGATCTAGAATTAGATTCAAGGGTCCTCATTTAGTATTATCATGCTAGTTGTATAGTTGATATTTACTCAATTTGTTGGCTTTATCTTGTCATGGGTTATTTATATTCACCTGTGTAAACAATATTAGCTAAGCAATGAATTGAAATCTTATCTTTTATCTCTCCCTATTCTTCTCCTCCAAGTTTTCTACTGAAGCTGGTTCTACTGGCTTCAAATACTTGGGGTAATATTAAAAATTAAACAATCAATGCTTACTTGAAATTTTTAAATAAGTTTTATTAAGGAATAAAAATATTTCTCTAAAATAATTTATATTAAAGAACGGAAGGGGGAGAGTCGCACTTAAAGTTTGTATCTGTTTGTCCACTAATGTAATAAGATGCGCCTTCTTTATCTTAATCTATTGTTTTCTTAATTAATTAATAATTAGAACATGTAAATGTCTATTACAGTTGATCATACATAGTTGTTGTTAGGATGTTGAGGGCTGGTATTCTTCAATCTATAGCGTATCCAATATTCCAATTTGGCAGCTAATTATTAAGAAATCCAACTTGTTATGCCAATATTCTTATTTAAAGTAATGTATAATGTATATAGAAGGGAAGTTTGAACTTTGAAATATGTCACGTATAAACTTCCTATATCCAGCTTCATTAGTCTTTTATTTAAGTTAATCTCCCTCCTATTACAGGTGAATCATAATAATGCTAGCTTTCACTTTTTTCTGTATTTTTGTTTTTGTTTTTAATGTGAAACCAATCCGACCACATTACACTAATGTTACGTTTGGATTAAAGGAATAAAATTGACGAAAGAATGGAATGAAAACTAGAATGATTCATTTCATTTCTAACTGGATTGAGTCATTCAATATTAATGTACCATCCCTGTTGGGTGTGATTATTTGGGTTTATTTTGACAGTGAAAAGTCCTTATTAAAGTAAGATTGTGTTTCTTTATTTGGTGGGATAAGGTAGTTTAATTTGGGAAGGAATCTATCATCTATTAATTACAATTATAAGATGATTCAACAAAGGACTTCTACTTCTGATTGGATTCTAGAGAACATGACAGCTATAAATATAGCAATGAGCAAGGTTTAGGGGATATACAGGACACAATAGCATATGACACAAATAAACACTTTGTACTCTCCATATTATTATAGTTGATTTCTCTCCCTCTCCGTGATTTTTTTCCAATTGGGTTTCCACTTAAATTCTTGTGTTCATATTTTATATTTCTTTGTTTATGTTTATATGAGTGTATTCCGTGAATTTGATTTCACAGCAATATAATCAACCGTTAACGCGATTTTGGCCTGCTATTTTGATGATTTCGTCATGCGTACAAAACTTGGCGTTAACAACTCCCAATAAATAAAATTCATAATTTAATAGAAATGAAAACGATCATTCCATACCAATGGAATAATTAAACATAATTTTTTTTTATTTCATAAAAATGAGTCATTCCATTTTCATTTCGACTGTACTATAAACATCAAATACTTAGAGCCGCCCACAATTTTAAGCGCAAATATAAATTAATACGAGTGTTTATTTTGTCTGTGAAATCAAACTCTTGACTTTAAACTCAACTAAATAAAGATTTTTAAGTCCAATCATTAACAAGACAATCACTTAATTTACACACTCATCCAACAAGACAAGTGTGAGGTGGGAGATTTTCAACTCATCTTATGTTGGTACCTCTTCAACACAAAGTTTTTCCCAAAGTATGAAGGAACAAATTAAATAAAAAGACACATGTTTTCACTTTCCATATCATCAACAAGAAAAATGACCACTAATTTGTAAATATTTGACACGTAAAACTACATAATCGAAGGGGGAAAAAGTAAATACACTGTATCGGGTCTTATATATATATATAAAGGACAAAATATGTCGATTACTATTATTATGAGTAGACATAATTAAATAATTTTATATATATATATATATATATATATATATATATATATATATATATATATATAAATGATCAAGTAAGGGATCCCTTACTTTCTTAAAATGAAGGATTTTTTTTTGTTTTTTTTTAAAACAACTAAAAAAAGTTTAATATTTTATGGAATTGAAATTTTTCTATAATACAATATTTTGGGCGTGTTTTGAATACTTATACCAAAAAGTGGTGGTACAGTTTGCCCAGACTGTACATACATGTTTTGTTATACGTATCTAAATCATACCCAAAACATTGTATTATGAAAAAATTTCAGTTACATAAAATATTAAACTTTTTTTTAGTCGTTTTAAAAAAAAAAACAAAAAAAAACAAAAAAAAAATCCCTCATTTTAAGAAAGTAAGGGATCCCTTTCCTGATCCTGATCCTGACCCTATATATATATATATATATATATATATATATATATATATATATATATATATATATATATATATAATTAGGTTATATATTTACTCGCAACGAAAATTGACAACTTTTAATCACACATGCACTACAGTTTTTTATGATAATGTCTTATTTTTGTCGGATTGTTTTACCCCGTAAACTCTCAAGAAATTAAACAGGAGTCACGATAATTATATTCATTGGGAACATAAATAATAAGTTTAAATATATTTGTCGCTATACTAATTGTAATAAAGTTGAGTATTATTTAAGTTTTAAAATATAAATTTTTCTCCCAAATTTAACGGAAGATTGGAGGAGACAGAAGTGCCAAGTGCCGATTCGTAGGGAAACCAGGCAAATTATGTTTCAGAAGATGACACGTGATGACATCATAGTGGCATCTAATTAATCTGTACTGTCAATGAAAATGTCGGCCCATATTCATCTAATTAATTGATAAATATTTATTTAAAATATCTGAATATGTGTATTTTTTTATTTTAATTTTTTAAATTATTATAAATAAATTTATTATGTAATTATAAATAAATAATGTTATTTAAAAAAATTAAAATTAATCTTGTGAACAGTCGTTAATAAAATATACTATTAGTAATATAATTTTAAGAATAAACACTAATTTTTTTTAATAATATTCTTTTAGTTCATAAAACCAAAACAAAATATATACTACAACAATATTTATTAAATTGATTATTTTTCAATTTGTTACAGAATTTTCTTTTAAAAAATAATTTGTAAACAACCAAATTTATTTACAACAGTAAAAAAAATGATGGAAATTAAATGCATGTATTTTTTAATTATCTATGAGGGTATGTATGTAAAAATATTATTTAACAATACTTTTTATTGATTCAGCCATAATTTTCTGAATGCATCTTTTAGACACATTCAAACGCGTTCAGAATTTAAAAATTACTATAAAACAAGCTGTCTGAATAACTTAATCGGTCATATTCAAACTCAGCCCCGAAGTACCCTGAAATCTACATTGCAGACCATTAACTCAGCTTCGTAAATCGAGGAAACCCTATCGAATCTCTCTCTAAGATCATTGTGATTCCTAGCTAATCTCCAAATCAAACACCTCTGCACTGGGATTTCACCGTCATCCAAATCTACTCGTTGCCAACATATATGGAAGGTAAGGGAAAATAGAACTCGTTGTCGGCATGGCAAGGAGAATAAGAAAAGCCGAACGTCGTTGTTTTAATTAGCGGGCTGCGTATCTGTGCTATATTCGGACACCACAACTCCAGTTTTCTCATTAAAAATTAATGATATAGAGAAAGAAATTGTAATAAAATAAAATTTATAGACATAAAAAAAATGAGATTTGTGACATAACCTTAAGACGTATGGATAGATAGAAGAGGAGTGAAATGCTATCAAATAAAATAAAATAAAACACAAAAAGGAGATCTATCAAGAATTCTCCCCACAGATATATATATATATTTTCAATAATCCATGTTACACCACAAACTTTAGCATACTGGGTATCACTAAATTGTTTAATACTACCCTATATATTGTAATACATTAATTGTCATACAATAATTTAAAATATCCATAAAAGAAATAGTTTATGATTTTTTACTCTATCTAATTATAATGATAATTAATAACATATTTTTTTTATAAAAAAAATAAACTAATTATCACGTCCCTACACATGATTTTGCTCAATTAATATATATTTATGTGAAAGTTGTAAACCATAACTTAATTAAGTGACTCTATCACTTATTATACTTAATTAAAAACCTACTTTTCTTATTCTAATATCTTTCTTATCTTTAGTTAAATTAAAAATTAAGAAAAGCATTACAAAGCGATTCTTCAGGTGTTAAAAGCAATTGACTGGGTAATTAATTGTTTAACACTAGCACATGAATTATTATTATTATCATCATCTCAAACATTGTTCACGGAAAAAGGTTAATTTAGTAGTGTTGTTCTATATATTATCTAGTGCCAATATATTCCTAATATGGAATTTATAAAATTGTCGGTTTAGCTTAATATAATTGGGCTCTGCCCTTTTACCTATAATAATTTTATAAGTGCTAGGGGTCTACTTTCAGAAAAAGAAATGAAGAAAGACATAAACTAATGTATAATCATTGAAACTTTACCTAAAATAAATTACGTACTCCTAATTAAGAGTGAAATTTTTATTTTACTCCTTGAAGAATCAGCATAAAAATATACATTAGCCAATCTGGAACTAGCATTTTGGATAATAAATTATGATAATTCCAGATAAAAAGTCAGTGAATTATATATATATATATATATATATATATATATATATATATATATATATATATATATATGGGTGTGCATCCACGACAACCGGTTGCTAAGGAACTATTCCAACAATCCAAAAAAAGGAACATGCGACTGCAAGTTGTAGTGATTGAGACAATTAAAAAGAGACATGTCACTACAACTTGTAGCGTCTAGGACAATTTTAACATATTAATATTATGTAATATTATTAATACTAATACTATATATTAATACGTCTAGGACAATTTTAGTAATATTATTAATAATGATATTAATATTTAAGTACGAGTTGACTAATTAAAAATTTCTTGAGCATTTTAAATTGAAACTGCCAACTTACACATGAGAAACTGTAGAAAAATTAGGGTTTTCTGGTTCTGTTGACTCTTAAGTACCCTAGCCAACATTTATATACGCCTGGTTCAACTAATAAGGTGCATTTTGACACTCAAGAGGCAGTATTATATATGAAATTTATTGGTTTAAAAAAGAATTAGGTTAATCAAAAGGTTTTGGCCCAATGGTTATCCTCATCCCTTCTGTACTAAGAGGGTGGGAGTTCAAATATTGACATTGACTAAAGAAGAGGCCGGGGTGCGTGTTTAATTAGGTTAAATTAAAGTTTATTCGATAGAAGATGATGTATTATGATGTGTACTCCATAAAAAACGAATCGAGTTGTTGAATTGAATCTCACCATTAAAATGGAGTTGAAATTCTTAAAAGCGACAAATTAACAATTCTTGAAATTTCACTCGGTGGTCGATGATTTGTGTTGCAGCCCCCACCTTTGAATTTTTTTTCTTTCACACACTAATTGAATCCACTGCAATGTGTGGTCTACCAACATTAGTGGATTCACTTTCAAGATGATGCTGGTCATAATTAATTAATTAATTAGTTAATTAATTAATTAATTAGCTCTTATAAATTATTGTCAAAGAAAGCTAAGTTGTCGATAATGGAGCTGGTACCATGCCTACCCTTGGAAGGCTAATACGATGTGAACAGGAGGAATCATTTTGTTTTATTGGTCTTATAATCAAGGTTATAGTATATTTTAATATAGAACATTAAGTAATTATTGAACAAATGAAGGGTCCATGCATCACCTTGTGACTTTAATTAATGTTGGAATGTTGTAGTAAAGTTAAGCTACTAATTAATTGTTAATTACAATTTATTAACTATGAGCACGTGAATTCATGTGAAGAGGGTCCTCTATGTTAAGTCTCTAGGATCCTTCGAGTGTTATTAGGGGTAAATAATTTTTTAATGATTATGTATAAAATAGCAAAATTTATAATCAATCAAAAAATATAATACAGTAATTGTTAGTTTTCCTCGGTCATTCAAAATTGGACTTAATTCCAACCCAAGTAAAATATGAACCGAGTACTATTAATTATATTATACTTTTTTGAATTATTGCAAGTGAAAATAGTTTCTTTATTTTTTATTTCTTTATAAGTGGAAATAGTTTCCTTCTTATTATTTTTTTTATGTAGCATTATTTCCTTGTTTGATGGTTGGGTTGATTCAGAATATATATTTATATTTGAGGCACGCAATTACAAAGAAAACATTCAAACTTGTTTATAATTAATTGTTTAATTACTTTAATTGTACTTGTAACATAATTAATTGTAAATAAGACATATATTTTGCACTGATGAAGCCACAAAAATTAAAATTTGTCTACCTGAATATGTTTTTCACACTTCGAATTATTACAAATTAATTGTATATTATTATTTTTTTGACTTTACTTATATTGGGAAACCTTATCTGATTAATATATATTTGGCAAAATCAGTTTTTATCAAAATAGATAATGTATTTGATTATTTTCATTGCTAAAATTAGAAATTAAAAAGAAAGAAATTGAAATTTAAATGGTAGAAATTATTCAGTTAAAAGAACATGGGATTGTCCCAAAGAAGACAAAACCTCTCCTGTGAGACCCGGGGAGGGAGGAGGAGGGTGTTGCCTTCAAAAACTGATCAGATTTTGGTCTATATATTGGAGTTGGAGCTGTGAAGATTCTCAATGGCCTTTAAAAGCTTCACATGCATGCAAATTGATATATATATATTTTTTTTTGGCAAAAACTGATTTTGGTATAGGAAGTTTTGAAAGGCCTAAATATGGAATAATATTCCAAACTTTTAATTTATTTTTTTTCAATTTGAGAATTGTCTTAATTTTTTCAATTAAAATATTAAACTTTTTTTTCAAGTTTTGGAGATTGTCTTCTCAATATTTTCAATTAGGGGATTAAACTTTTAATTTTTTCTGATTACGTCTAATTGATAGTATCACATTAGAAATTGATAACATGACAACATGTGGCTAAAAAATGTTTACGTGTAATATTGAGTTTTATTTTAATATTTATTCCATTAATTTTTTAATACTAAAAAGGGTAAATATAAGACCAATATTATTTTTTTAAAGTAAATTTAATACATTACAAACTCAGCTTAAAAAATATCATCAATAATCAATATAATGATAAATATTTTAAAATATATAAATGTATTTTATTTTACTCACCTAAGGTGAGAATCGAATTTGAGAGTTGTATATAATGAATAAAGTATATTATAAATCAAAATGTTAAATTAGTGATAGTCATTACTATTTTGTTTTTTATGACTTATTGTATTAAATTGTAATGAGCTAATATATTTATTGGCGAGAGTAATAAAAAAAATTCAATAGATTAATACATGTAATCGATGAACCCAACATAAAGCATGTTTGTAAGACCCTAACTTTTTATGAATAAAAATTTAATTTTTTCTAAATATTATTTTGAATAATAAGGTATTTCTTTGATATAATGTTATAGTTATGAGTGATATGTGCAAATTTTACAAAGTAAGCAAGTTGTCATAAAATATTCGTTTAGTCGGAGAATATTCTTTTTGTCGAAAAATATTCGTACGACGGTGCAATCATTGGTACGTGAACCCCACAACGAAATAATTATTGGATATAGAAAGCGACAAAAATAACATTTTCATAAAATAAATGGCAAAACTTTTACC
This sequence comes from Panax notoginseng, assembly GCA_016801055.1. Classification (NCBI taxonomy): domain Eukaryota; kingdom Viridiplantae; phylum Streptophyta; class Magnoliopsida; order Apiales; family Araliaceae; genus Panax; species Panax notoginseng. Next base: position 27,831,708 of record CM029022.1, read on the forward strand.
ATTAAACTGTTGAAATATCCGGTGATAAAAGTACATTAATACGCGTTGTTCCACAGTGGCACACGGTATTGTACAGTAACTCTGATTATTGATGCTTACATAAGAAGTCACTCAGTTTCATTAAATAATTGTCACAGTAGTTGCTGTATAGTATCTCATATTATTGATTCAATTATTTTTACAGTATCATCTGCACAATATTTTATATTATTAAATCAATAATTGAGACGACACCGTTATTCATATTATTATTTGCATTATTGACATAGTTTAGAAAGTTCTGTCGAGAAAAGGGGTTAAGTAATTTAATTGCGCGTCAATAAAGAGAAATCTTTATCGAAAAGTCCTATCTTCCTGTGAATGATCTGGTTGTCAATATTGTGAGTTATAATATGACAAAACTAATGATTTAGCCACTAAAGTTGGCTCGTTTTATTGAATATATGATTGAATTTTTAATTTTTTACATTAACTCACTCAACTATAATAAGATCATCTTGTAACATCTCAAGTGTTACCCGAGGAAAATATGAAAGGAATGAAACCTCGTGAGCATATCTGAGAAAGAATTTATACTTGATCAGCAAATTATTTTCTTTGAAGTTACAATTTGCTCACCGGTAAATGCTAGGCAGCAAAAGCAGAGTAATAAAGAACGTATACTTACTTTTCTAAACAATTAAACAAAACAATACTCGCCTTAAATACTGAGTCGTAAGTATTACAGGTAGAAAGAAGATACATACCAACTACTTAAGAACATCAAAATGCTTTCAAAGACATGTATGTCTTATGATAAAACCCCAATTATTACCTTTTGTTGTTACATCCTTATGAGATCGGCGATAACACTTGCAACATACACCTTTATTCGGCTTACTTCAAAGCCCCTCTTCTTCTTCGTGCTCTCAAATCACTGGGTATTATAGATACAGTATCTACACAGAGCCCGCCTTTCGAATGTGTACAATCTATCTGTTACCGAAAAAATGATGAACATTTAAAAGTGAAATTTGGGGAAGACGAATAAAATGAAGAAAACTCTAAAACTTGGGAGAAGATGAATAAAATGAAGAAAACCATAAATTTTTCTTTTTGTTTTTATGAAGATCTGTTTTGATAAATATGGTTAGATCTGTTTTGCAAAAAGTTGTTTTTATTTTTTTGTTTTTATTTTCCATATCATTTTCATTTTTTTCATTTTTTTTAAGTCGACGTCAGCGCCACGTAGATAAAAAATTAACGTATGTTAACTTGTTTTAACGGAATGACCCAATTTAAAAATAAAAATTAGTTCAGTGATTTAATTTAAAAAATTAAAAGTTCAATCAGGTATTCAATAAAGCGTGCCAACTTCGATGACTAAATCATTAGTTTTGTCGTTCTAATATTATTGTCGAAGAATTATTGAAAGATTAAAAATGTGTTGATTGAAGATAAAGAGATTTGTGTTAAATATTTATTTAATTTTTGATATAAATAAGAGGTTTGACATGAGACGTTTGTTGTAACTTTGGTTTATTCTATGGGACTTATAGGTCATCATCTAAGAGTCACTTTCGCCAATAGTACTTGTCTTTACCATACATCAAACCACTTGCCTTTTCACATTATAGGCGTCGAACCACTTGCATTTTTACATTACAGGCGTCGAACCACTTGTCTTTTCACATTACAGGCGTCAAACTACTTGCCTTTTTATATTACCAGGCGTTGAGCCACTTTCCTCTTCACATTACAAGAGCCACACTAAAATATTTCTATAAATAGAAACTCATTCTTCCTTCATTCTCACCAATTCACTAAAACTCAAAAAAAAACTATAGAGAGAGAATAAGAGAGAAAAAAGAAGAGTATTCTGCTATTACACTATTGCAGTATCCAATCTGCTACTAAGGTAAGGAATATTATTTCTTTCGTATTCGTAAAGCATGTTATTTTTTTTCAATTCTTGTAAGGGTTGTCATTCTATTCTTTATTAATCTTTGGGAATAACCTGTCTACGCGGACTACCGCATTCTTGATGAATAATCTTTCGTATTCATTTCTTATTAATCTGTGATAATAACTTGTCTATATACGCGAACTACCACATGCTTGGTGAATATATATATATATATATATATAACCTTTCGTATTCATTTTTTATTAAGTTGTGGAAATGATCTGTCTACACGGATTATCGCATAACGGGTGAAAATTTATTTGCAGTTTCTTGTATTATTTCATTTGATATTCCTAAATCTATACTTACTATGGTAAGTATTTGTGACGCCACCAAAATATGTATACATCACTCATCTTGAGTCGCCAAATACATGGTACAAAATTTTAATACAAACTTCTTTTATACAATACGACAAAGCGTAGCTGAGAGTTTCAACACGGATATTGTCTCGTAGAGAGTATCCAAACTCAAATAAAGTCCTCATTATAATTATTATCACACTATTTTATAAAATAATGAGGACTACTACAGCCACCAACTCGGACTATCACTCCGTTCTCCGACTAGTTCCGGTTACGTTCTCATTTCCTGAAGAGAACAATGAAAGCAAAAGGGTGAGCTCAACTAGCCCAGCAAAAAATATTATGACTAAGATAATGCAGAATAAATTATCGATAGCCTTCAACAATGTTAAACTGATAAAATATAATAAACATCAAGTTTAAATGCAGCAGAACAAGAAATTCATTAGAAGAGTCAAGTAGAGCATGAAATTCTACTATCTTCTAGGATTTAAGAGTTAATGAAACAACCCGGGTCAAATCCCGAATCCGGAATAAATCTCGAGTCAAATTCTAAGTCCGAATCGAATCAAATCCATCAAAATAAGGCCTCAAACCACTGGCCCAATAGTATCTTCTTAAGTCATCGTAGCCCACCACAAGCTCACGTAAAAGGTCATGACTTGAAGGTACTATTAGTAGTAACTTATTTCCTTATATGTAGATAAATTTTTCCCCTATCTTTCGATGTGGGACTGGGGTGTTACAAACTCTCCCACTTAAATTTTTGACGTCCCCGTCAGAATCCAATCACACACACGGCCCAAAGATCTTTGTCTCTCTAGCCATTGTGGGATAATACCGGCTGGCTTCGTGTCCCCACCTCCGGTAACCCGATCGGATGACCTGACTCGAGCTTTCGAGAGTCGGCTTTGATACCATACGAAACAATCCGGGTCAAATCCAGAGTCCGGAACAAATCTCGAGTTAAATCCCAAGTCCGAATCGAATCAAATCCTTCAAAATAAGGCCTCAAATCACTGGCCCAATAGTATCTTCTTGGGTCATCGTAGTCCACCACAGGCTCATCCAAAAGGTCATGACTTAAAGGTACTATTGGTAGTAACTTATTTCCTTATATGTAGACAAATTTTTCTCCTATCTTTCGATGTGAGACTGAGGTGTTATAGTTTATCATCAATTTTATCGCTAAGACTCAACATAATAAATAATCTACATCATCGAATCATTCCTGCACTACAGGCCAATGATATTCATTAGTATCACGACCACGAATTATTCATACACTACGGGCCAAGGATATTCGTGTTTCCACCAATAGTCATGATCATGCCAACAACTGTCCATCAATGCACTACGGGCCAATGAGGACTTTTATCACATCATTTGTAACATTACGGTCATGATTATAACGAATAATCCCTGGTCATAATCATATCAATCAACAGTCCATCTATGCACGTAAGCCAAAGATGACTTTTATCACAATATAAGTATGAGGATGATGACAATGATATAAGAATTCAATTAAAAGAAAGCAAATGATAAATTTTTAAAGATTTATAATTTAATTTATCCAGAATTCAAAAACGTCCAACTTGTCAACATGACACTGCTTTATGGAGTAAAATTCAAGAATAATATTATATAAAAAATAATTTGGACCGAAAAAAAATTAATTTTTGTCATGAATAGTATCCCGGGTGAATAGTACTTGAGTGAATAGTACCCCATGAATAGTAATTCAAGAATAGTACCCCGTGAATAGTACCCAGGCATGAAAAGCTTAATATTTATCAAGAATGCTCAGAATAATATTTTCATGAAAACATACTGGATGAAACGCAAATTTCCAGAATATTCTACTAATTTCATAGAGTATAGAAGTCAAAACTTAACAAAATGAGTGTAGAATTCAAAATCTGAAACGAAAGAATATTACTTACATACTACAGAGTATGGAAGAAAATATTATTTCATACGAATACTGAACAAAAATAATATTCCTTACCTTAAAAAGAAGAGTATTCCAACTGGTATAGCGGGGATATTCTTTAAGAAAACTTTCACTGTTTTCTACGCTCAAAGCTTCTTAAAACTCTAAATATATACGCTCAATATTATAGATAAAAAATTCTCTGATTCTGGTGTGATTTTCAATTCTAACTAAGCATCCTATTTATAGGAGAATGGAAGGATACTATTTAGAAAAGTTTTTCACGGTTGTACAGCGAAATAAATTCACAGACGAATTCGACGAATTCGTCGAATTTTCTGATTTACTATGCAAAAACTATGCAGACACTATACATATTAAATATAAGAGTTGTCTGGTAAGTTGGGGAGGGGGGAAAGGCATCACACGGGTGATGCTGTGTGATGTAGGTTATGTGTGTGTGTGTGTGTGTGTGTGTGTATATATATATATATATATATATATATATATATATATATATATATAATCATAATAATAAAATTAATACTCCCCCGTGAACCACTTTTGAATTCCCCCACCCCCCACGTCTTTTTCACACATTAGTGGGCCCCACCACTTATATATACACTAAATAACTTCCTACCGATTATTTTGAAAAATGGGTAAGTGGGGGTCCAAATAATACACCAAAATTTATAACAAATACTTCATAAAACACTACAAGAAAAAGGCTTAAGTCCGACGGAGTTTTCCGTCGGAATTACTCTTATTCAGTCGAAATTACGTTATGATCGACGGAAATATCCGTCAGATATTAGGTCGTAAATATTCGCGTCGAAAATAACGCCCGTCAATAGTTCTGTCGAAAATTATATATCTTCGACGGATGTACGTCGAACATTATCTATCCTCGACCGATTATATAGGACGAAATTGTTCGTCGAATATAAGAGTAACTAAGTTCGACGGATACATTCCCTCAGAATTACCTTATTCCCGACTGAAAAATAGAATAACCCATTAAACATTAAAATTGGCTGAATATTACCTTCGACGGACTTTATGTCGGAGATAAGTTGTTTACGACGGATAATTTGCGTCGAAGATAACATATACTCGACTGAAATTAGGATATTTCGGTATTTATTAAAAATTACTTATTTGTTATTTCCGAGGGACATTCCGTCGCAACTAGCTTATTCCGTCGGAATTAACTAGCCTTTTTTTTAAATTCAGATTTTAAAAGTTCAGTTTCCAGGTGTTTAAACCCATTAATGTACCTGTAACCTGTCACAACCCAATACACAATAATAGAAACTTGTATCTCACATTCAAATATGCAACATAGCACTAAAACTTAATATTCAACTCATTATCATTCACATTCACATTCAAATATCCACCAAAACGTATTATAAGCTAACCAATTACAAATATAATTCATTGACCATAAATGTTAAACAATATAATTTACAATAGTTGTACATACGCAATTAGAAAATACAATATATACAAAAGGGTCTACCAATAACATGAATATGTACAGATGAACTATAAACTAGTAAAAGTATGATCATCAGCGGGCGGAGGTGAACGACGCTGCTCTGGTGTATGGATGTCAGACTCGTGCTCCTGTTCATCATCGCCAGCCTAGTCGCCATCGCCACCCTGTTGATAGAATCAAAAATATAAATCATTAGTCCATATATATATATATATATATATATATATATGTGTGTGTGTGTGTGTGTGTGTGAGAGAATTAACAAACTAACCTTAATTGAAAAATATAAACAATAAGAATACCTGAGTAGGTGGGGACAGACGAAAAGCCTCCTCCAAGAGGGTAATCACCATCCGGAGCATCTTGGCGCTCCAAGCGTCGAACTGCTCCCGTGGTAATCCCGTACTCTCTGCAGAAGCCCCTGCTATAATATCCTGACACTACAAGAAAAAGGGCTATCAGCGACCACTTATATCAGCGACCGGATATCTGGTCGCTGATATTCTTAATAGCGACCGACTTTAGCAACCAATTAATAATCTAGTCGCTAAGTGATATCAGCGACCGACTGCGGTCGCTAATCGGTCGCCAGAATAAATTTCCCACCCAAAATTTGGCAGAAAATGTTGGCGCGTAGTTTCTTTGCGACCACTAAGAATCAGCGACCGCATGCGGTCGCTGATAAGTCGATGTCATTAAAAATCAGCGACCGCATGCGGTCGCTGATACCAGTCGCTGATCAGACTAAATGAAATCAGTATCAGCATTCGCTAGACAGAACACAGTAAGGAAAAAAAAAGAGGGAGTTCACCCGAAATAGAGAGAAGAGGGAGAAAGGGGGGAGAAGTGAAGAAGGAGAAGAAGTTGGCGCCGCCCACCTGCCGACCACCTGCCATTGTAGAGCCACCCACTTGCCATCGCCTCTACAAGGGTAACTCACTTGAAATCCATTATAAACCTTGAATGATCTGTTGTTAATTTGTTAATTAAATGTGGTTTAGACAAACCCTAACTTTTTTTGTTATTAATTGAATGTGGTTTTAGACAAACTTTAATTTGTTAATTTTTGTTATTCAATAAACCAAGGAATGGTGTTTACTCCTTATTTGCAGCTTAATGTTCATCACAAACATAAAATACTCTCTCCATCCGAACACATTTTGGTTTGTAAGACTTGTGTATTTGTTTATTTATTTATTTATTCAAATTAAAAAGTTTCTAGTGCATGCTAACAAATATTAATTTATTCTTTTAAAAGGGTATAACCAAAAAAAAAATATTTATGTATAAGTGTGTTCTAGACTAATTTTATCATGCCTAAAAAACTTAACTACTATTTCTTAATTTCTCATGGCCTACAGTATAAAGAGGTTATAGGAAAAGTGTGACGCCCCCAAAATTAGGTATACATCACCCATCTTGGGTTGTCAGATACATAGTACAGAATACAAATACAACTGATTAATACATCTGTCGTGTACAATACGACAAAACATAAACTGTGAGTTTGAATACAAATATTATCTTCTAGAGAGTATTCATACTCAAAAGGAGTCCTCATTACATTTATTAACACGCCATTACATAGAATAGTGAGGACTACTAACTAATACTATCATTCGGACCATCACTCCGTACCCCGACTTGTCCCAGCTACGTTCTCATTTCCTGAAGAGAACAGTGAAAGAAAGGGTGAGCTCAACTAGCCCAGTAAGAAATATTATGACTAAGATAATGCAGAAAAAATTATCATTAGCCTTCAACAATGTTAAACTGATAAAATATAATAGACATCAAGTTTAACTGCAGCGGAACAAGCAATCCATTAAAAGAGTCAAGTAGAAAATAAACTCTACTATCTTTTATGATTTAAAAGGTTTTTCAACACTGCGATCGCTGAGACTCAGCTTAATAAAATAATCCACATCATCGAATCACCCCTGCACTACGGCCAAGGATATTCGTGTATTCATTAATGGTCATGATCATGCCAACAACTGTCCATCAATGCACTACGGGCCAATGAGGACTTTTACCACATCATTTGTAACATTACGGTCATGATTATACCGAATAATCCCTGGTCATAATCATACCAAGTCCATCTATGCAATACAGGCCACAGATGACTTTCAACATTTTATAAACATGAGGATGATGACAATGATATAAGAATTCAATAAAACAAGTTCAAGAATTAATTTATCCAGGAATTAACAACGTCCAAATTGTCAACATGATACTGCATTGTGGAGTAAAATTCAAGAATGCTTAGAAGAATATTTTCTTGAAAAGATACTGGATGAAACGCAACTATCAAGGATATTCCACAAATTTCATGGAGTATAGAAGTCAAAACTTAACCAACTGAGTACAATAAAGAATGGAATAACAAAAGAAATCACCATGCATGCGATAGACCGCACAGACAGGTTATTCCAATAGAATAATAAATAATGGAACCAGGTCCGGCGTAAACGCACAGACAGGATATTCCGACAGAATAATAAATAATGGAACCAGGTCCGGTGTAAAACACACAGACAGGATATTCCAACAGAATAATAATAAAACGGAACCAGGTCCGGTGTAAAACACACAGACAGGATGTTCCAACAGAATAATAAACGGAACCAGGTCCGGTGTAAAACACACAGACAGGATGTTCCAACAGAATAATAGAAGAATGTCACCAAGTATAGGGTAGACCGCGTATACTGGTTATTCCAACAGAATAATAAAGAATGGAATAACAGAAGTTCTCTTCATGAATATAAAAGAAATAATATTCCCTACCTTAAAAGAACTGGATATTGGAAAAGTGATGTAGCAGAATACTTTTATTCTCTCTCTCTTATTCTCTCTATACTTTCTCTCTCTATAGCTTGAATGAATTCGTGAAAAATAATGAAGCCCTAGGCCTCTATTTATAGAAAAACTGAGGGTGGCTCTTGGTCTTAACGAAGGGTCAAATGACTCTTGGTCTTAACGAAGGGTCAAATGACTCTTGGTAATATTGAAGGGACAACTACTATTGACGAAAGTAATTACTATTGACCAAGGTAAATACTATTGACGAAGGTAATTACTATTGACCAAGGTAAATACTATTGACGAAGGTAATTACTATTGACGACGGTAATTACTATTGACGACGGTAATTACTATTGACGACGGTAATTACTATTGACGAAGAGACTCTTAGATGATGACATATGGCCCCCCATAAAATAACCAAACTTACCACAACGTCTCAATTATTGATTTAATAATATAACATATTATACAGACGATACTATGACAATAATTTAAGAGATATGATGCAGCAATTACTATAGCAATAATTGAGTATAGCTGAGTGACTTCTCACGTAAGCATCAATAATCAATACCGTGTGCTACTATGCAACCACGCGTATTACTGTACTTTTACTACCGAGTAGTTCAACAGTTTTAACGGTTTTAACGGTAACACCTCAGCCGTTATTTTTATAGAAAGATAATTTTGTCGTTTTCTCAATCCGACAATAATTCCGTTGTGGGGTCCACCAATGATTGTGCCGTCGTACGAATATTCCCCGACAAAAAGAATATTCTCCGACCAAACGAATATTTTATAACAACTTGCTTACTTTGCAAAATTTATAAATATTACCCACAACTATAACATTATATCAAATTAACTCCATAATATTCAAAAATGATATTTATAGAAAATTCATCTTTATTTATAAAAATTGGGGTCTTACAACCTCCCCTTCTTATGAAATTTCGCCCTCGAAATTAGGGTACGTACCTGGTATGTCGAAGAGGTAAGGATACCTTGATTTCATTTCTGATTCTAACTCCCAAGTCATTTCCTCAACATCGTGGTTTCTCCACAAAACTTTGACTTGAGGTATAACCTTGGAGCGTAGAATATGTTCCTTCTTATCCAAGATTTGAACAGGAACTTCTTCATACGTCAAATCCTCCGCTATTTCGTCCGGTTCTAACTCAATAATGTGGTTCGGGTCTTCCACATATTTGCGTAACATGGATATGTGGAAAACGTTATGAACACGAGACATACTTGGCGGTAAAGCGAGTCTATAAGCCACAGTTCCTACTCGATCGAGGATTAAAAATGGACCGATGAATCGAGGATTTAGCTTTCCTCTCTTTCCAAATCTCGTAACTCCTTTCCATGGAGCAACACGTAAGAACACATGATCTCCTACATCAAATTCCACGTCCTTTCGATGAAGATCAGCATAACTCTTTTGTCGATCTTGTGAGGTTTTTATACGTTGTCGGATCGTTTGAATCTTTTCTGTAGTCATACGTACCAACTCCGGTCCCAACAACGTTGCTTCGCCCACCTCATCCCAGCATACTGGAGAACGACATTTTCTTCCATACAATGCTTCGAATGGAGCCATGCCAATACTTGCTTGATAACTGTTGTTGTAGGAAAACTCCACCAATGGTAAGAACTTGTCCCAACTTCCCTTGAAGTCAAAGACACAGAGTCTTAATAGATCTTCAAGAGTTTGAATAGTCCTCTCTGATTGTCCGTCCGTCTGAGGATGATATGCTGAACTAAATCGTAACTCCGTGCCCATAGCTTTTTGTAAACTAACCCAAAATCGTGAAGTGAATCTTGGGTCTCGGTCAGAAACTATGGATACTGGCATACCATGCAGTCTTACAATCTCGTTTATGTACATACGAGCAAGACGTTCAAGTGTATAAGTTTCTCGTATCGGTAAGAAATGAGCAGACTTGGTCAATCTATCAACAATGACCCAAATCGCATCAATACCTTGAGAAACCCTAGGAAGACCGGTAACGAAATCCATGGTAATGTGCTCCCACTTCCATTCTGGAATTTCAAGTGGTTGCAATGGACCTTTTGGTACTTGATGCTCCGCTTTGACTCGTTGACAAGTTAGACACCTTGAGATAAACAACGCTATCTCTCTCTTCATATTGCTCCACCAAAATGTATGACGAAGATCATGATACATTTTGGTACTTCCAGGATGGATTGCAAACGGTGTGTTGTGCGCCTCCATCATGATTTCATACTTTAAATCAGGGTTGTTAGGAACACAAAGTCTGGAGTTGACTCGAAGTATTCCTTCTTCATCGATTCTTGCTTCCGATATAGCACCTTCTTGCACTTTCTTCTTCATACGCATCAGCTCCAGGTCTGTAGCTTGAGCAGCTTTAACTTTATCGATTAAAGTCGGTTCTACTCGTATATTCGCCATCATCACATGGGTCCCTGGAGTCTTTAACTCTATCTCCATCCTTTGCAAGTCACACAAAATGGGCCTTTGCGTTGTTAATATTGCACTTGTACCCGCATATGATCTTCTACTCAATGCGTCAGCTACCACGTTCGCTTTTCCAGGATGGTATTGAATGGTATGATCATAATCTTTCAACAGTTCAAGCCAACGTCGTTGTCGCATGTTGAGTTCCTTTTGAGTGAAGAAATATTTGAGGCTTTTATGATCCGTAAAGATCTCCACTTTCTCCCCATACAAGTAATGCCTCCAAATTTTAAGTGCAAAGACAACAGCTGCCAACTCTAGATCATGAGTAGGATAATTCCTCTCATATTCCTTGAGTTGTCTTGATGCATAGGCTATGACTTTTCCATGTTGCATGAGAACGCATCCCAACCCTTTGCTCGAAGCATCACTGTAGATGACAAATCCCTCCGAGCCAGATGGTATTGTTAGAACAGGTGCTGAAATGAGTCTCCTCTTGAGTTCTTGAAAACTCTGCTCACATTCTTCGCTCCAACCAAACTTTGTATCTTTCCGAGTCAGCTGAGTTAATGGAGTAGCGATTCGAGAAAATCCTTCCACGAATCTCCGATAATAACCAGCTAAACCAAGAAAGCTACGTACCTCGGTCACTGATTTAGGTTGCTCCCAGCTTTGAATAGCTTCAATCTTTGCCGGGTCAACCGATATTCCACGACTTGATACTACGTGCCCAAGGAATGCTACCTCCTCCAGCCAGAACTCGCATTTCTTCAACTTGGCATAAAGCTTGTATTCACGAAGCTTTTGGAGTACCAGCCTCAAGTGTTGCTCATGATCTTCACGGCTTTTGGAATAAATAAGGATGTCATCAATAAAGACGACCACAAAGTGATCCAAATATTCCTTGAATACCCGGTTCATCATATCCATGAAGGCAGCAGGAGCATTAGTCAATCCAAAGGACATGACTAGGAATTCATAATGCCCGTACCGAGTTCTAAAAGCCGTCTTTGGAATATCCTCAGTTCTAACCTTCAGCTGATGATATCCAGAACGAAGATCGATCTTTGAAAAGAATTGTGCTCCTTGCAACTGGTCAAACAGGTCATCAATACGTGGCAATGGGTACCTGTTTTTGATGGTGACATGATTCAACTCCCGATAATCAATACAAAGTCGCATACTTCCATCTTTCTTCTTCACGAATAGAACAGGAGCACCCCAAGGAGAAGTACTAGGACGAATAAAACCAATGTCTAACAATTCCTGCAGTTGAGTCTTTAACTCCTGAAGTTCAATAGGAGCCATTCGATATGGGGCTTTGGAAATGGGTTTTGTACCGGGTTCAAGGTCGATACAAAATTCAATTTCACGCTCTGGGGGTAGGCCAGGAAGTTCTTCAGGGAATACGTCAGGGAATTTATTAACAATAGAAATATCATTCAAAACTGACGTATTTTTGTTTAGATCTGTGACATGAGCTAAGAAAGCTTGACATCCGTTTTTCAATAAACGAATAGCTTTATGGCTTGAGATGACAGCGATTGATTTTAATGGTTTGGTTGCTTGAATTCGCATAATAGGTCGATTAGGAATATGAAAGCTAACAACCTTACGAAAACAATCAATTTTTGCATAATGAGTAGTTAACCAATCAATCCCTAGAATCACGTCAAATGCAAGTATTTTTAATGAAATCAGATCGATAGGTAATGTGTGGGTACCAACTTGAACCAAACAAGACTTATAAACAGTGGAGGTAATGAAGGTTTCTCCCAACGGAGTTTCCACAGATAAGTCAAAGTCTAATTTCTCCGGAATCAAATTTAATCGATGAGCGCAAGTAGGAGAAATAAAAGAATGGGTTGAACCGGTATCAAATAAAGTATAAACTTCTTTAGAGTTTATGATAAGCTTACCCGTGATGACCTCATTCGGGTTCCTTGCTCTCTGGGAGTTCACAACAAACGCTCTCCCTTGCACAACCGGTTTTGACTTTTCTGGGACGGCTTTTGGTGCCTCCATCCTAGCTGAATTTGTTTTCGGTAAACGACAAAATCGGGCTAAATGACCTTCTCTTCCACAATTATAACATGCTTTGGACGGCATCGCGCAGTTTGGACTGATGTGCCCCTCCCCTCCGCATTTGAAACATATGATAGGTGGTCGTTCTCCTTCCTTAACGACAGGTGCTGGTGCTGACGTCTTTCCATCATTGTTGAATCTCCTCTTCTTGAAATGTCCATTCTTATTGTTTTGGCCCTGATTACCACCGAAGTGGTTACCATTTCTGGCCTGTTGATTCCCTCCACGCTTGTTGTCACCGCTTCGATGACTGCTCTCACTGGTATTATCATTTTGCCGGCTGCTCTCTTTTGGTTGCGTTATCTCGTTATCGCGCTCCACCAACTGAGCCCTATTTACAACATCTGAATACAAACACAGTTTATGAGAAACAAGATGTTGACGTATCTCCGGCTTCAAACCTCTTAAAAACATCCGCGTCATTCTTTCTTCATTATCCACCAGGTGGGACGCAAACCGGGATAACTCCGCAAATTTTGCCTCGTACTGCGACACGGTCATATTATTCTGCTCCAATTTGATGAACTCCACCTCCTTCATGTGACGAATACTCTCGGGAAAGTATTTGTCGTTAAACAGATCTTGGAACTTCTCCCAAGACATCTTCAGTGCGGCAGGTTGAGTACGCTTTATCGATTCCCACCAGTAATCTGCCTCTCCTCGCAACATAAAGGCGGCAAAGGGAACCTTTTGCTCCTCGGAGCAACCCAAGACATCAAATATCTTGGTGATCTGCTTTATCCATGTTTCAGCTACAAGTGGTTTGGGTTCTCCCTTAAACTCCGGTGGTCCCAGCTCCTTAAACTGTTTAGCGGTGACCGCCTGAGAGTTTCCAGTATTTCCACCTACGTTGTGGACAGGAGCCGCTTTCACCTGTTGTTGCATGAATTGCATAAAGCCTCTGAACATTTGATCATTCATCATTTGGTCAGTGTTGTTGTTTGCATGAGGATTGACACCTTCCTGATGCACATTATCCTGATTATTGATATGTGGTGAATCAACAGTCGTCTGTGCTCCATTGCTATTCTCAACATTCTCAGATGCCATTTTCAGATACTGCCACAAAATAAAAATTAATTGATATGTCATATATTATCCTTATATTATGACCGACCAATTAAATACCATGCAAATAAACTTAGGTATGTCATACTAGCGAAGGAATTCCCCGTCTCTCCCCTCCTAGTTCTATTCTCACATCTTAGCCAGGGATCATATCCCTAAGCTCTGATACCAACTGTGACGCCCCCAAAATTAGGTATACATCACCCATCTTGGGTCGTCAGATACATAGTACAGAATACAAATACAACTGATTAATACATCTGTCGTGTACAATACGACAAAACATAAACTGTGAGTTTGAATACAAATATTATCTTCTAGAGAGTATTCATACTCAAAAGGAGTCCTCATTACATTTATTAACACACCATTACATAGAATAGTGAGGACTACTAACTAATACTATCATTCGGACCATCACTCCGTACCCCGACTTGTCCCAGCTACGTTCTCATTTCCTGAAGAGAACAGTGAAAGAAAGGGTGAGCTCAACTAGCCCAGTAAGAAATATTATGACTAAGATAATGCAGAATAAATTATCATTAGCCTTCAACAATGTTAAACTGATAAAATATAATAGACATCAAGTTTAACTGCAGCGGAACAAGCAATCCATTAAAAGAGTCAAGTAGAAAATAAACTCTACTATCTTTTATGATTTAAAAGGTTTTTCAACACTGTGATCGCTGAGACTCAGCTTAATAAAATAATCCACATCATCGAATCACCCCTGCACTACGGCCAAGGATATTCGTGTATTCATTAATGGTCATGATCATGCCAACAACTGTCCATCAATGCACTACGGGCCAATGAGGACTTTTACCACATCATTTGTAACATTACGGTCATGATTATACCGAATAATCCCTGGTCATAATCATACCAAGTCCATCTATGCACTACAGGCCACAGATGACTTTCAACATTTTATAAACATGAGGATGATGACAATGATATAAGAATTCAATAAAACAAGTTCAAGAATTAATTTATCCAGGAATTAACAACGTCCAAATTGTCAACATGATACTGCATTGTGGAGTAAAATTCAAGAATGCTTAGAAGAATATTTTCTTGAAAAGATACTGGATGAAACGCAACTATCAAGGATATTCCACAAATTTCATGGAGTATAGAAGTCAAAACTTAACCAACTGAGTACAATAAAGAATGGAATAACAAAAGAAATCACCATGCATGCGATAGACCGCACAGACAGGTTATTCCAATAGAATAATAAATAATGGAACCAGGTCCGGCGTAAACGCACAGACAGGATATTTCGACAGAATAATAAATAATGGAACCAGGTCCGGTGTAAAACACACAGACAGGATATTCCAACAGAATAATAATAAAACGGAACCAGGTCCGGTGTAAAACACACAGACAGGATGTTCCAACAGAATAATAAACGGAACCAGGTCCGGTGTAAAACACACAGACAGGATGTTCCAACAGAATAATAGAAGAATGTCACCAAGTATAGGGTAGACCGCGTATACTGGTTATTCCAACAGAATAATAAAGAATGGAATAACAGAAGTTCTCTTCATGAATATAAAAGAAATAATATTCCCTACCTTAAAAGAACTGGATATTGGAAAAGTGATGTAGCAGAATACTTTTATTCTCTCTCTCTTATTCTCTCTATACTTTCTCTCTCTATAGCTTGAATGAATTCGTGAAAAATAATGAAGCCCTAGGCCTCTATTTATAGAAAAACTGAGGGTGGCTCTTGGTCTTAACGAAGGGTCAAATGACTCTTGGTCTTAACGAAGGGTCAAATGACTCTTGGTAATATTGAAGGGACAACTACTATTGACGAAAGTAATTACTATTGACTAAGGTAAATACTATTGACGAAGGTAATTACTATTGACCAAGGTAAATACTATTGACCAAGGTAAATACTATTGACGAAGGTAATTACTATTGACCAAGGTAAATACTATTGACGAAGGTAATTACTATTGACGACGGTAATTACTATTGACGACGGTAATTACTATTGACGACGATAATTACTATTGACGAAGAGACTCTTAGATGATGACATATGGCCGCCCCATAAAATAACCAAACTTACCACAACGTCTCAATTATTGATTTAATAATATAACATATTATACAGACGATACTATGACAATAATTTAAGAGATATGATGCAGCAATTACTATAGCAATAATTGAGTATAGCTGAGTGACTTCTCACGTAAGCATCAATAATCAATACCGTGTGCTACTATGCAACCACGCGTATTACTGTACTTTTACTACCGAGTAGTTCAACAGTTTTAACGGTTTTAACGGTAACACCTCAGCCGTTATTTTTATAGAAAGATAATTCTGTCGTTTTCTCAATCCGACAATAATTCCGTTGTGGGGTCCACCAATGATTGTGCCGTCGTACGAATATTCCCCGACAAAAAGAATATTCTCCGACCAAACGAATATTTTATAACAACTTGCTTACTTTGCAAAATTTATAAATATTACCCACAACTATAACATTATATCAAATTAACTCCATAATATTCAAAAATGATATTTATAGAAAATTCATCTTTATTTATAAAAATTGGGGTCTTACAAAAAGGGACTTTCAAAAAAGTGTATCCTCAACACAGCAATTTATCACTGAGACTCTACGCCAGTAAGTTTGTATAGCCATCATATTATAGGTATTGATTAATTTTATATATTAGTTTACCTTTTCCACCAAAGTATATAGCAATTATTTGATATATTTGAGTAATAAATCATGAAAATCATGAATACAAAGGATATAGCAATTATTTGATATAGATTGTTTATAATGGAAGGATTGGGGACTGTTAGTATAATTTAGTACTTAATCATGCTTAAAGTACCTTTTATTATAATGATTTTAAAGTTATTTGAATGTCTAAAGGTTTTTTTGCCTATATATGGACTGTTTTTGTCTATGTGGACTCTTGGTTTATGTCTTGGGTGCCTAGAAATGACATTATATACATGTCGTCGTGCATGTGGCTAGTCCATATTACAGGGGAGACTCTGGCGAAATTTTTTTATTGGTCGGGTAGTTGCGAATATTTATATTATTAACGAGCCTATTGGTGATCCACTAGAGCCTATTAAGGGGATGTTGGAGCTGATGGGCTAGGCTTGGGGCCGCGAGGCCACACGAGGCCACGCCAAGCTTAGCCAAGCCTCACGGGGCCAAGCCAAGCTTGGTTGTTAGGGGGCTGTTAAGCCTCAATAGGCAGTGCTAGGGAAATTGTTACTGCAACAGAGAAGGTAACTAGACACACTTGGTCAATAAAGAGACTGTTTTGGCTATAACAGAAAAGCAAGGGTATTTAACACTTAAGTATACAAGAATAAAGCTACAAAATGTTATAGAAGCTATAAATTGCTCAACCAAGTTGTGACTATCCCAAAAGTTGCTTAACACACTAGTTGATATAAATGAATCTCCAAGATACTCAAAAGTTGTATGAATGAGTTAGAAAACTCTGATATAAAGCTAGCATGAATGAAATACCTTACGTATTCACTTACGATAAATAATAAAAACAAATTTAAAACAAACTAAAATAAAATAACATGAGTATAATATAACTATTAAACTAAGTAGCATTTACTTAGTTTTTCATACTAAATTTAATAACATTTAAAGTTTCTCATACTGCTTTAATTTGCATTCATTCGTTAACATCAAGTATGCTTAAATGTTAATCATATGCTTACAAGTATACTCAAGTCATATGGTTACAAGTATATATGCTCTCAAGTCATATGGTTACAAGTATATATGCTCTCAAGTCATATGCTTATACAAGTATGCTTAAATGTTAATCATATGCTTACAAGTATGCTCAAGTCATATGGTTACAAGTATGCTTAAGTCATATGCTTAGAAGTATGCTTAAATGTTAATCAAATGCATGCTTACAAGTATGCTCAAGTCATATGTTAACATTTATAATGTTGTCTGTAGTAGGTACCGTGGAATCGTGGACCTCTATTTAGACCGTAGTTGGATGGCACGACGAAAGTCAAGTGCCCAGATAGGTGCTACAGCTGAATTTAGAGCTGGTTGCCAAGTATTTTTGGAGTATGCGTATAGTCACCCAGAATGTATGAATGGTAAGTCGCAGATACGATGTCCATGTTTGAAGTGTAAGAATGTAAATTATATGGACAGAGACATGGTAAACTATCATTTACTTTTTTCTGGGTTCATGAGAAATTACGAAGACTGCTGGTGGGCACATGGGTAGAGAAGAGATGGTGGCATCACACAAGTACACAATTCGAGCAGTAGTACTTATCGTATGAATGAAATGGTTCATGATATTGCAGGGCCAGATTTTGATTGGGAGCAAGGCAGAGAGCAACCTATGAATTCTGATGCCAAAGACTTCTTTAAGTTGTTAGAAGAGGGTAGCGAGCTATTGTGGCATGGTTGCACCAAACACACTACATTGTCTGCAGTGGCGACATTACTTAACATCAAGGCTGATCACTACATTCAAAGGATAATTATTTAGTAATGTTATTATTGTTGTTTTATTTGCAGAAATGGTATAGATGGGAGGACGCGCAGGCTTCAGTGATACAGACATTATTCTGGCAGAAGTGCGCAGTCCGCACTAAAGATAATTTGAATAAAGAAAGACAAAAAGCCCTTCACAATGCCGAGATCGATCATCCAGGCCAGGGAGAAGATTACATGCACGAGCATAGTCCCTGGTGGTGCACCCAGGCCATATGGGCTGAGATGTGTGCCCAATGGAGGGCTGAGAGCTGGGTGAAGAGACGAAAGACTGCCGCCAGCAACAGATCCTCGGGTGTACCCGATGGCGAAAAGGCTAAAGGGACATACAAGGGCGGTAGTATTTCACAGTTGCAGCATATCACTGTCAGGGTGCGTATTTAATTACAAGTTTTAATATGTTTACAATCATATTAAATTGTAGAAAATATATCACATTTTTACTTAGTAATATTATGCTTTTTTTTGTATAGGAGTCTCAGTCTCAAGGTCAGCCTATCCATTGGTTGGATGTGTACGTGGCCACCCGTGATGGTCTGCCTGAGGCTATCCAAATAGCGGTAATAAATTTTAACAACTTGATCTTGTTTATCAATGCTTTCAGAATTAATTTATTTTTAACTATTTAATTGTTAACATGATGACAGGACACTTATAAGCGTTTATTGAATGAGCGCTATCCTGAAGGCACTCCACGTCCGCCTATTGATCAAGAGTTGTGGGAGAGGGCGTCTGTTGTGAAGAAGAACTACATTAACGGTCAAGGACAACGACGACGCCCATCCTTCAGTGGCTCAGGCTGCTCTTCTACCCAGTCTACACAGTCATCGAGCCATCCAACTGTTCATACTCCGGCTGACTGTGTGAGAGCTATATGTCAGGATCGAAATCTTCTGACGATACTGGGCGGGCATCTGGGGGCTCTGGATCCTGAGGAGTTAGCTAAGGCAGTGGCGGCAGTAGAAGCATCATAACATGGGGATGGCGACGAGGTATAAAATCAATATGTTGTATATATTATCGTAATATACCAATATTAACATATTTAGTATATATTTGTAACTTGTTTTATTATTTTGTTAATTGCAGGGTGATCAAGGAGGCGATGATTGTGACGCCCCCAGAATAGGTATACAACACCCATTCTGAGTCGCCAAATACATGGTACAGAAAGCAAACAACTTCAATAATACAATTGTCGTGCAAAATACGACAACACATACTGTGAGTTTAAATACAAATATTGTCTTCTAGACAATATCCACACTCAAATAAATCCTCATTACAATTATTCAAACACTATTTTACAGAAATAGTGAGGACTGCTAATACATCTTTCTAGAACCATCACTCCATACCCCGACTAGATCCTGCTATGTTCTCACCTCCTGAGAAGAAAAATGGAACAAAAAGGAAAAGGGTGAGCTCAACTAGCTCAGTAAAGAATATTATGACTAAGATAATATACAACAAATTATCGTTAGTCTTCAACAGGGAAAAATCTGATAAAATATAATCGACAACAAGTTTTAGATCAACAACTGCAGCGGAAACAGCAAACCATTAGAAGAGTCAAGTAGAGAAAGAATTCTACTATCTTCTAAGATTTAAAAGTCCATCATCAATATTTTATCCCTGTAACATCAATTAATAATCATCTTTAACCAAATATTCATCTTTGCACTACAGGCCAAAGATATTCATTTGTATCATCAGTCGGTCATGTTCATCTCAACACCTGTTCATCTTTGCACTACAGGCCAAAGATATTCATCAAGTAATTATACATCTTTGCACTACAGGCCAAAGATATTCAGTAATATCATCATTTAGGACTGAGGATGATGAAAAATATCTTAAAGAGAACGAATCCAATGAGA
Source organism: Panax notoginseng (assembly GCA_016801055.1). Classification (NCBI taxonomy): domain Eukaryota; kingdom Viridiplantae; phylum Streptophyta; class Magnoliopsida; order Apiales; family Araliaceae; genus Panax; species Panax notoginseng. The sequence goes on from CM029022.1 coordinate 27,852,237, forward strand.
CAGAAGGACAAATAGTAGGGATTCGTATAACAGTTTATCCAAGATCAATAATACTTCATAATAATCAATTGTGAAGCAGAATTCAAAAATAAAGATCAAAACATGGATACAATCAAAGATAGTAACCATAATAGACATCTTGGACAAAAAGGGAAAATTTTATTTTTCGGTGAATAGTGCCGTATTCGTGAATAGTGCCGTATACGTGAATAGTGCCGTATACGTGAATAGTAACCCCCGACACAAAAAGTTCCAAATTTGATAAAAACTCATATCAATATTTCAGCATAATGATATTGAAGAAAATAATATCATTAAGAAGAAAATAATATCCCTTACCTCAAAATATCAGTACTTCTGGTCGGAATACCGGTATAAGGCTGAAAGAAACTTGCTCTGATGAATAGAAACTCTCAAAGTATCTAAATACTCACAAAATACACTCAATAATCTAGAGAGAGAAAGAGAGAAAACTTGTTTCTGGTGTGATTTTCAATTCTAACTTAGCCCTCTATTTATAGGAAAATTTTGGTAGGTTTGACCTGCAACCTGATGGCTTTACCTGCTACTATTCCCACCCACCACATTTGAAATATAATTCAGCACATTTCTTCACCAACCACAAGTGGGGCCCACCAATTCTAGAATTTTCCACCAAAATGATAAACTCCGAAAATTCAACAATTTCTGAACCAGTCATCTTGTAAAATTCGTAATAAATCATACGTTCATTTTTAACGGTTCAAAATTTGTGGACATATACTCAACTTATATATGTATAACATATCCAAAAATTACCACGATCCAACGGTCGGATTAAAAATTATAACCCCCGCAAACTATCTCAAAAACCCTGATTTTTAATACCTCCATTCCGACAAAAATACTGACAAAAACCTCAACATTAACTCCTTCATTTTTAACCACAAAAATATATCCCTCATTTATATCCACATAAAATAAATATTTCCTTATCATATGAATCAATAATTAATTATTCACAAATAATATTACAGAATCACATTTATGACAACCAGGCCGTTCCCAGGAAAGAGGGGGCTTTCCAATAAGGATTTCTCCTTACTGGCGCGCAATTAGATGACCAAACCTCTCCTTAGACAGAACTTTCTAGACATTGCCAATAATGTTATCTAATAATATTATTCAAATAATATGAATTATTGATCTGATAAATGAAAATACTGTGCAGCAACAATTATTGAAACAACAATAATATAAAATATCAACGCAGCAATTATTGAATCAATAAAATAAAATATTGAATAATAACTACTGTAACAATTATTGAGTAGTGCCTTCTTACGTAAGAATCAATAATTGGTGCAATACCGTGTGCTACTGTATTTTAACCACCGGGTATTCCAACAGTATTAACGGTAACAACTACGCCGTTATTTATAAACAACTTATACTTGTCGTTTTCTTCATCCAATCGCTTTCCGTTATGGGGCCCACACAAGGCTGCGTCGTCGTACGAATATTCCCCGACAGCAAGAATATTCCACGACCAACCGAATATTCACCGACCAAAAATAAATATTTTATAACCACTTGCTTATTTTGCAAAATTTGCACATTTCACCCATAACCAAAGTATTATATCAAATTAACCCCTTATTATTCACAATAATATTTAGAGAAAATTTGATTTTATTCATTAATAAGTTGGGGTCTTACAACCTCCCCTCCTTATGAAATTTCGTCCTCGAAATTGACGTACGTACCTGATGTTTCAAAAAGGTGAGGATACCTCGCTTTCATTTCTGATTCCAACTCCCAGGTCATTTCTTCAATAGCATGGTTTCTCCACAAAACCTTAACTTGTGGTATAACCTTCGTGCGTAGGACATGCTCTTTCCTATCCAAGATCTTAACAGGTACCTCCTCGTACGTTAAATCTTCAGCTATCTCGTCTGGTTCTAACTCAATAATGTGGTTCGGGTCTTTAACATATTTACGAAGCATAGATATGTGAAAAACATTATGAACACGAGACATGCTTGGAGGTAATGCGAGTCTATATGCCACATTTCCTATTCGCTCAAGAATCTCAAATGGACCAACAAATCTTGGATTGAGCTTTCCTCTCTTCCCAAATCTTGTAACTCCCTTCCATGGTGCAACACGTAACAATACATGATCCCCAATATTAAATTCCACGTCCTTCCGATGAAGATCCGCATAACTCTTTTGTCGATCCTGTGCCGTTTGTATACGTTGTCGAATCGTTTGGATCTTCTCTGTAGTAATGCGTACCAATTCTGGTCCCAACAATGTTGCTTCACCCACCTCGTCCCAGCATACTGGAGAACGACATTTTCTTCCATACAACGCCTCAAATGGAGCCATACCTATGCTCGCCTGATAACTGTTGTTGTAGGAGAATTCCACCAATGGTAGGTACTTATCCCAACTCCCTTTGAGATCTAAGACACAAAGTCTTAATAGATCTTCAAGAGTTTGAATAGTCCTCTCTGATTGTCCGTCCGTTTGAGGATGGTATGCTGAACTGAATCGTAAATCCGTGCCCATAGCTTTCTGCAAGCTAACCCAAAATCGTGAAGTGAATCTTGGGTCACGATCCGAAACTATGGATACTGGCATGCCATGCAATCTCACAATCTCGTTCACGTACATACTAGCAAGACGTTCAAGGGAATAAGTCTCACGTATCGGCAAGAAATGAGCGGACTTGGTTAATCTATCAACAATAACCCAAATCGCATCTATGCCTTGAGAAACCTTGGGAAGACCTGTAACAAAATCCATAGTAATGTGTTCCCACTTCCATTTCGGAATCTCAAGTGGTTGCAATGGACCCTTTGGTACTTGATGCTCCGCTTTTACACGTTGACAAGTTAAACATCTCGAGATAAACTCCGCGATCTCTCTTTTCATATTGCTCCACCAAAATGTATGTCGAAGATCGTGATACATTTTGGTACTCCCAGGATGGATTGCAAACGGTGTGTTGTGTGCCTCCATCATTATTCTATGCTTCAAGTCAAAATCGTTAGGAACACAAAGTCTGGAGTTGACTCGAAGTATTCCTTCTTCATCGATTCTTGCTTCTGGAATAGCACCTTCTTGCACTTTCTTCTTCATACGCATCAGCTCTATATCCGTAGCTTGAGCAGCTTTAACTTTATCGATTAAAGTCGGTTCTACTCGTATATTTGATATCATCATGTGGGTACTTGGAGCCTTCATCTCTATCTCCATCCTTTGCAAGTCATACAAAATGGGCCTTTGTGTTAAAAACATTGCACTCGTACCCGCATATGATCTTCTACTCAATGCGTCAGCTACTACGTTTGCTTTTCCAGGATGGTATTGGATGGTATGATCGTAATCTTTCAACAGCTCAAGCCAACGTCGTTGCCGCATGTTGAGTTCCTTTTGGGTGAAGAAATATTTGAGGCTTTTATGATCTGTATAGATCTCCACTTTCTCCCCATACAGGTAGTGTCTCCAGATCTTCAACGCAAAAACGACTGCTGCCAACTCCAAATCATGAGTAGGATAATTCCTCTCATATTCTTTGAGTTGTCGTGAGGCATAGGCTATGACTTTCCCATGTTGCATGAGAACACATCCTAACCCTTTGCCTGAAGCATCGCTGTAGATAACAAATCCATCCGAACCAGATGGTATTGTCAAAACAGGTGCCGAAATGAGTCTCCTCTTGAGTTCTTGGAAACTCTTCTCGCATTCCTCACTCCATACGAATTTTGTATCTTTCCGAGTCAGCTGAGTTAACGGAGTAGCGATTCGAGAAAATCCTTCCACAAATCTCCGATAATAACCAGCTAAGCCCAGAAAGCTACGTACTTCGGTTACCGACTTCGGTTGCTCCCAACTTTGTATGGCTTCAATCTTCGCCGGGTCGACAGATACTCCATGTTTTGACACCACGTGCCCAAGGAATGCTACTTCCTCAAGCCAGAACTCGCATTTCTTCAGTTTGGCATATAGCTTGTTTTCACGAAGCCTTTGCAGTACCAGCTTCAAATGGCGCTCATGATCTTCACGGCTTTTGGAATAGATGAGGATGTCATCAATAAAGACAACAACGAACTGATCCAAATATTCTTTGAATACACGGTTCATCATATCCATGAAGGCAGCAGGAGCATTAGTCAATCCAAAAGACATTACTAAGAATTCATAATGCCCGTACCGAGTTCTGAAGGCAGTCTTTGGAATATCCTCAGTTTTAATCTTCAGCTGATGATATCCAGAACGAAGATCGATCTTTGAAAAGAATTGTGCTCCTTGCAACTGGTCAAACAGGTCATCAATGCGAGGTAGCGGATACCTATTCTTGATGGTGACATGGTTCAATTCTCGATAGTCAATACAAAGTCGCATACTCCCGTCTTTCTTCTTTACGAATAAAACAGGAGCACCCCAAGGAGACGTACTAGGACGAATAAAACCGATGTCCAACAACTCCTGTAGTTGGACTTTTAACTCCTGAAGTTCAATAGGAGCCATTCGATATGGGGTTTTAGAAATGGGCTTTGTACCGGGTTCAAGGTCAATAAAGAATTCAATTTCTCGTTCCGGGGGTAGACCGGGAAGTTCTTCAGGAAATACATCGGGAAATTCTCTAACAATAGAAATATTATTCAAATCTGACTTGTCTTTGTTCAAATCCATAACATGGGCTAAGAAAGCTTGACATCCGTTTTTCAATAAACGAATAGCTTTGTGGCTTGATATGACAGTGACTGATTTTAGTGGTTTAGTAGTTTGAATTCGTATGACAGGTTGGTTAGGAATATGAAAACTAACAACCTTACGAAAACAATCAATTTTAGCATGATGAGTGGTTAACCAATCAATTCCTAAAATCACATCAAAAGCAAGTATCTTTAAAGAGATAAGATCAACAGGTAATGTGATAGTGCCAACTTGGATCATGCAAGATTTATAAACTGTAGATGTAACGAAGGTTTCACCCAACGGAGTTTCAACAGATAAGTTAAAGTCCAATTTCTCCGGAGTCAAGTTTAAACGTTGAGCACAAGCAGGAGAGATAAAAGAATGGGTAGAACCGGTATCTAGTAAAGTTTAAACTTCGCAAGAATTCAAGATTAGCTTACCCGTGATCACCTCGTTCGGGTTTCTCGCGTTTTGGCCAGTAACGACAAACGCCCTTCCAGGAACCGCTGATTTCGACTTATCCGGGATAACTTTTGGAGTCACCATCCCCGCTGAACCTTGTTTTGCTACAGAACACTCTCGAGCTATATGACCTTCCTTTCCACAGTTATAACATACCTTGGATTGTTGTGGGCAGTTTGGGCTGATATGTCCCTCTTTCCCACATTTGTAACATACGACCGGTGGTCGTTCTCCTCCCCTAGAAACAGTTGATGTTTGTGCTGACGTCTTCACGTTATCATTGTTGTACCTTCTCTTCTTGAAATCTCCTCCCGACTCGCTCCTTCTATTATCACGACCACGATTACCACCAGAGTGGTTACCGCTTTTGTCCGAATGTTTTCCTCCCTGCTGGTTTTCATTGCTTCGATGACTGCCGCCACCGGTATGACCCTGGTTGTGGTCCCTCGGTTGCACATACTCATTATCTCGCTCTAATAATTGAGCCCTGTTTACAACATCTGAATATAAAGAAAATTTATGAGAGATAAGATATTGCCGAATCTCGGGTTTTAGACCTCTCAGAAACATCCTTGTCATTCGTTCCTCATTTTCGACCAAATGAGGTGCAAACCTGGATAACTCTGCAAACTTCGCCTCGTACTGGGACACCGTCATGTTGTTTTGTTCCAGTCTAATAAACTCAACCTCCTTCATATGACGAATACTTTCAGGAAAGTACTTGTCATTGAACAGTTTTTGAAATGTTTCCCAGGACATGTTGAGTGCGTCAGGCTGGGTACGCTTCACAGACTCCCACCAGTAGTCTGCCTCACCGCGGAACATAAATGTGGCGAATGGAACCTTCTGTTCCTCCGTGCATCCCAAGACATCAAATATCTTGGTAATTTGCTTGACCCACGTTTCCGCCATGATCGGATCCGGCTTTCCCTTAAATTCTGGTGGTCCCAATTCTTTGAACTGCTTAGCTGTGACAAACCGCGCGTTGTTATCATTTCCACCCGTATTCTGCACACGAGTCTCCCTCGTCTGATTTTGCATGAACTGCAAAAAGCTCCTAAACATTCCATCATTCATCGTTTGCTCGGTAACGTTGTTTACAGGAGGAATATTGCCTTCCTGTTGCACGTTCCCCTGGGTAGTGATCAAAGGTGTCTCCACGGTCTGATTTACTCCATTATTAACGTTCTCAGCTGCCATTCTTAAATACTGCCATAAAACAAGGGTTAATAGTCATGTCATATATTATCCCTATACTCTGACCGACCAAATAAACACCAAATAAACTTAGTCAGGTCATACTAGCGAAGGAATTCCCCGTCTCTCCCCTCCTAGTTCTTGTCTCACATCTCAGCCAGGGATCATATCCCTAAGCTCTGATACCAACTGTGACGCCCCCAGAATAGGTATACAACACCCATTCTGAGTCGCCAAATACATGGTACAGAAAGCAAACTACAACTTCAATAATACAATTGTCGTGCAAAATACGACAACACATACTGTGAGTTTAAATACAAATATTGTCTTCTAGACAATATCCACACTCAAATAAATCCTCATTACAATTATTCAAACACTATTTTACAGAAATAGTGAGGACTGCTAATACATCTTTCTAGAACCATCACTCCATACCCCGACTAGATCCTGCTATGTTCTCACCTCCTGAGAAGAAAAATGGAACAAAAAGGAAAAGGGTGAGCTCAACTAGCCCAGTAAAGAATATTATGACTAAGATAATATACAACAAATTATCGTTAGTCTTCAACAGGGAAAAATCTGATAAAATATAATCGACAACAAGTTTTAGATCAACAACTGCAGCGGAAACAGCAAACCATTAGAAGAGTCAAGTAGAGAAAGAATTCTACTATCTTCTAAGATTTAAAAGTCCATCATCAATATTTTATCCCTGTAACATCAATTAATAATCATCTTTAACCAAATATTCATCTTTGCACTACAGGCCAAAGATATTCATTTGTATCATCAGTCGGTCATGTTCATCTCAACACCTGTTCATCTTTGCACTACAGGCCAAAGATATTCATCAAGTAATTATACATCTTTGCACTACAGGCCAAAGATATTCAGTAATATCATCATTTAGGACTGAGGATGATGAAAAATATCTTAAAGAGAACGAATCCAATGAGACAGAAGGACAAATAGTAGGGATTCGTATAACAGTTTATCCAAGATCAATAATACTTCATAATAATCAATTGTGAAGCAGAATTCAAAAATAAAGATCAAAACATGGATACAATCAAAGATAGTAACCATAATAGACATCTTGGACAAAAAGGAAAAATTTTATTTTTCGGTGAATAGTGCCGTATTCGTGAATAGTGCCGTATACGTGAATAGTAACCCCCGACACAAAAAGTTCCAAATTTGATAAAAACTCATATCAATATTTCAGCATAATGATATTGAAGAAAATAATATCATTAAGAAGAAAATAATATCCCTTACCTCAAAATATCAGTACTTCTGGTCGGAATACCGGTATAAGGCTGAAAGAAACTTGCTCTGATGAATAGAAACTCTCAAAGTATCTAAATACTCACAAAATACACTCAATAATCTAGAGAGAGAAAGAGAAAGAGAGAAAACTTGTTTCTGGTGTGATTTTCAATTCTAACTTAGCCCTCTATTTATAGGAAAATTTTGGTAGGTTTGACCTGCAACCTGATGGCTTTACCTGCTACTATTCCCACCCACCACATTTGAAATATAATTCAGCACATTTCTTCACCAACCACAAGTGGGGCCCACCAATTCTAGAATTTTCACCAAAATGATAAACTCCGAAAATTCAACAATTTCTGAACCAGTCATCTTGTAAAATTCGTAATAAATCATACGTTCATTTTTAACGGTTCAAAATTTGTGGACATATACTCAACTTATATATGTATAACATATCCAAAAATTACCACGATCCAACGGTCGGATTAAAAATTATAACCCCCGCAAACTATCTCAAAAACCCTGATTTTTAATACCTCCATTCCGACAAAAATACTGACAAAAACCTCAACATTAACTCCTTCATTTTTAACCACAAAAATATATCCCTCATTTATATCCACATAAAATAAATATTTCCTTATCATATGAATCAATAATTAATTATTCACAAATAATATTACAGAATCACATTTATGACAACCAGGCCGTTCCCAGGAAAGAGGGGGCTTTCCAATAAGGATTTCTCCTTACTGGCGCGCAATTAGATGACCAAACCTCTCCTTAGACAGAACTTTCTAGACATTGCCAATAATGTTATCTAATAATATTATTCAAATAATATGAATTATTGATCTGATAAATGAAAATACTGTGCAGCAACAATTATTGAAACAACAATAATATAAAATATCAACGCAGCAATTATTGAATCAATAAAATAAAATATTGAATAATAACTACTGTAACAATTATTGAGTAGTGCCTTCTTACGTAAGAATCAATAATTGGTGCAATACCGTGTGCTACTGTATTTTAACCACCGGGTATTCCAACAGTATTAACGGTAACAACTACGCCGTTATTTATAAACAACTTATACTTGTCGTTTTCTTCATCCAATCGCTTTCCGTTATGGGGCCCACACAAGGCTGCATCGTCGTACGAATATTCCCCGACAGCAAGAATATTCCACGACCAACCGAATATTCACCGACCAAAAATAAATATTTTATAACCACTTGCTTATTTTGCAAAATTTGCACATTTCACCCATAACCAAAGTATTATATCAAATTAACCCCTTATTATTCACAATAATATTTAGAGAAAATTTGATTTTATTCATTAATAAGTTGGGGTCTTACAATGATGCTTGACGTACCTGCTTTATATCAGTTTTGTAGTTATAGTATAAGCTTGTACTTTCAAAAATTATTCTTTGGATGTATGTATGTTACTTAAACAAGTTTTGAAATATTATTATTGCAGGTGTATGTTTATAACTTGTATATTCAATTATGTTATTTAAACTAGTTTTGAAACTAGTTTGGTGTATATGTTGGTGGACAATGGATGTTTATATTATTGTGTATGATGTTTATCTTGTTGTGTATCTGTGTATAAAGCAGGTACAAAACAGGTACAGGTTTTTGGGAATTTTGCAAAGCAGCAAAAAACCTGATTATATTTTTTTTCATATTAGCGACCGCATGCGGTCGCTGATTTTTATTAGCGACGGCCATGTGTCTGAGGAGATCAGCGACCGAATTCGGTCGCTAATACCGGTCGCGGACACGTGGACCATGTCAGCTTTGGTCCTGGACCATGCTGACTCATCTTAGCGACCGGATTTGTCATTTCGGTCGCTCATATCGGTCGCAGCTATGTCCGTCGCTAAAAGGTGGTCGCTGATGTGCACATCAGCGACCAGATTTTGTACGACGCCTATCAGCGACCGGAAGCGGTCGCGGATGGCTATCTGCGACTAAAATCGGTCGTTGATAGGCGGTCGCAGATAGGCCTTTTTTTTGTAGTGTGAGCAATCTGGTGAAGACGACAATTGGAATGCAATTGCTGACGCCGAAAGACTGGATCGGTATGGAACCTATCCGACACGACCCTTATCAGCCACCGGAAGATATCGTCATCCAAGCCAACGCCCGTATGAGATGGTCCGACATGTGCTCTCGGACGCTGACGCTGGCTGGAGCCTATAAAGAGATACAAATTCGATTACTAATAATAATTTATATAATGTGATAAATTCGGATAATTTCGTGAAACATTAAAAAATATTACCTCCAGGAAGTGAATATGCGGGTATTCTCGACAGACCCAACACTCGATATCTGCCGGTACTACTAGTAGGGGGATCCTGAGACGCGACCCATAGTCTCAGCTCCTCATCCCGATCTAATATAATATCGGGAAGAGGGGTGGCAGAATCTAACGGCTCAGAACCCCTCCTAATAGTCTCCAGCTCAGCTATACGCTCATCCCGAAACCTCTAAAATCGGTCCTATAATGTATTCCGTATACGTATGTTAATTATATCATTTTAGTTACGATTGAATATTATTAAAAGCTAAATAGTAAGATGAGTTTTACCCGTATAGATAAAGTTGCCTGAGACAAAGCACGCTTGTCCTTAGGCGTGTGGGCTCGATCCCAAAACTCTAGAATGGTAGGAACACGGCCTAAGGTCCTCCCCAATGCCTAATACAAACAATCATAAAATAGGTCTTAAGTATTTGTGTAAGAACTTGACACATAAATAACTAAATACAACGCACTTACCGTCTTTGTGTCCTCGAACGACTGAGAACCAGTGGTGTGTACTATCCAGAGCTGACCACGGTTCTTCTTCGCCTGCTCAGACTTTTTCTTGAAGTCATCAGCCTCCCAGTGCGCACGCATAGCCTCCCAGGCTAAATCGAAGGCTATGCGGGGCTGATGATCTCTGATGGTGGTCCCGGGTTGGTCCAGAACTGCTCGGGCTGCCTTCTGTCGCATCTCATACAGCCAACCAGAGTAATTCGCAACGACGTGATGCTCAATCACATCATCGCCAGCTGACTGAGAGATGCTCGGGTCAAATCGATAATAAACCTATAACAAGAAGATTATTTAAAATTAAGAACATTTGACAAACTATCCAATACAACTATGTGGTGATAATATGCTTAACTTACGTGGAACTCCCGCAAGACGGTCTGCATTAAAGTGGCATCGTACCGCGCATACTGACTGAACCGCATCCACCCTCTCGGGAGATGCGTCAAACAAATCGCATGTAGGGTGTGCTTAGCCACCGTGTCTAGTATACTACAGAAAAATTATAACAATATGTGTTATGTGAATTGTGTTTTGCAATAACTGATAGAAATAGTGCCAAAAATATTAACACCTACTGCTGGGAAATGACATCCACCGGTACTGTAAGTGCACTGCCGGCGGACGACCAAAGATATCGAGGTTCGTCCCTCGGTGTCCTCGACGAGGTGCATCTGTAATAATTATATTTAACATAGTACTTCAATAATCATTGTAATTAATGTAGCTTGAGATATATTTAAATCCTAGTTAAGATAACTTACTCGCGCCTGAAGAAGAGCCTCCATCGTGGCTACCGTCTCCAGTACCGGATCGCCCACCACCTCGGCGACCTCCACCGCTATGTCTAGCCATGAATATCCTACTGCAATAACAAATTTGGTAGATTACGAATATGTAAGGTTTAAAAATATGTGGTAAGGACTAATATGAAAGCTCATTTTCAATTACGCACGTCATCAAACCCATCAGAATCAACGTATATATCATTCTCGGATTCGGTATCTTCCTCATCCTCAGTTTCGAGATCAGTTTCGTCATCGTTATCATCCTCAACGACTACATAATCATTCATGTGTACGGTGGCCTCGACATCCTCATCGCTAGGTACGTCAATGACATCAGTTCTCACCACATCTTCAGTATGGAACACTACGGACAATGGGTTGCTCACATCTTCTTGCAACGCCTCATCTATACTAAACATGTTATCAGCATTAAATGAGCGTGTTTTAGTAGTGACTGTTGTGTACCAGGGGCTTCGAGTATTTACGACATTAGGAGCGTAATACATTTGAGTCACTTGACTTGCTAACACGTACACGTCTTCAGAATTTAACACCGACTTGATATCCACGGTTGTGATTCTATTACGATCAACTTTAACCCCCTTTTCAGTATCAAACCAGCTACACTTAAATGTAACTACCTTTTTGCCACCGTGATAATTGAGCACAACTACATCCTGTAAACGACCATAGTAATTGGACTCAGAATCTTGATAGCAGCTTCCTAACACCACAACCCCAGAATTGACTGATGTGAGTTCATGCAAGTCATCGACTTTAAATCTATACCCATTCACGATGCAACCAGGAAAAGAACTAACAACTTTGTAAGGTCCTTGGATGACATCTATAAAACGCTCAGAAATACTCTCCGCTTCAACCCTTTTCTTAAACCATTGTTGGAAATTAGCATTAGTGAATGTTTCCAAGTCTGCTGCAGTCAAAGTTGGGTTAAAAGCATACACTTCCTCTTCGAATGAACTGCGATATTAGTAAAATGTCTTTAACATATATAGAGATGACTACACTTGTAAATTGTACTTACTGGAGAAAATAAGCTTAGACTTACATGATGTATGATGATACTTCGGGTATATTTAGAAGTACGTATGTAGATACAATCTTCAACTCTTTGTCGCTTAAGTAAGTCAGAGTCTCAGGACCAAATGGTTTAGCCGGATATGTGAATACAGCTAACTCATCATCAGCATGAGTCATTGGACCAATAACCTCATTCCTTCCTAAACGGTTGTGCTTCGTTGAGACAACATCATCAAAATACAATGAGCAGAAGTTGACAAGCTCTTCCTCTGTATATCGTTCAGCAATAGAACTCTCTACACGAGCTTTGTTCTTGACCTTTTGTTTTAATCGGCGCATATACCTATGATAAATAATATGCAGACTTAGTGAAGTATTATTAATATGAGCAGGATAGAACAATATATAGCAGTTTATATATTACCTCTCAAAAGGATACATCCACCAATATTGCACCGGTCCTCCAAGTTCGAGTTCATACGGCAGATGAATAGGCAGATGTTCCATCGAGTAAAAAAATCCTGGAGGGAAGATCATTTCAAGCTTGCACATGGTAAGCACAATATTCTTCTCTATCTGCTCGACATCACTGTGCTTAATTATAGTTGAGCAAATATCTCGAAAGAAATTTGACAGTTCGGTCAATGCAATCATAACTTTTCTGGGTAACATCTCACGAAATGCAATTGGAATCAACTTCTGCATGAATACATGACAATCGTGACTCTTGAATCCTGAAATTTTCAATTGCTCAACCTTACAACAACGTGTTATGTTCGACGCATATCCATCTGGGAGCTTCAACCCACTAACCCACTTACATACGTCTTCAACTTGTTGCTTAGTAAGACTAAATGGAGCTTTAGGTTTCGTAGTGTTAGGGCGAAGCCACAATTCTGGCCTAATGCTCAATGCCTCCAAATCTTTTCGAGCATTGTCATTGTCTTTAGTTTTACCCCTCGCATCTAACACGGTGTAAAACAAGTTCTCGAAAACATTCTTTTCGGTATGCATGACATCTATACAGTGATGAATTGAAAGTGTGCCCCAATACGGCAACTCAAACCATATAGGCAAATGTGTCCAATTATGAGTCTTCCCGTACCCGGCTACTCTCAATTAACTATGTTCCTTCCCCGGCAAAGGAAAATCAAGTTGATTCAACCACTCCAAGACCTCACTGCCCGACAGCCGACCAACAACCCCCTTCTTCTCTATCTTTCTGTTGAACTGTGTAGACATCTTTCTGTAATTATGATCAAGAGGCAAGAATCTACGAGCAGTACCAAAGAAACTACATTTATGCCCATGCTGCAACTGGTTGCCTTGCACATCCCCCATACACACTGGACAAGACAACTTCCCGTGAGTTGACCAACCACTAACCATCCCAAGAGCCGAAAAGTCAGTGATAGTCCATAACAGGGTTGCTTTCATCACAAAATTCTCGCATATCGATTTATCATACGTCTGAACCCCTGTCTCCCACAACATCTTTAGTTCATCCACTAACGGTCGAAAGTACACATTAAGATCTTTTGTAGGACTTTTATCCCCCAGAATGAGTAAAGTCAAAAATAAATACGGATCCCTCATGCACATTGCCAGTGGAAGATTATAAGCGACCATAATGACTGGCCAAACTGAGTACGGTTGGCTAAAATTATTAAAAGGGCAAAAGCCATCAGTAGCCATGCCAAGCCTAACATTCCTAACTTCTTCCGCAAACTCGGGATAATTTACATCAAATCTCTTCCATTCATCTCCATCAGCTGGGTGAGTCAGCTGACCAGGCACGACATCCCTTGTTCGATGCCAACTCATATGTTGAGCCGTATAAGACGACATGAATAGCCGCTGAAGTCTCGGCGCAAGTGGAAAGTATCCTAAGATTTTCCTGGGAACATGTTTCTCCTTCCCCCCACATTTTGTAACCTTGTAGCGCGATAAACTGCATATATCACACTGTCCCTTATCTCTGCCCTCCCCATAGTATAACATGCAATCCTGCTCACAAGCATCAATTTTCTGATACCCCATATTTAACCCCTTGACCATCTTCTTCACTTCGTAATAATTCGCAGGAAGAGTATGATCCTTGGGTAAGAACTGTCCAATTATAGTGAGCAAATCATTGAAACCTCTCTCACTACAGTCGTGCTCATTCTTGAAGTGTAAGAGCTTCGTCACTGCAGAAAGCTTGGTGTTCGTATCATTTCCCGGATACAACGCGACCCCAGATTCAGATAGCAACTTGTAAAAGGCAACAGCTGTATCATTTGGCACTTGCTTCGCACTGCTTGAAGAAGGTTCATATTCAGCCCAGTCAATTGTAGTAGGGCCATAAGCATCAACCAACATCTCAACTGGATCATAGTTTTCGACGTATGAATCCCGTGGAATTGGTTGTTCCACAATATTTTCAATCACTGCTGATTCCCCGTGATGAGTCCATACGAAGTACCCATCTACAAATCCACGAGAAAATAAGTCGAATTTAACCTCGTCGACTTTCTTCCAAATCAGATTTTTACACTTGACACACGGGCATCGCATCTTCCCGTGCGGATCATCCGTATGTTCTAGTGCTTTGGTCAAGAAATCTAAAATCCCAATACGATAAGCTGAGACTAATCCCCTCCCATCAATGGGTATCCTACGATACATCTAACTCCGGTCGACTGACATTTTTAACTACACAAAAGTACGCATTAAGTTAATTTGGATATTCATGCGTGAATTAGATTTACCTAGTATATCTACAGGACAGGGGTAAGGCTTCTATCCCGTTATTGGATATGTCTTGTCACTAGTGCAAACACGTTGAGTACGTTTCGTGAGTTTTAAGAAAATTTCGGCAGCACCTCCCCATGGTCTCCAAGCACACGAAATAGACTAAGATAACTTAATCTAAGTATGCACTCAGAGAACATATAGAGATAACAGTCGATTAATCCTCAAAATAACAAAAAATATACCGTTTCGTATTTGTACCGGCCTAAGTGAGACATAACATCCAATAACAGTCCCAAACTGGGGACTGTTCGACATTCACCCCTATTGAGTGTATGTCAAACGGGTTTCTAAGTTTCAAAGTATAGTACATAGTTTAAGAGAATTTATGTGGAATCTTTACTTGAGTCGGCAACGGGGAAAAAAAAGGGTCGTAGTTCCTGTTGTGTCCTATACTCGAATAATAAAGTTAATTCAATTACTACAAACATTCCTCACTGTTCCATCATAACAGATGACAACATCCCAAAGGAGTTCCATTAAGCTATTGAACAAAGTTTCAGCTTAAGCAATCCTTTAGATGAACGAACGATCACTTATCTGCTAGGAATGAATCATCTCCCCATATGGGTCCAATCCATGATATAGACAGCTTTTCATCACTCCGAATTCCTCAAATGGACAGTTCTCATACAAGAGGTGAGACATCCTGTGAGAACTACCCATCTGAGGAATTCGGAGTGGTGAGAAGCTGTTTATATCATGGATTGGACCCATATGGGGAGATGATCCAATCCTATGGGAGAAGTGATTGTTCGCTCATTTAGAGGGTTGTTTAACCTAGAACTTTGTTCAACAACTTACTGGCACTCCTTCCGGATGTTGCCATCTATTATGATGGAACAGTGAGGAATGTCTGCAGTAATTCAATTACCTTTATTATTCGAGTATAGGACACAAACAGGAACTACAACCCTTTTTTTTTAATTGTTGCCGCAGAACCGGTTGGAGTACTATTTAGCTGCAACTGTTATGTCGAAACTTGCATACAAGAAAGAGTACATATATGTAGGGAGAGTATTATTGCATTTATATATTGAAAATTGTGGCAAACAAAGCAAATGTTACTAGTTTATTTTGCCAATGATAATAAACTAAGTAAGTGGTACTTAGTTTATGAGAATTGTTATTTAGAATCTATAGAGATTACTATTCGACATTCATTCCTACTTGTCAAACGGGTTTCTAAGTTTCATATTATAGTACATATATGTATATATATACATATAATACTTAATTATTGAGTTTATTGAAAATTGTGTCAAACTAAGCAAATGCTACTTAGTTTATTTTGTCAATGAAAAACTAAGTAAGTGCTACTTAGTTTCTGATAATTGTTATTTGGAATATATATGAAGACTACTATTAAATTATTTTATTTTATTTTATAAAATTTAATTGTATTTATTATTGTATTTTATTTTATTTTAAATTTAATTTAATTTAAATTATGGTACTTAAATTAAATTTATTTTATTTTATTACATTTTTAAATATTTTTTATTAAATTTTATTTATTTATTAAATTAAATCAAATTTGTTTTGTTTTATTAAATTTAATTTAATTAAGTATTTTATTTTATTTTGTATTACATTATATTATCTAATTTTTAAAATTTATTTAAGTTTATTATTATAATTTCTTTTATTTGTTTAATTTTTTAATTAATAAATATTATATTTTCTAATTTTTAAAAATTATATTATAGTATATTATATTATCTTATTTTTAAACTTCACTTATACATTTTTTATAATTTTATAATTTTATTTAATTAAATTAAATTAAATTTAATATACATTAATTTATTTTGTATAATATTATATTATATTTTAAAAAAATTTATTAAATTTATTATTATTATTTTTATTTAATTTAATTATTTTTTTTATATTATCATATATTAAATAATTTTTTACATTTATTTTGTCTAATAAACTAAATTAAATTAAATTAATTTCATTTTATATTAAATTAATTAAATAATACATACATATATTTGTAGGTATCACAAAATTTTCAATTGCAGATTTCTGACAGATATTCCGTTGGGAATTCCATGGGAAATATCAAATATCACATTCTTAATTATACACTGACATACATATATTATGATCCAAACACTGTAATTATTATGACCCAAACACTGTAATTGCACAAATAAATCACAATTTCAGCAACATGCATTCGCTTGCAGAATTGAAGTCAAATAATCCCAATTTGCATCATGAACAACTTTCGCAAAATCAACAACTTTAACAAAATAAATTTCATAGCAGAAATGAACCCAATTTCAGCAAATTAAAATATAAAACCCAATTTCTGATACAATAACTCCAAAATTATTCTCAGTAACACATGAATTAAAGGAGGAGCATTTAGGATATCTTACCTTGAATTAAAGGAGGATAAACGAGGAAGAGAAAGGAGGAGCTAGGAGTTGGGGGTGGGTGGGGTATCGGGACATGACTAGGGTGGGGGGACCGGGGGAGAGGGGCCGGTGGGGGTACCGGGGCAGTGTGGGGGGACTGGGGGGAGGGAGTGGTGGTACCGGAGGAGGGTGGGGCCGAATACCGGGGGGACGCAGTGGGGGAAACGGTGGCAGTGGCAGTGGCAGGGGGAAGGGAAGGGGGAGGGGGGACCGGTGACTGGATGGGTGTGGGTGGGGGCGGGGGGGATGAGAGAGGCTAGGGAAGGAGAGTGAGAGAGAATGAGTGAGAGAGAATGAGAGAGAGATCAGATAAATCGAGCGTCTGAAATGAAAAGGCAGAAGATGAACAGTTTATATTTGTTATATCCGACGGAATATCCGTCGGTAATAAGTCCCTCGAACATAACTTAACTTCGATGAAATATCCCTCAGACTTAACGGTTATTCGTCAAAACTACTTTTCGCGGTGGCGCGAAATTTGGCGCCAATTGGAGAGTTCTAAGGTCGACGGAATTCCGTCAGAGTTATGGTATTTTCGAGGGAATTATATCCGACGTATTATTCCCTCGGACATAATCCTATTTCGACCGAATATAATACGTAGAGTACACGTCCGTCGGAATTAGCCGATTTTCTTGTAGTGAAAATTCCCTCAATATTTTTAACAACATTTATTCATATTATTATAACTCGCAATATTAACAACCAAATCGTTCCCAGAAAAGAGAGAGCTTTTCGATAAGTAATCTCCCTATTGGCGCGTAATTAGGTGACCAAACATCTTCTCGATAGATTTTTCTAGACATTATTAATTACGTTGATAATAATATTAATAACTTGTCATCTCAATTATTGATTTAATAATATAAAATATTGGCAATAATTGAATCAAATAACGTGAGATACTATGCAGCAATTACTGTAGCAATAATTGAGTATAACTGAGTGACTTCTCACGTAAGCATCAATAATCAATACCGTGTGCTACTATGCAACCACGCGTATTACTGTACTTTTCATCACCGGGTATTTCAGCAGTTAACGGTAAAACTTTCGCTGTTATTTTTATAAAAAGATATTTATGTCGTTTTCTAACTCCGACAATAATTCCGTAGTGGGGTCCACCAATGATTGTGCTGTCGTACGAATATTTCCTATTAAAACGAATATTCCCCGACCAATCGAATATTTTATAACAACTTGCATATTTTGCAAAATTTATAAATATTACCCACAACTATAACATTATATCAAATCCACACCATAATATTCAAAAATATAATTCGAGAAAAATTAATCTTTATTTATGAAAGTTGGGATATTACAGTATTGCTTCTATAATTCTTGAAATTATTAAGAATTCCTTGAGATTTGCGCTTCATCTAATATCATTTCACTAGAATATTGGTCTGAACTCTCTTATTGAAATATTAATCTTTTCATGTCGGGGTACTATTCACGACAAAATTAGTTTCTTTTCTGTCCAAATTATTTTTGATACATGAATATCATTCTTGAATTTTACTCCATAATTGATTATCATATTGACAATTAAGACATTTTTGAACTCTGAATAAATTGAATTATAAATCTCTAACATTTATCCTTGATCTCACTTGATTGATTTTTTAGATGATTGTCATCATCCTCATTCTTATATTATGTTGAAAGTCATCTTTGGCCCGTAGTGCAAAGATGGGGTGTTGATTGATATGATTATGATCAGAAATTGTGTATTGGTATAATCATGACCTTTAATGTTACAGATAAAGATTTGTGGTGAAAGTCCTCTTTGGCCCGTAGAGTATAGATGGACAGATGTTTGACATGATCATGATCACTAGTGATACAAACGATTATCTTTCGCCCGTAGTGCATAGATAATTCGTTGACTGAAAATAATTATTGATTGGTGTTACAGGGATAAAATATTGATGATGGACTTTTAAATCATAAAAGTTAGTAGATAACATGCTCTACTTGACTCTTCTATTAATGGATTGTTATTTCCGCTGCAGTTGTTGATTTAAAATTTGTTGTCGTATTCTATCAGATTTTTTCCTGTTGAGTACGAAGGATAATTTGTTCTATATTATCTTAATCATAATATTTTTTACTGAGCTAATTGGGTTCACCCGTTTCTTTCATTGTTTTATTCAGGAAATGAGAATATAGCTGGGACTAGTCGGAGAATGGAGTGACGGTCCAAGATAGTCAGTATAGCAGTCTTCATTATGTTATAAAATAGTGTGACAATAATTATAATGAAGACTTAATTTCAGTATGGATATTGTCGTATTATATACGGTGCAATATTTGTATTCAAACTCTCAGCTTATGTGTTGTCGTATTTTGCACGATAGTTGTATAAATGAAATTTGTATTTGAATTCTGTACCATATATTTTGACGACTCAAAATGGGTTGTGTGGACCTATTTTGAGGGCGTCACAATGTTAAATTAATATAATAACTTATTGTATTACAGACATGAATATCAAACACTATCTAAGAGTTTTCATTTGCAAAAACTACGAAAAATAATTTAGGGAACTTAATATTTCATAGGACTACAAGAAACTGATATTTTTACGAGTCTTTTAGACATTTTTTATTGGTTCTTTTTATAAAAATGTAAAATTCACTTTATATTCTTATGTAAAATAAAAACAACTGAAAATATTAAAAATATTTATGATCGTGAGTAAAATAAATTGTATTTTATGACATCAGTTTGAATGTGATCATAAAAGGGGGTGGGAGTGGGGGGGTTCCAAACAGCCAATTCTACTTACTGGACATTGGGAGTTGCTGGAAGAACAATGGTGAGCCATGTGATGGCAATGTAACTTCAGATGTAACACGTTACAGCGAATTAATATGAAAGAATTAAGTTGGGTTGTATTTTTCTCCTAGTGTGTAATGAACAGAATATATAACTAACTATGTGTGTTATGAATTTGCATCTTCATATAGATTTTAGGGTTTTATTTAACTTGATTAACTATAAGGTGTTCTTTTCTTTACTCTTCTTTTTTGGGAGTCTTATCATACACGTATTATTCATCCGGCAATCAAAACACACACACACACACACACACACACACACACACACACACACACACACACACACACACATATATATATATATATATATATATATATATATATATATATATATAAATTAGTAAACCAATCCTTCGCATTCCTTTAAGTTAGATACGTACGATCATGAATTGCAAAGCTACAAATAGATACAATTGACATCTAATTCACATGGGTTGTCTTCAACTTCATTATCCTAAAGACATTCATTCCCTTATGGGTTTTAGCTCGAACACCTACACTTCAAACGTATACTTTTTAAGGAATCTAATAATAGGAATTAATAATGTTAAAATGTAGTATAATGGTTGGTTATGAAAGCTCCAATAATTTTTTAAATTTCTCTTTTGTTTTCCTTCTTCCAGACGTACCCTTAAGCACAAATTATGTCACCAAACGTACGTGCACTCTTAAGTATAAATTAATTATGTTATTCTTTCACATATTGCAGATATCGATCAGTAGAATACTGCATTTTGCTTTAAACAAAGTGGAGAGATATAGGGTTTTTTTAAACAAAATATGAATTGAAAATATTATATCCTAGCTCTATATATCTAGTAGGGTATTATATACTAGTAGCTTGACATTATGATAATATTTAATCGATTAATCATTTCCAAAATTATCCTATATATTATCCATATTATATATAACCAATCAGCTACACATTATTAGTTATATAAAGTCAACCATATGCATTCTTTTATATATATATATATATATATATATATATATATATATATATATATATATATATATATATATCTTATTAAACAATCTTAGTTTTCGACGGGCCCCTAATAAACTGGAAATGTGCAGGAACTTATCCAAAATCTAAGGTATAAATAAATCGAGTCGAGTAGAGTATTAAGTTGCTCAGATTTTGTTTACAAAATTTATCGAGTACAAAATAAAGTTTGATTGAGACTCGTTTAACTATCGAGTCAAGTTCGAGAAGTTTAAACTTTTCAAACGAATATGATCTGAGTATCAATAAAAAATTGCAATTTAAAAAGTTTCGAGTAATTTATCGAAATTTAAAATTTGTTCATATTTAAATCATCTACATTTCAAGTCGAGCTCGAATCAAACTTTTAGTTGAATGAGTACGAATCGAACCCAAATTATTTGTTTATTTTACGATATTACCAAAACCTGCCAACTACCTACTCAGTTTCCAACATTGAAAATTCAGAATACAGTAAAAATGAAAGGGATAAGGCAAAAAAAGATAGTATATATTGAAAAGCCGCCGGCCACTAGCTTCACACCTCTATACATATCTTCTGAATATATAATGAACTTTCAATTTTATAATGAATGTAACATTAACAATATATACGAGACAGAAAAATATATATATATATATATATATATATATATATATATATATATATATATATATATATTGAAATCTTACCTTCCTTAACCAAATAAAAAAATCTGAATAGAAATCCTTCTTTAGCTTATATCAGTGTAAAGTAAATTGATTTTAAATTGAATTGTGTAGAGAATGCAAACGTAATACTCCCTCCATCCCATAATAACTGTCGCTTTAGCTTGATGCACATGAATTAAGAAAGTCATTTAGTGTTATCATTTATTAATTAAAATTGGTGTGAAATTTCATCACTGCCCCTTTATGGGAAGTTGAAAACTATTAATACAAGGGAAAAATTTCTTGGGACAATGAGAGAAGGTAGGGGTGATATAGGAAAGTAAATAATTTATTCTCCTAG
The DNA here is from genome assembly GCA_016801055.1 of Panax notoginseng. Lineage (NCBI taxonomy): Eukaryota > Viridiplantae > Streptophyta > Magnoliopsida > Apiales > Araliaceae > Panax > Panax notoginseng. The sequence continues at coordinate 27,874,601 of CM029022.1, forward strand.
AAAGTTGTAAACGACAAATAAATTGGGAAAAAATTTCCTTCTAAAACGACAGTTATTATGGGATGGAGGTAGTAACTAATAAGGATAGTTACTTTTCTCTCACTAACATTCACAACAAAATAAAAAAGAAAGATAATTATTTTGAGAAGCCCTAGTTTCATCTCTCATATAACCATTAGAAGACCTAGCTAGAACTAGGTTAAGAAAACAAAAACTTAAAATACTCCACCATAAACTCATGTTTGTAAGTTGTAACTAAAGGAGATTAAACAATCTATAAATTTGCCATAAGACAAGCTTTAAACAGCTAGCTAGCTATGAAACAGTTGGCTTTCCCAACATATATTTAATTAAAGCATTGAGAAATGAAACCACTCTGCCAAACATTATTCTTCATATATATTTTTCAAATCTTGTCCATAAATATCATAGTATAATATAAAGCGCAAACACATTAAACAATCAATACAAGAAAAGGGAAAGAGGGGGAGAAAATTATTTATTTCATTATCCATGTGTGTAGATATATGAATGATAGTTTAGGAAACAATCACAAAGCAAAAAACAATCATCTTATTGCAAACACAAAGCAAGAAAAACAAAAAACAATCACAAAGCAATAAACAATCATCTTATTGCAAACACAAATCAAGCAAAACAAAAGAAGTTTAATATACATAGAGAAGTATGGTTTCTTCTCTTCTTCACTTCACTCTTCCTATATATATATATATATATATATATATATATATATATATATATATATATATATATATATATATATATATATATATACTTCTTTACACTTAAAATCTATCTTTCAACACAAATAGAAAACTCGACAGTGAAATTACCTTCTTTTTCTCTTCTTTTCAGTAAGGAGGCCGAGCATGCGCCCAAGCATATGCATCATGGTTCAGCTGCCCACCACCATTAGGTAGTAGATTGGGCGGCAAATTGTAAATCGAAAGAGCTGAGGGATCAGGCAGACCTGGATGTTGATGACCCCCACTGCTTCCAATACCTGGGGGCGAACCCCCTGCAGTGCCTGGCAATTGACTCTGCCCGACACCATTACTCTCATCGTCATCCTCGATAGGCAATCTCTCATAAGTGGCATTAGCAAAAGTCGCGGCAATGACCATAACAGGTCCTGCCGCAACAAGTGACCCCACCACACTTCCCCCAACCACCTGCCCCTGTCCACCTGCCAAGTACACTGTAAGCCCAGTCGAGCCCGGAGGGGCTGGACCGGGCAAAAACGCGCCGGTCAGCGACAAAATTTCAAACCTTCCATGAAGAGCCACCACAGCACCCGGTGCAGCCGGCTGCCTTAGTGTAACGTTGGCCACGGATCCGCTCCCACTAAGGACACAAACACCGCGTTGACGCCTCCTGGAAAATTGAGCTATACTCTCCGCTACATCAGTTCCACTAGCAACCTCCATAACATGGCTACGAAGCGAATTAGGGCTATCACGTGTCACAATTATAGGCGGTTTGGGTCGGTTTTTGGAACCTGGAGGCCGGCCTCTAGGTCTGCGAGACCCAACAACAACGGCACCCTCATTAGGGTCATCGCCGTTGTCTCTATCTTCATCTTCGTCGCCTCCGTTGCTGTTCTCATTTATTGAGAGCTCGCGTTGGCTCTTGTTATTCAACATAGGCGGGCTAGCTGCCGGGTCAATTCCCGGCATCAAGCCCACCTGTCCAGTCCACCACGGATTAGCCAGGCTTGTAAAATTCTGTTTCCAAAGAATTAATTCCTTGAGACCTGGATTTTTTCGGGTGAGTATATATGATGAAGAAAATTTCTGACCTAGAGGCTACAGAAAAGAGGGTTTTGAGGGTTTGAATTTAGGAGAGAGAAAGGGGTGATGGTGATGATGATGGTGAAAGGAAAAGAGAGGAGAATAAGATGCAGTAATTACATGATGGAATATAATTAAGAAAAAGAGGTGGTTGATAATAAAGATGATGAATCAAAAAAGAACGAAAGAACCGATGCAAAAACCCTGGATTAATGGAAGAATCAAATATTAGCACAAAAGATAAAGTGTTAAGCACACTAAGCTAAGAGAAAGAAAACTGATCGAAGACCCCTAACAACTAGTACTATATAATATAGAGCCTATAATATGTTTATGTATATATATATATATATATATATATATATATATATATATATATATAATTAAGAATAAGAATAAGAATGGAAATGTTTTTGCTTGTTTTGATGACTTTGTGTCGGAGTGAGCGTTTTTTATTTTGTTTTACTATTTTTTTTGGGGGGAAAATTAGGGTTTTTTAACGCGTGGGGTCGCGTGCGCATGGGAAGATGGGAAGCACGTCGCTGTCTCCTGTCTCGATGACCAAATAGAGGACTAAGCAGGGCGGTCCGGTAGAGATATTGGATAGTAGACCTATCAGAGCCTGACGTGTGTTGCCCTAATAAGGATAGAAGGGACATTTCAGGAAGAGCATGTACCCATTCAAAACCCTATGGCCGTCATTTAACAATTAACAAATCTGGATGCATAATTAAGAAATTAATCTTAAAGTTTTAGTTTCAACTAACATAATCCAGAGATGAAAAAAACGTTCTTGTTTTTCAATCTTTTTATTATATTTTACTTGTTCAACAAAAATAACGAGTTTTATTTATAAAATTTTAAAATATATTTCTGTGAAATAGTTTTTTTCTCTCACGAATTACAATAGTTTTATGAGAACATATGTATGTGTATATTATTTTTTTTCAAGAGTAATTAAAGGATATTTCTAGCAATATTCTTATACTCCCTCCGTCCTATAGTTATAGGCTGATTTTCCATTTTGGGATGTCCCAATATATAGGCTACTTACTATTTATAAAATTTAGTTGGTACATTGTTTTACTTTTATGCCCTTATAATAAATATTTAACCATTACTTTTTTTTTGAAGAAACAACATTCAAAGTCATTATTTTTATCACCGCATTTAATGTTGTTGTATTCTCAATAAAAAAAATTCAATTTTTTAGGCTTTACTAGTTCTATGGTTAAGGACTTTAATAGTCAGTACACGTTAATCGATTAAATTGAGAGTTCCAGTGTGATAAGTAAGGAATAATTACCTTTTTCATTAATTCCATATTAAGGGGTATATGTGAAATTTTTTTTAAAAAAATTGTCACTTAAATGATTTTCTTAAACTATGTGCCAAAAGAAATCAGCCTATAACTATGGGACGGAGGGAGTAATTTTTTGTGGGCAAGAAAATCGCGCCTTGCCAGCTAAGGTTTCGTGTTGGCTGAGGAGGAGAAAAATCCACGAAGAGCACGGAATTAGTTGATTGATCGAAGAGAGGAGAAGAACAGTTGGCGATTACTCCAACGACACGTGACAGAACTCCTAGAATCCGGGAACCGTGCTAGGGTTATTGGGATTCCAAGAGCCTTCTTGAGTCCTTCAAGTTGAGAGAGTGTTCAAACATTTTCAGTGCTTTTAGATGGAATATCCAAGTCTTAAGCCACCAAAAGAGTTCCCCCTTCCTAGAATGGAAGGGGTATTTATAGAGTTTCTCTGAAAATTATGTAATCACATATTTTCAGAAAAATTTCAAAAATACCGTTTAGTCATTAGAATAATGTTCATATTGCTATGTCCTTCTAGCCACCAATCAAATCCCTCAATCAATTTCCAAAACGATCCGCTTCCACGAGTCTTCTGCCCCGGGACACGTGGAGGCTTCTCCCGGGTCTAGCACATTTATTTCTGACTTTTCTGTTTTCATTCCATTAGGTTATGCGAACCCTAATTTGCACATTTAATGAGGTCGTGGAACCCTAATTGTGCATTTAATTCAATTAAGTCATGTGAACCCTAATTTTGCACCTGGGCCCACATTTTTAAATTAGAGAAAAATGTATAATTTTTCTCATTGGACAACTAATGTATATTTTATGTAAATTTGGTTGGAAACGACCATTTTGAAATTAAATTTTCGTCGTCAAAAGTTCTATCGAAATTAATAATTTTCGACATACCTATTTTTAACAAAATTTCTGTCATAAATAGTATAATTCCGACGAAATTAATATCGACAAATTTTTCGTCATGATTAATAAGTCCACGCGGCAGCCTCTACATAATTTGAGTGACTTATTTCTGATGAAAATTCTGTCAGAAATAGGAAATTCTGTGGAAGTTTTTAGATAAAGTTTTTCAAAATGAATCTTCTAAGGAAAGAGTCTTCTAAAGGAAGAGTTGTAAACTCTGTGAGAGTGTTTGTGTAACTTTTATATAAAAACTCACATGAACGATTCTTGCTCTCGTACTAATATTCACCAATACGTAAGATAGCCTTAGCACACTCAGAGAGAGACTTACACTAATCAATTTTTAGAGAGTGAAAGGAATGATAAGTAAAAAAGTTATAATGCAACGTCCTTATGTTATATTAAGCCCCCTATTTATAGTCAAAATTAAACTTAACCAATATCTACCGCATATCAATTAACCACACTTTTCACATTTCAAGATTATCTTTAATTTATACCATTAATCATCACTTATCCACAGGTTTACATTTCAAGATTATCTTTAATCTATATTATTCATCACGTATCCACACGTTTTACATTTTAAACTTATCTTTAATCTACCACATATTAGTTATTTGATCCACACATTTCATATTTCAAGATTATCTTTAATTAATCTATATCATTCATCACTTATCCACATGTTTCACATTTGAAGATTATCTTTAATCTATATCATTCATCACTTATATATCCACACGTTTCACATTTCAAGATTATCTTTAATCTACGTATGTTATTTCCCAAAGGCACAATATAGATCTAGATGGGGGGGTTGAATAGATCTTTAAAAATTCTTTTGATTACTTAATTAATTAATTATGTGACGCCCCCAAAATAGGTATACATCACCCATCTTGAGTCGCCAAATACATGGTACGAAATATAAATACAAACTTAATTATACAACCGTCGTGTAATATACGACAATACATAAATTGAGAGTTTTAATAGGAATATTATCATCTAGATAATATACACACTCAAAGGAGTCCTCATTACATTTATTGTCACACTATTTAACAGAATAGTGAGGACTACTAATGCTATCATCTGGACCATCACTCCTTTCCCCGACTCGTCCCAGCTATATTCTCATTTCCTGAAGAGAACAGTGAAAGAAAGGGTGAGCTTAACTAGCCCAGTAAGAAATATTATGACTAAGATAATGCAGAATAAATTATCAATAGTCTTCAATAATGTTAAACTGATAAAATACAATAGACATCCAGTTTAACTGCAGCGGAATAAGCAATCCATTAGAAGAGTCAAGTAAAGCATGATATCTACTATCTTCTATGATTTAAAATGTTTTCATCAATTTTTATCGCTGAGACTCAGCTTAATAAATAAACCGCATCATCTAATCATCCCTGTATTACGGGCCAAGGATATTTATTAAATCATCAACGGTCATGACTATACCGAATAATCCCTGGTCATAATCATACCAAAAACTGTTCATCAATGTATTACAGGTCACTGAGGACTTTTACCACATCATTTATAACATTAAAGGTCATGATTATACCGAATGATCCCTTGTCATAATCATACTAAGTCCATCTATGCACGTAAGCCAAAGATGACTTTCATTACAATATAAGCATGAGGATGATGAAAATGACATAATAATTCAATAAAACAAGTTCAAGAATAAATTTTAAAGATTAATACGTTAATTTATCCATAACTTAATAACGTCCAAATTGTCAACATAATACTGCTTTGTGGAGTAAAATTCAAGAATGCTCAAAAGAATATTTTCACAAAAAGATACTGGATGAAGCGCAAATATCCAGGATATTTCATTAATTTCAAGGAATATAGAAGCCAAAACTTTAACCAACTGAGTATAATAGAATGTATGAAACTGTAAATGAATTTTCACCCGCTATGCGGTAATCCATGTATACAGATCATTTCCACAATTTAATAAGGAATGAATACAAAGGATCATTTACCATGCATGTGGTAATCCACATAGACAGGTTATTCCAACAGAATAATAAAGAATGGAATAACAGAAGGATTCACCATGCATGCGATAGACTGCACAGACAGGTTATTCCCAACAGAATAATAAATAATGGAACCAGGTCATGCGTAACGCACAGACATGATATTCGACAAGAATAGTAAATAATAGAACCAGGTCCGGCGTAAACGCACAGACAGGATATTCCGACAGAATAATAAATAATGGAACCAGGTCCGGCGTAAACGCACAGACAGGATATTCCGACAGAAAAATAAAGAATGGAAGAATTTCATCATGTATGCGGTACTTCGCATAAACAGGTTATTCCAACAGAATAATAAGGAATGGAATAACATAAGAATTTCACCATGTATGCGGTACTTCGCATATACAGGTTATTCCAATATAATAATGAAGAATAGAATAACAACTCTTATGAGTATTGAAAGAAAATAATTCTCTTCATGAATACGAAAGAATAATACCTCTTACCTTAGAAGAACTGGATATTAAAAAAGTGAAGTAGCAGAATACTTTTTTTCTTTCTCTCTATAGTTTCTCTCTCTAGAGTTTCAGTGAATTTGTAAGAAATAATGAAGGAATGAGCTTCTATTTATAGGAGAATGGACTGAATAGTAACTAATTCATGAACGGTCCAGATTGATTTACTTTTAAACGGACGGTCCATATTGATTTACTATTAAAATTTAAAGCAACGGTCCATACTGATTTACTATTAAAACTTTAAACCAGCGATCCATATTGATTTACTATTATACCTTCAACCAACGGTTTGAAAAATTAGCACATCTCCTCATAGAATAATATTGTACCCAAAAATAATTTGGACCGAAAAGAAATATATCTTTCGGGTGAATAGTATCCCGTGAATAGTAACTCATAAATAGTAACTCGTGAATAGTACTCTGACACGAAAAGTGCTCCGAATACCCGATTGAACACTATAACCTCCAGACATCAATTATTATCGAAATAAATGTCGATTTTCTCTAACACAAATAATTTCAACACAATGGAACTATCAAATTCATCTGTAATCAACACGAACTTATTTATCATTAATATTATAACTCACAATATTTAACAATCAGGTCGTTCCCAGGAAAAAGAGGGCTTTCCAATAAGAATTTCTCCCTATTGGCGTGCAATTAGGTGACCAAACCTCTCCTTGACAGAACTTCTAGACATTGTAAATATTATAATTTAATAATATAAATAACTTTGTCGTCTCAATTATTGATTTAATAATATAACATATTATGCAGATGATACTGTGACAATAATCGAATCAATAATATGAGAGATATGATGCAGCAATTACTGCAGCAATAATTGAGTATTACTGAGTGACTTCTCACATAAGTATCAATAACCAATACCGTGTGCTACTATGCAACCACGCGTATTACTGTACTTTTACTACCGGGTAGTTCAACAGTTTTAACGGTAACACTTCCGCCGTTATTTTATAAAAAGATAATTCTGTTGTTTTCTTACTACGACAATACTTTCGTTGTGGGGTCCACCAATGATTGTGTCGTCGTACGATTATTCCCTGTTAAAACGAATATTTCCTGACCAATCGAATATTATATAACCAATTGCTTACTTTGTAAAATTTATAAATATTACCCACAACTATAATATTATATTATATCCACACCATAATATTCAAAAATATATTTCGAGAGAAATTAATCTTTATTCATAAAAGTTGGGGTCTTACAAATTAGTTTTTCTCAAGTACTAATACTTAATCAAGTGTATCTAAATGTAGCGGACTATAAGTTTGAAAACTCCCTTTGAAGATTACTTAGAAATCTCAGTTCTAAAACAAGTTCTTATGAATGAGCAAACATATAGCAGATATAGCAGTTATAGATTGTAGAATGTAATGACATAATGTAAACGACAAAAGAAATTTTATATAATTGGTTTGAAGACTAAACAACTCCAACTCCACTCTTCTACTCAACGACACTATAGGATATAGGCTCAGCAGACTATTTAACATCTGAATCCCTAGGATTCCTTCGAGTCACAAAGTCCCAGCATCGAGTGACTTAAACTTGACAATTCGGTCACTAATGACCAGGATCCACTAGCCTCAATTGTAAGACCCCAACTTTAATGAATAAAGATTAATTTTTCTAAATATTATTTTGAACACTACAAAAAATAGGTCATTGGCGACGGCCTCATTCGCGATGGCACAACTCCCGTCGAGAATAGTGTCATTATCGACGGCCTAGCCGTCGTCCATCTGTCCCTTCGAGAATGACCATTCTCGGGTCTAATTTTGGTGGGAAATTTTTCGCGCGTGTGGGAAAAGTCATGGGCGAAGGTCGTGCCGTCACCAGGGCCGTCGAGAATGAGTCATAGGCGACGGGGGTAAGAGCGACGGCTATGCCGTCAAGAAAGAGTCATTTTTAAAAGTCTTAGGCTCGACGGGAACGACTACTTTCTTTTCCCTCCCTACTGTACTACCTCATTCGATTTTCCCTCGATTTCATTCGCCCCAATCAGTCCAGACAAGTCCAATTCGCCTCAAATTTGTCGAATTTGAGCATCAGAGCTTCCCTCTGGCGACTCTCTTCTCCCCTCTGGCGACTCTCCCCCCTCCTGCCACCTCCGGCGACTCTCCCCCCTCCTGCCATACCTTCCGGCGACTCCCCTCTCCTGCCATACCTCCGGCGACCCTTCCCTCTCCTTCCGGTCAGCTCTACATCTCCTTCTTCTTTACTTCTTTCCAATTACTGCTCAAGGAATGTACCATACTGTTGTATTTTTAATTGTTTTTTTTTTCATTTTGAAAATACTTAAAATTTAGTTTTTCATTTCGTTATTAGATTGTGAATGGATAGCTTACCTTTCAGTTGGAGTTGGAGTCGAATTTCAGTATTAATGTGCAATTGGACAGTCATTTGTAAATTGCTTGCAATTTACAGGTTAATTTTATTTAAAATATTAGCACCTGCACATGTGTACTAGTGTGATTGCCCTAATTTACCTATGGAAATTGCACTTTTATGAAATAAGAGCTTAAAATGGCTCTAAGGTGGAGGAGACTTGGTATAATGACACTCACACATAATTTTGTGAAATGATGAGTGCTAAGAAGTAGATGAATAATTGCCAGTGAAATTGATGAATAAATATGTTTGGGGAGGATAAGCATCAGTTGTTATTTTTGTTTTTTATGGTGTTCTGCAGATGTGTAGATATGTGTATGTACTGTTTCTATATGATTATTACATCCAATGCAAATGTATTTAATTAGATCAATGAGGTATGTAATTAAAGCTTGCATCATGGGTTCTTGAAAATTGTTCAAGCTTCATATGTTTAATAATTTTGAGGGTTACTTGGGTTCATTTTTCCATTTTTTGAGCAATTTAATAGTTATTGGAGTGCTATAATACTTTTAGCTTTTAGCTTGTTTGTTTGATTTTCGTCATTCGGTAAGAAGGTATGGATAAATTTTAAAAATAATAAATCTTATAATTAGTAGTACTATTGAGATAGTTTATAATTTTCGTTATTGCATTGTCTAAAATTTAGTTTCTAAAATTAAGGAAAATATTCAAAATTTAATGGGTGTGTATGTGTATATATTTTATTTTTGGAATTTCTAGAAATAATATTTAAAGTAAACCATGAGCTTGGGTCAGTGAATTACCTTTACGGGAAAGGTAAGTTATCAAATCTTACATAGATTTTCAATTAAGTTTGTGGAATGCTCAAGCACCAAAGTATGCATATTTTCATATAGTTTAGGAAGCTTAGAAACCCGTTTGAGATTCACTTAATAGGAGTGAATCTCAAATAGTCCTCGTTTTGGGATTGTTCTTGTATGTTTCGATCTCACTTAGGTTGGTGTTAACGACTCGAGTCCCGTCCGCCTAACTTGAGAAAACTTAGAAAAATAGTCGAAAAAGAGACCAAAACCCACCCTAGTCGTCTAGTTGACACGCAAACATAGGCAATAGCACCGCATAGGCAATAGACACGCGTTATAATTGACGGGACTCGATTCCGATATACAGAGCCCGAGTTCGAGTCCCGTCCGCCTAACTTGAGAAAACTTTGAAAAATAGTCAAAAAAGAGACCAAAACCCACCCCGGTCATCTAGTTGACACGCAAACACAGGCAATAGCACCGCATAGGCAATAGACACGCGTTACAACTGACGGGACTTGATTCCGATATACGGAGCCCGAGTTCGAGTCCCGTCCGCCTAACTTGAAGAACACAAACTAAAATAATGTAAATATATTTTCATTTTGACTTTGTTATTAATATTTTAATTTTGTAGGGTCTTGTTGTCGAGACTCGTGGAGGTGGAGGTGGAGGTGGAGGCACTGGTGATGACCGTCGAGCTGATGACGAGCAGCCTCCTCCAGTACAAGGCGATGACCGTCGAGTTGATAACGAGCAGCCTCCTCCAGTACAGGGTGATGACCGCCTAGCCGATGACATCGCGACAGGTGACGGGTTGTAGTTAGTTTAGTTTATGTTATATTCTGAGTTTCATGTATGTACTTGTACAGTTTTTGAGTTGTACAGACGGCCATTATATTTTTGATCTATATATTTGATTTGGATTACTGATTCATTGGTGAATTGTATGATATTTGCTTGTTATTTGATTGTTGTTATTAGTTTATAACAGGTGTACATTTATATTTGTAAATGAACAGGAAAATTTTGAAATTATAAAAAAAAAATCAAAATATATATAGTCATTGTCGACAGGGGTAATAGCGACAGCAATGCCGTCGCCAATGAGATATAGCGACAGTCATGAGTTAAAGGCATTGTCGACGGCCATAAAAGTCATTGCCGACGGCCATGTCGTCTGGATGGCCGTCGGGAATGAGGTTTTCCCCCCAAAACATGATGGAGTATTTGCCGACGGACTTGCCATCGCTATAGTCGTCGCCATTGACATTGGGTCGTCGCCAATGACACCCATCGCCAATGACAATGATGCCGACGGCTGGCGACGGGAACCCGGGGTGACGACCTGTGGGGCGATGGGAGTACCGGCATATGCCGTCACCAATGACCTCAATGTCGACGGCTCTATAGTCATAGGCAACGGCAGTGGCCGTCGGCAATGACTATTTTTTTGTAGTGGAATAATAGGATGTGGATTTGATATAATGTTATAGTTGTGGATAATATTTACAAATTTTGCAAAGTAAGCAAGTTGTCATAAAATATTCGTTTGGTTGGGGAATATTCATTTTATCAGGAAATATTCATGCGACGACACAATCATTGGTGGGCCCCACAACGGAATTACTGTCGGAGTTAAAAAACGACAGAAATAACTTTTTTATAAAAATAACGGTAAAAGTTTTACCGTTACCTGTTGAATTACCCGGTGATAAAAGTACAGTAATACGCATGGTTGCATAGTAGCACACGGTATTGTACAGTATCTTTGATTATTGATGCTTACGTGAGAAGTCACTCAGTTATACTCAATTATTTCCACAGTAATTGTTGCATATTATCTCACATTATTGATTCAATTATTGTCACAATATTATCTATACAATATTTTATATTATTAAATCAATAATTGAGACGACAAAGTTATTCATATTATTGTTTGTATTATTGACAATGTCTAGAAAGTTCTATCAAGGAAAGGGGTTTGGTCACCTAATTGCGCGTCAATAGGGAGAAGTCCTTATCGGAAAGCCTCTTCTTTCCTGGGAATGATCTGGTTGTTAATATTGCAAGTTATAATATTTTGTGTATAATGAATTATATATACTTTGACTTATTCCTTAAAACCCTTAGGGTATATCAAAGGGTACGCTTAGGTGTAATAAGTTATATATGGAGATAATGAATAATCAATAAAGAATCTATCACTTCTAGTAATAGAAGAGAAATATTTTATGTGATTCAATAAATGACAATCTAAGAATCATTGGCCAAGGTGGAATAAAATTAGAAAAGAGTTTCTAATTTGTATTTATTCAGATTTGTGCATTTAAAAATCGAAATACATATAATTAAATAAAATAAGACTTGCCAATAATTTCATATCTTATATTTAATTGGGACATTGTATGGTGGAAGGATTGAATTGTACGGAAACTATTTACTCAAAGGTTCTTTTATGATTAATGTTGAATTTTATATTATCTGGAAAGTCGTTGATCGCTAAGAAGGCTAGTTTATCCTTATTGTAGAATAAATATTATTTATTCAAATAGATTACAAGTTTAATTTATTTATTTAAATAAGATTAGAATTGTTCTAATTGATTTATTCACAACCGGTTTAATATGGAGAACTTATAAAGGGTCACGCCATAAAAGAAAAAATAGTTATTTAAGAAGTTAATGACATAATCGTAATAATATGTTAAGTGTTAATTTAATCTATGGTGATAGAATAAATTAAATAGCTAAATATTTATTATTTAATATTTTAAAAATATTAAATATAAATTAATAAGAGAAATCTTATTAATATTATTACAATTATTATTTTAATTTTCAAAGGAGTTTGGAAATTAATTTAATATAAGTACTCTTATTTATTTCTAATAAGATTAGGAGGCAATTTAATTAAAAGAAATTAATTAATTATCCCTAACAAGATTAGGGAGCTTAAATAATTAAATAAAACACTATTTCTAATTTGATTAGAAGGGTTGACTAATATCTATATAAGAGGAGTCTTATGCTAGATATCAGTAGACCTAATTTCAATTGTTGGAGAGTACTCCTTTTCTATAGAGATAAAAAAATTAGGGTTTAGCCAACCACCCTCATTCTTGAATAATCACTTTTCCTTGGTGGATCACCTTTAGAGGCCAAACACTTGGGCGGCTAACGTTGATCAAAGGAAGGAATCAATCCCGGAGATTCAAGGAGATCACGAAGAACTAGAAGTTAAACTCGTACTTTTGGAAGCTTGAATCTACAAGGGTATGATTCCATAACGTCTTATCTTTCACTTTAATTAATAACACGCATAAAGGATGATCCGAGTAATTGGTTTGTGAAAAAATTTTAATCTGATTTTGTCATGCTTCCGCTGTTTTTGTACAAATTTGATTGCGTCTATAATTCTCACAAAACCTAACACTTATGACCATAGTTGATGAGTTGCTAAGCTATTCATTTAAGATTTTTATCTTTTGTGATTGGCAGCTGTTGAACACCTTGTTGGATCATAGACTTCTGCTCTACGTCTTTAGATGGTTTACTCTTGGTGTTCTTGATAGAGTGTAGAGTGATCCTTGAGTTTTGTTTACTAATCTATCACTCTCACATTATCAGCATCAACTGCATGGCTTTTTCATATCTAACCTTCGACATTTTTCATGTCCTCAACTTTCTTAACTCAATTGCTTTGACTCATTTGATCTTGAGCTTTCTAGCTTTACAACTCTTTGTCTTTAACTCAGCGGCTCGAACCTTTCCATGTACTCTTCAGCTTCTTGTGATCTGATGAGGTGCTACCAAGATTTACATTTTAATCTCTTTTTCTTTTGTCCTTCGCAGTATTGAACATTTCTCTACTCGTAGAGTTGACCTTACTCTAAGTTTTCTCTTTGTTCAGCTGAATGTTCATTTCTGATGATGTTTCCTTTTCTTATGTTAACATTAATGCTCATCATCATCATTTTCTTTTGAATAATGATGTCTTTTATACTCCTTTTAAATTTTTTCGTTGAGAAATATCTATTAGAGCATTTAATACTTGGATACTTTGATATATCTGATGTTGACTTTTTGAGGCTTTGTTTTAGTGTACTTTTCTGGCTTAGGACTTGTCACATCAATCAATATCCTTTCTAGCTTTTCTGACAGCTTATTTTCAGCCAACTAGTCGGTAGATATACCTTTGTTTTCTTCCAAGCATGTATCTTTTGAAACCTCGAAATCATCTTCTTGCAACGTTCTATTTGTCAGTCTCATTGTCAGACCTGACAAAGACTTTAAAAATATGTCGTTACAAGAATCGTATGATTGAGCCTTACGATCTTTTTGAGCTTTATGTTCTTGTATTATGCCAATAGTAGAATGATGGCAGTTGTGGACTTGTGTTGTATCATCATTTCTACTATGACCTCATCTTCTGATCTGCTTTAATTCTGATCATTTCTTCATGAAGCTCGGACTTAATGTGTAGATTCTTCTTTGTTTTCTCAATACTCTAACTACTTTGTGAAATTAAGAACATCTTTATAAATAAGTTTTTCCTCTTTGCTTTCAAGTACTTGAAGCTTCTTAATTTATGAAGTCTTGATTTTCTCTTCAATCTATTCTTAACATTACGATCTGACATAATACCTTTTACAGTAAGACTTTCATAATTTTCTTCTGGAGGTCTCTTCTTGCTAGACATATACTCAGATATCATCATAGTATATTCTCTTGCCATATGCTTCTTCTTGAGTAATCTTCATCTATCCATGGCACAAACTGAGTTTGGTGAACTTATTTAATTCATGTAATCAGCACTTCACATTTTGCTTTACGATTCTGAGGCTGACTTTACGATCTTGATTTCACTGTGCAATCTTGGAATTATCTTACGATATTTTTCTCATTGAGTGTCTGCTTAGAGTATTCTTTAATTACCTTTTATTGAGTAACATTTACTTCACGATTCATTGATCACTTAACAAATTAATCGACTTTGCTAGATGATGTTCAATATATGTATAACAACGTCTTTGACTCCTTCTACAGCTCTGTGATATGATAGCCTTGTAGTTTTGAGATCATTTGTTCATTTTACGAGCTAATTTTATGTGATCTATGAGATGGAGTGAACTTTGTGATCTTCTGATGTTGTTCAAACTGTGTTAACTCTGCGAAGTATCTCCATATTGTGAACTGGAATAATGACTTTACGATCATGACTTCCTATCATCTATCCAGCATATTAATTTCTATAAGATCAACCTAACATTATTTGATCTTTCTAATCTAAGTCCTTGTACATCAATTCTTTTAAAGGACTTTACAAAACTTGCTTGTATAAATATACATTAATCAAATTTCACTTTAACTGCATGTAGAATACTTTTGCTAACGATGTTGTTGTTATGCAAAGTAGCCTTTTACAATGATTCAGTCTATTACACTTGTATACAGATTTAAGATCAACCTAACAAGTTTGATTATACTATTCTAAATTCTTGTACATAGATATCTCAGTTGAGGCTAGCTAGGATTGTACAAAAGTTATTCATACAAATATATTTTAAGTGTTTCATCATCAAATCACATACAATTGGAATCTAATAAGGATTCTAGTCAAACTCCCTCTTAATTAAACAACCTATTAATCCATACATAGATTCCTAACATACCACATATTAGTTATTCACACGTTTCACATTTCAAGATTACATTCTTCTTTACTATTCACAATTATTATTATATTATCCATCTTTTGCATTATTGTCTTAATATTGTATTAACATCATAGATATCAGTGTTCTTCAAATAACGAGTTTGTCTAACTATTTAATACTCGTGACTTTAATTACATAACTTTACATTACTACCCTCACAACGGTGACAATTATTGGTTCAATAATATGAAATATTGCGCAGTTGCTACTGTAACAATTATTGGTTAAATAATATGAAATAGTGTACAATAGTGTGTTACTATGAAATACATTGTGCTTCTATGGAGTATCGCGTGCTACTATAGAGTACCGCGTGCTACTATGGAGTATCGCGTGCTACTGTGGAGTACTTCGTGCTACTGTTCCTTTAGCACTAGGTATTTTAACAATATTTAAAACTAATAGTTCCGCTAACAAGTTTAATTAAAAAGGCTCTTTTTGTTATTTTCTATATCTGGCAATTATTTTGTTTGTGGTCCACAAATGATTGATTATTTCGGCGGCGGCGTACTTTACCGAATATTGCCCGACATGCCGAATATTCCTCAACATACTTTTTATTTCTTATAATTTGCACATATCACCCTTAATTTTAAACTTGTTATCAAATTAACACCTTATTAATTAAAAAAATATTTATAAATAAAATTAAGTTTTATTTATTAAAAATTAGAGTCTTAAAGCTACCATCCAAAGGAGGTGTGTCGTCGTGGCTATAGATCGCCACTAAGAGATGGACAAAGAGTGGAGGGGATAGGAGAAAAAGATATGGAGGATAAGTGTAAGACCCCAACTTTTATAAATAAAGATGAATTTTCTATAAATATCATTTTTGAATATTATAGAGTGAAATTGATATAATATTATAGTTGTGGGTAATATTTATAAATTTTGCAAAGTACGCAAGTTGCTATATAATATTCGATTGGTCGAGGAATATTCGTTTTAACAGGGAATATTCGTACAACGACACAATTTTTGGTGGACCCCACACCAGAATTATTGTCGGATTGAGAAAACAACAAAAATACTTTATGAAAATAACGGCGAAAGTTTTACCATTAATACTGTTGAACTACTCGGTAGTAAAAGTACAGTAATACGCATGGTTACATAGTAGCACACGGTATTGATTATTGATGCTTACGTGATAAGTCACTCAGTTTTGTTTTATTGGTATTATTAATGTAATAAAACAGAATACTTTTATAAAGTTATTCGTTTTATTAGGCTAATAGTAAAATCTTTTTATATAAAACAGAATACTTTTATAAAGTTATCTGTTTTATTAGACAATAATTAGAATATATTATATTTTATTATGCATAGTATTTACATAGTGCCTGCATAGTGTTTGCATAGTAAAATCTTTTATAAAGTTATTCGTTTTTTATTTAAAAGATTTTGCTTTAAATATGGACCGTCAGATTAAAGTAAATCAATCTAGACCGTTCATGAGTTAGTTACTATGCAGTCTATTTTTCTATAAATAGAAGTTCATTCCTTCATTATTTTCTTACGAATTCACTAAAACTCTACAGAGAGAAACTATAGAGAGAAAGAAGAAAAGTATTCTGCTACTTCACTACTCCGATATCAAGTTTCTTTTACGGTAAGGGATATTATTTGTTGTACTCGTAAAGGGTATTCATTCTTTCTTATTCATAAAGAAAACTTCTGTTATTCCATTCTTTATTATTCTGTTGGAATAACCTGTATACGCGGGCTACCCTCTACTTGGTAAAATTCTTCTGTTATTCCTTTCTTTATTATTCTGTTGGAATATCCTGTCTGTGCGTTTTACGCCGGACCTGGTTTCATTATTTATTATTCTGTCAGAATATCCTGTCTGTGCGTTTACGCCGGACCTGGTTCCATTATTTATTATTCTGTCGAAATTTCTTGTCTATTCGTTTACGCCGGACCTGATTTCATTATTTATTATTCTGTCGGAATATCCTGTCGATGCGTTTACACATGACCTGGTTCCATTATTTATTTTCCTGTTGGAATAACCTGTATGTGCGGTCTATCGCATGCATGGTGATTTCTTTTGTTATTCCATTCTTTATTATATTCAGTTGGTTAAAGTTTTAACTTTTATACTCCATGAAATTAGTGGAATATCCTTGACATTTGCGCTTCATCCAGTATCTTTTCATAGAAATATTCTTCTGAGTGTTCTTGAATTTTACTCCACAAAGCAGTATCATGTTGACAATTTGGACGTTATTGGTTCTTAAATTAATTAATTCTTGAACTTGTTTTATTGAATTCTTATATCATTATCATCATCCTCGTGTTTATATTATGTTGAAAGTCATATGTGGCCTGTAGTGCATAGATGGACTTGGTATAATTATGACCAGGAATTATTCGGTATAATCATGACCGTAATGTTACAAATGTTGTGGTAAAAGTCCTCATTGGCCCGTAGTGCATTGATGGACAGTGGTTGGCATGATCATGACCATTAATGAATACACAAATATTCTTGGCCTGTAGTGCATGGATAATTGTGGTCGTGATACTAAAGAATATCCTTGGTCGTAGTGCAAGAATGATGTGAATTATTTATTAAGCTGAGTCCCAGCGATAAAAGTCATGAAAAATCTTTTAAATCATAGAAGATAGTAGATTTTATTATTTACTTGACTCTTCTAATGGGTTGCTTGTTCCGCTGCAGTTAAACTTGATGTTTGTTATATTTTATCAGTTTAACACTATTGAAAGCTAATGATAATTTATTCTGCATTATCTTAGTCATAATATTTCTTACTGGGCTAGTTGAGCTCACCCTTTTGTTTTCATTGTTCTCTTCAGGAAATGAGAAAGTAGCGGGGACTAGTCAGGGAACAGAGTGACGGTTCAGATGATAGCATTAGTAGTCCTCACTATTCTATGAAATAGTGTGAGAATAAATGTATTGAGGACTTATTTTGAGTTTGAATCTTGTTTAGAAGAAAGTGTTGTATTTAAACTCACAGCTTATATTTTGTCCTATTTTACACGACAGTTGTATAATTATGTTGTATTTGAATTTTGTACCATATTTTTGGCGACTCAGAATAGGTGATGTATTCTTATTTTGGGGGCGTCACAGTTGGTATCAGAGCTTAGGAATATGATCCTTGGCTAAGATGTGAGACTAGAACTAGGAGGGGAGAGACGGGGGATTCCTTCGCCAGTATGACCTACCTAAGTTTATTTGGTATTTAATTGGTCGGTCAGAGTATAGAGATAATATGTGATATGTTATTTAACCCTTGTTTTGGGGTAGTATTTGAAAATGATATCCGAGAATGTTGAGAATAGCAATAGAGCACAGGCGACCGTTGATTCACCACATATCAATAATCAGGATAATGTGCATCAGGAAAGCGATAATCCTCATGCAAACAACAACACTGACCAAATGATGAATGATAGAATGTTCAGAGGCTTTATGCAATTCATGCAACAGCAGGCGAGAGCGGCTCCTATCCAGAATATAGGTGGAAACATTGAAAACTCTCGGACGGTCACCGCTAAACAGTTCAAGGAGCTGGGACCACCGGAGTTTATTGGAGAACCAAAACCACTTAAGGCGGAATCGTGGATAAAGCAGATCACCAAGATATTTGATGTCTTGGGATGCGTCGAGGAGCAAAAGGTTCCCTTTGCCACCTTTATGTTGTGAGGAAAGGCAGATTACTGGTGGGAATCGATAAAGCGTACTCAACCTGCCGCACTGAAGATGTCTTGGGAGAAGTTCCAGGAACTATTCAATGACAAGTACTTTCCCAAAAGTATTCATCACATGAAGGAGGTAGAATTCATCAAGTTGGAGCAGAATAATATGACCATGTCGCAGTACGAAGCTAAGTTTGCCGAGCTGTCCCGGTTTACGTCCCACTTGGTGGATAATAAAGAGAGAATGACGCGGATGTTTTTAAGAGGTTTGAAGCCGGAGATACGTCAACATCTTATTTCTCATAAACTGTGTTTATATTCAGATGTTGTAAATAGGGCTCAGTTAGTGGAGCGTGATAACGAGTCAACGCAACCAAAAGAGAGCAACCGGCAAATTGATAATACTAGTGAAAGCAGTCATCGAAGCGGTGACAACAAGCGTGGAGGGAATCAGCAGGCCAGAAATGGTAACCACTTCGGTGGTAATCATGGCCAAAACAATAAGAATGGACATTTCAAGAAGAGGAGATTCAACAATGATAGAAAGACGTTAGCACCAGCACTCGTGGTTAAGGGAGGAGAACGACCACCTATCATATGCTTCAAATACGGAGGGGAAGGACACATTAGTCCAAACTGCGCAATGCCGTCCAAAGCATGTTATAATTGTGGAAGAGAAGGTCACTTAGCCCGATTTTGTCGTTCACCAAAGACAAGTTCAGCTAGGGTGGAGGCACCAAAGGACGTCCCAGAAAAGTCAAAATCGGTAGTGCAAGGGAGAGCGTTTGTTGTGACCTCCCAGAAAGCAAGGAACCCAAACGAGGTCATCACGGGTAAGCTTATCATAAACTCTAGTGAAGTTTATACCTTATTTGATACCGGTTCTACCCATTCTTTTATTTCTCCTATTTGCGCTCAACGATTAAATTTGACTCCGGAGAAATTAGACTTTGACTTATCTGTGGAAACTCCGTTGGGAGAAACCTTCATTACATCCACTGTTTATAAGTCTTGTTTGGTTCAAATCGGCACCCTCACATTACCTGTCGATCTTATTTCATTAAAAATACTTGCATTTGATGTAATTCTAGGGATTGATTGGTTAACTACTCATCATACAAAAATTGATTGTTTTCGTAAGGTTGTTAGCTTTCATATTCCTAATCAACCTATTATGCAAATTCAAACAACCAAACCATTAAAATCAATCACTGTCATCTCAAGCCATAAAGCTATTCGTTTATTGAAAAACGGATGTCAAGCTTTCTTAGCTCATGTCACGGATCTAAACAAAAATACTTCAGTTTTGAATGATATTTTTATTGTTAATGAATTTCCTGACGTATTCCCTGAAGAACTTCCTGGCCTACCCCCAGAGCGTGAAATTGAATTTTGTATTGATCTTGAACCCGGTACAAAACCCATTTCTAAAGCCTCATATCGAATGACTCCTATTAAAATTCAGGAGTTAAAGACCCAACTGCAGGAATTGTTAGACATTGGCTTTATTTGTCCTAGTACTTCTCCTTGGGGTGCTCCTGTTCTATTCGTGAAGAAGAAAGATGGGAGTATGCGACTTTGTATTGATTATCGAGAGTTGAATCATGTCACCATCAAAAATAGGTACCCATTGCCACGTATTGATGACCTGTTTGACCAGTTGCAAGGAGCACAATTCTTTTCAAAAATTGATCTTCGTTCTGGATATCATCAGCTGAAGGTTAGAACTGAGGATATTCCAAAGACTACCTTCAGAACTCTGTACGGGCATTATGAATTCTTAGTCATGTCTTTTGGATTGACTAATGCTCCTGCTGCCTTCATAGATTTGATGAACCGAGTATTCAAAGAATATTTGGATCACTTTGTGGTCGTCTTTATTGATGACATCCTTATTTATTCCAAAAGCCGTGAAGATCATGAGCAACACTTGAGACTGACACTCCAAAAGCTTCATGAATACAAGTTTTATGCCAAGTTGAAGAAATGCAAGTTCTGGCTTGAGGAAGTAGCATTCCTTGGGCACGTAGTATCAAGTCATGGAATATCTGTTGACCCGGTAAAGATTGAAGCAATTTAAAGCTGGGAGCAACCTAAATCAGTGACCGAAGTACGTAGCTTTCTCGGTTTAGCTGGTTATTACCGGAGATTCGTGGAAGGATTTTCTCGAATCTCTACTTCATTAACTCAGCTGACTCGGAAAGATACAAAGTTCGGTTGGAGCGAAGAATATGAGAATAGTTTTTAAGAACTCAAGAGGAGACTCATTTCAGCACCTGTTCTGACAATACCATCTGGCTCGGAGGGATTTGTCATCTACAGTGATGCTTCGGGCAAAGGGTTGGGATGTGTTCTCATGCAACATGGGAAAGTCATAGCCTATGCCTCAAGACAACTCAAAGAATATGAGAGGATTTATCCTACTCATGATCTAGAGTTGGCAGCTGTTGTTTTCGCACTTAAAATTTGGAGGCATTACTTGTATGGGGAGAAAGTGGAGATCTTTACGGATCATAAAAGCCTCAAATATTTCTTCACTCAAAAGGAACTCAACATGCGACAACGGTGTTGGCTAGAACTGTTGAAAGATTATGATCATACCATCCAATACCATCCTGGAAAAGCGAACGTGGTAGCTGATGCATTGAGTAGAAGATCATATGCAAGTACGAGTGCGATATTGTCAACGCAAAGGCCTATTTTGTGTAACTTGCAAAGGATAGAAATAGAGTTAAAGAATCTAGGGACCAATGTGATGATGGCGAATATACAAGTAGAACCGACTTTAATTGATAAAATTAAGGCTGCTCAAGCTACAGACCTGGAGCTGATAAGAAAGTGCAAGAAGGTGCTATGCCGGAAGCAAGAATCGATGAAGAAGGAATACTTCGAGTCAACTCCAGACTTTGTGTTCCTAACGACCTTGATTTAAAGTATAAAATCATGATGGAGGCGCACAACACACCGTTTTCAATCCATCCTGGGAGTACCAAAATGTATCGTGATCTTCGTCATACATTTTGGTGGAGCAATATGAAGAGAGAGATAGCGCTGTTTATCTCAAGGTGTCTAACTTGTCAACGAGTCAAAGCGGAGCATCAAGTACCAAAAGGTCCATTGCAACCACTTGAAATTCCAGAATGGAAGTGGGAGCACATTACCATGGATTTCGTTACTGGTCTTCCCAAGGTTTCTCAAGGCAGTGATGCAATTTGGGTCATTGTTGACAGATTGACCAAATCTGCTCATTTCTTACCAATACGAGAAACTTATACACTTAAACGTCTTGCTCGTATGTACATAAACAAGATTGTAAGACTGCATGGTATGCCAGTATCCATAGTTTCTGATCGAGACCCAAGATTCACTTCACGATTTTGGGTTAGTTTGTAAAAAGCTATGGGCACGAATTTATGATTTAGTTCGGCATATCATCCCCAGACGAAAGGACAATCAGAGAGGACTATTCAAACTCTTGAAGATTTATTAAGACTCTGTGTCCTTGACTTCAAGGGAAGTTGGGATAAGTTCTTACCATTGGTGGAGTTTTTCTACAACAACAGTTATCAAACAAGTATTGGCATGGCTCCATTCGAGGCGTTGTATGGATGAAAGTGTCATTCTCCAGTATGCTGGGATGAGGTGGGTGAAGCAACGTTGTTGGGACTGGAGTTGGTACGTATGACTACGGAAAAGATTCAAACGATCCGGCAACGTATAAAAATCTCACAAAATCGACAAAAGAGTTATGCTAATCTTCATCGAAAGGACGTAGAATTTGATATAGGAGATCATGTGTTGTTACGAGCTGCTCCGTGGAAAGGAGTTACGAGATTTGGAAAGAGAGGAAAGCTCAATCCTCGATTCATTGGCCCATTTTTAATCCTCGATCGAGTAGGAACTGTGGCCTATAGACTCGCTTTACCGCCAAGTATGTCTCGTGTTCATAATGTTTTTCACATATCCATGTTACGTAAATATGTGGAAAACCCGAACCACATTATTGAGTTAGAACCGGACGAAATAGCGGAAGATTTAACGTATGAAGAGGTTCCTGTTCAAATCTTGGATAAGAAGGAACATATTTTACGCTCCAAGGTTATACCTCAAGTCAAAGTTTTGTGGAGAAACCACGATGTTGAGGAAATGACCTGGGAATTAGAATCTGAAATGAAGTCAAGGTATCCTTATCTCTTCGATATACCAGGTACGTACCCTAATTTTGAAGGCGAAATTTCATAAGAAGGGGAGGTTATAAGACCCCAACTTTTATAAATAAAGATGAATTTTCTATAAATATCATTTTTGAATATTATGGAGTGAAATTGATATAATATTATAGTTGTGGATAATATTTATAAATTTTACAAAGTACGCAAGTTGTTATATAATATTCGATTGGTCGAGGAATATTCATTTTAACAGGGAATATTCGTACGACGACACAATCATTGGTGGACCCTACAACAGAATTATTGTCGGATTAAGAAAACGACAAAAATACTTTATGAAAATAACGGCGAAAGTTTTACCATTAATACTATTGAACTACTCGGTAGTAAAAGTACAGTAATACGCATGGTTGCATAGTAGCACACGGTATTGATTATTGATGCTTACGTGATAAGTCACTCAGTTTTGTTTTATTGGTATTATTAATGTAATAAAACAGAATAATTTTATAAAGTTATTCGTTTTATTAGGCTAATAGTAAAATCTTTTTATATAAAACAGAATACTTTTATAAAGTTATCTGTTTTATTAGACAATAATTAAAATATATTATATTTTATTATGCATAGTGTTTTTATAGTGTCTGCATAGTGTTTGCATAGTAAAATCTTTTATAAAGTTATTCATTTTTTATTTAAAAGATTTTGCTTTAAATATAGACCGTCAGATTAAAGTAAATTAATTTAGACCGTTCATGAGTTAGTTACTATGCAGTCCATTTTTCTATAAATAGAAGTTCATTCCTTCATTATTTTCTTACGAATTCACTAAAACTCTACAGAGAGAAACTATAGAGAGAAAGAAGAAAAGTATTCTGCTACTTCACTACTCCGATATCAAGTTTCTTTTACGGTAAGGGATATTATTTGTTGTACTCGTAAAGGGTATTCATTCTTTCTTATTCATAAAGAGAACTTCTGTTATTCCATTCTTTATTATTCTGTTGGAATAACCTGTATACGCGGGCTACCCTCTACTTGGTGAAATTCTTCTGTTATTCCTTTCTTTATTATTCTGTTGGAATATCCTGTCTGTGCGTTTTACGCCGGACCTGGTTTCATTATTTATTATTCTGTCAGAATATCCTGTCTGTGCGTTTACGCCGGACCTGGTTCCATTATTTATTATTCTGTCGAAATATCTTGTCTGTTCGTTTACGCCGGACCTGGTTCCATTATTTATTATTCTGTCGGAATATCCTGTCGGTGCGTTTACACATGACCTGGTTCCATTATTTATTTTCCTGTTGGAATAACCTGTATGTGCGGTCTATCGCATGCATGGTGATTTCTTTTGTTATTCCATTCTTTATTATATTCAGTTGGTTAAAGTTTTAACTTTTATACTCCATGAAATTAGTGGAATATCCTTGATATTTGCGCTTCATCCAGTATCTTTTCATGGAAATATTCTTATGAGCGTTCTTGAATTTTACTCCACAAAGCAGTATCATGTTGACAATTTGGACGTTATTGGTTCTTAAATTAATTAATTCTTGAACTTGTTTTATTGAATTCTTATATCATTGTCATCATCCTCATGTTTATATTATGTTGAAAGTCATCTGTGGCCTGTAGTGCATAGATGGACTTGGTATGATTATGACCAGGGATTATTCGGTATAATCATGACCGTAATGTTACAAATATTGTGGTAAAAGTCTTCATTGGCCCGTAGTGCATTGATGGATAGTGGTTGGCATGATCATGACCATTAATGTATACACAAATATTCTTGGCCTGTAGTGCATGGATAATTGTGGTCGTGATACTAAAGAATATCATTGGTCGTAGTGCAGGGATGATGTGAATTATTTATTAAGCTGAGTCCCAGCAATAAAAGTCATGAAAAATCTTTTAAATCATAGAAGATAGTAGATTTTATTCTCTACTTGACTCTTCTAATGGGTTGCTTGTTCCGCTGCAGTTAAACTTGATATTTGTTATATTTTATCAGTTTAACACTATTGAAGGCTAATGATAATTTATTCTGTATTATCTTAGTCATAAAATTTCTTACTGGGCTAGTTGAGCTCGCCCTTTTATTTTCATTGTTCTCTTCAGGAAATGAGAACGTAGCGGAGACTAGTCGGGGAACGGAGTGACGGTTCAAATGATAGCATTAGTAGTCCTCACTATTCTATGAAATAGTGTGAGAATAAATGTACTGAGGACTTATTTTGAGTTTGAATCCTGTTTAGAAGAAAGTGTTGTATTTAAACTCACAGCTTATGTTTTGTCGTATTTTACACGACAGTTATATAATTAAGTTGTATTTGAATTTTGTACCATATTTTTGGCGACTCAGAATAGGTGATGTATACCTATTTTGGGGGCGTCACACTAAGGATGAGAGAAGATGATGGTTCTTGCTGAAAGTGTGGGATGTCGGAGGTAGGGCGGGATGGGGTTAATTAGATACACACAGACAGAGGAGTTTTATAGGCAATGAAAATGAAACCAGGAGCGGCACTGCTAACTGAAATAGGGTTTTAATTTATTTTCGACATAATTCCCTAGAAAATAAGTTAATTCTGACAGAAATTATGTCAGAAATATGTGTCATTTCGTCAAGAATATATTTGGCACTAGTGGGAACTTTTTTTGTGCCTAGAGATGGTAATTATTTTTGACGGAATTTCGTCAGAATTAATATATTTCTGAGGAAATTATTTCTGAGGGAAAATAATATCAAGAATATATTAATTCCGACCGAATTATTCCGTCGAAATTAGTCTATTTTCTTATAGTGTATATTTAATATTCCCTCCATTCCTAAATAAGTGACGTTTTAGAAGAAAAAATTTGTTTCAATTTATTTGTCGTTTACAACTTTCTATGAGAATAAATTATTTACTTTCCTATATCACCCCTACCTTCTCTCATTGTCCCAATAAATTCTCACCCTTAGTATTAACAGTTTTCAACTTTCCCATAAAGGGGTAGTGATAGAATTTTACACATATTTTAACTATTAAATGATAGTATTAAATGATTTTCTTAATCTATGTACAAAAACCTTAAACGACAATTATTTAGGAACGGATGGAGTATAAGATATGATATTATAATTATCATAAAACTGAGGCAAAGCTTTGTCAAATATAATTCCAAATACCTCTTATTGCATACTAGTGCAATATTCTCTCTATTTTAAAATATATGATTAAATTTTGACTTTTTAAAATTAACTTGATCAGCCATTTTTTTAAAATTGATATTTTATTGAATTTTAGACTATAATTATAAAATTTTAAATATCTTTGTTCCAAAATAAAATATTATTATTGAGTTTTTGGAATTAATTTAAGACATTATAATATGATGAATATTGTAAATTATTTTTTAGAAAAATACACCTTCTATACTCAAAAGATGACCTAATATACAAATTTTATTGTCCTCAAAGGATGCATGAAAAAACAAGTACATAAAGTAAAGGACAAATATGTCATCAAGTGAGATTCGCCATATATAAAGAAAAGAAAGACACGACACTTTATATAATTTTTCGAGGCTATGAAGGATAAACTTGAAAGAAAAAAAATTACTCTCCTCTATTTTATTTTTTTTAATTTGTGTGCAAAAAATACTTTGGACATCCTTTGGAGGATGGAGGGAATGTTATTTATTGTTTCATAATTTTTAATGAGTATTATCTCAATGATTTAATTTGAATATATATCAAAGTAAAGTCAATAATTAATGATCTTATAACTTAAAATGAAAGAAGGAAATACTAATTATCAAATTTATTATTTTTAAGAGGTAAAAATTTCTTGTTTTACCGTATAAGGTCACGGTTCAGATATTGGGACATGCATCTTCTTCCCATGTCTTAATAAATAAAATACATGTTATTGATTTCAATAACAATATTAAATATTAAAGCATGTATGGACTTTTAGTGTGGTCTTTGGGATCCATACAAGACTTGAACTATTCATGGGTGAAAGACTGAAAGTATTTTCTTACTCTAGTTGAAGACATGGACTTATCTGCTACCTACTAATTAAGCAACATGCATGTGTTGATACTTTGAAATCATTGCTTTTCATATATATGTTAATTAATCCACAGCTTCATACTTGTGTTAAAACAACTAACTAGAAGATCAATAAAGAATTGAGTTGCTGCATTTTACAACCACATTTAGTGAAACAAAACGTGACATATAATTTATTATTTGTTAACCCTTTTGCTGTAGATGTTAAACTAATTTGGGCCGGTCGTGATAATTAGGAGAAAAGTACTTAGAATTTTTAGAGCAATTATATATTAGAGAATAATGGTCATACACAACTACAATTGTGTATGTTTTATTTATGTACAGTCTGTCAAAACTACATCATTTTGGTAGATTTGTTTTTTATTCTGATTTGGGAGAAGAGAAACTATTTTTTTTTTTTGAACAAATCTGCCAAAATGATATAGTTTTGACAGATTGTGCACAAATAAAACATAAATAATTGTGTATAATTATATTGTCCTCTATGTATATCAATATATATCAAGATTTTAAGTTGCATAGATTATCACCTTTGCGCCAGTATTGTTTCTTACTTTCTTTATACTAGTGGAAGCGGCACACATATTGGTTGCGTAAATTATGTGGGGGTAAAATAAAAAATTTATAAAATTTAGAAGAGTAAATAGAAATATATAAAAAATTAATATTAAAAAGATAAAATAGTAATATATCTAAAGTTATAGAGGTAAAAGAATAAAAGAAAAAATATGTGGAATAAAATAAGAATTTTGTAAAAGTTAGTAAATAGAAATATATTAAAAAGAACAAAATAATAATATATCTAAGTTATAGGGGAAAAAGAGTAATAAAAAAAATTGTGACAAAAAATCACAAAACTTATGGAAGAAGACTCATGGAGGCTTTATAATATATAAATAGATAGATAGATAGATAGATAATATAAATATGGGTCCCCATCCGTGATAACCGGTTGTCACGAGTACTATTCCAACAACCATAATTTTAGTCCTTAATCTCAATATGGAATAGTCCAGATTAATTATATTTGGATGATTTACATATTCTATTACATTTTAAAAAAAAATACAAAAATAGTATACTCATAAAATATTTACACAGTTAATACAATATTATATTTATTTACAATATTAGTACAATTAGGATTCCTTAATTTAAGGAATTAGTATGCAATTAGGATTCTTTAATTTAAATTCTTCTCTCTCCTTATCTAGAATAATTGTATTAATTAGTCACCCCCTTCTTCTTCTTCATTCAACATATTCATGCTTGAAGGTTGCCGACCCACCATGGCCGATGTTCGGGAGTATTTTACCGACCCTCATGTTGACTATGGGTCTGGGCCGGAACTAAGGAGGTTGGGCCTATATGGCCGAGGATATGCAGGAGGTCGGGTTCGGATACCCGAGCCCATTAAGTCGGGGTCGGGTCTTCGCGTCCTTTGGGCCAAAGCCCAGACCGGTGCAGTTGAGCAGCCCATATGCAGAGTTGGGGGCGATAAGGAGTTCACGTGGTTAAGGGTCTCAACCCTAATCAGATGTTGGTAAGGCAACTCCAAAGGTAATATTGGAGAGAGGTTCTACTTGCACCTTTTAAGGAG
Organism: Panax notoginseng; assembly: GCA_016801055.1. Taxonomy (NCBI): domain Eukaryota; kingdom Viridiplantae; phylum Streptophyta; class Magnoliopsida; order Apiales; family Araliaceae; genus Panax; species Panax notoginseng. Next base: position 27,903,603 of record CM029022.1, read on the forward strand.
ATTGTGGTAGACCCAAATATTGGTAACTACCATATTTAGGAGTCCTAATCCCACTCGGAGAAGGATTCTAAGGAGGTGAGAGTACTATAAATACAAGGTCAAGGTTACAATTAAGAGGTAATACCTACTTTTGAGCACTATACACTTAGCCTTCATTGTTAAACCTTGTGAACGGCCTGTACTTATTCTCACACCGGAGCTATCCCCCGGCGGCACGGCCGTCAAGCTTCTGTGTGATCCGTTATTGTACAGGTTTCAGCGCGTGGATTCTGTGATTGGATGCGCAGACGAAACTTAGCGTTAACATTTGGCGCTAGAAGGAGGGGCCTAGTGTTCTTACAATCACAACCCAACTTTTCCGACAGTAGGATATGGCGAGCAGGGAGCATAATGCCTCTGCATACGAAAAGGAAAAAACCCAGCAGTCACACCAGACCACACAGATGAGGGGGTCGGTGAAGGACCGACTGGGGTCTAAAATTCTGGAGGGCGAAGATATACCAGCCCCTTCCCTCCGACGTAAGCTCTTCCATGATAGTCAACACACACCCCCTCAAGCGAGTCAGGCCGATGAAAATCACTCTCGGGCCCTCGCGAGGTAAGAAAGAGGATACAGTAGCCGAGACCAACGGGAAGTCATCCTGAAAAAGAAGATGGAGCAGAACCAAGATGCCATGTTGGCACTGCGGCTCCAATAGGAAGAACTTGAAGCCCAAATGGCTAAAGTGGCCGGAGAGCAAGAAGTCTCCTCGAAGAGACGCAGACGTCCTAGTCAGTCCCGATCACCCCGACGGGATGAGGCTAGAAAAGAAAGGAGCCGACCACGGAGTCGTTCCCGAGAAAGACCGAGTTGAAGGAGAAATCGATCGGATGACAGAAGATCCGGACACCTAGGAAGATCGGATCAAAAGAAGAGGATCGCGTCCCCCGAATACGAGCGGGACAGATATCGTTCGTCTCCTCGAAAAGAGGAGGCTGATCCCCTCGCCCGAAGAGTCGCAGAACTGGAGAAACTATTAGCAGCTAAGAGTCCGATGGGGACCTCTTCGAGATGCCCTGGATCGCCGTTCTCACCAGAGATAAATCGAGTCACAGCTGATCCCAAAAGGAAGATGCCACTGATGGATACGTATGACGGATTGGGTGACCCTTACGACCATTCGAATGGGTATGATCGTCTGATGTCCTACTATGGGCATTCGGATGCAGCCAAATGTCATATGTTCGCTACCACGCTGAAAAAGAGCGCCCGAGAATGGATGGGAACCTTGGCGGCCGGATCGATCAGATCCTAGAATGACCTTAGGGAAAAGTCCCATGCTAGGTTCGGGAGTAATAGAAGACGGGATAAAATAACAGCGTCCCTCATGCAGGTCAGACAAAAGTCGGATGAAACCCTGGGTCAGTACGTAAAAAGGTTTCGAGAGGCTGTGGGATCAGTAGCCGAGTTGAACTCCCCACAAGCCTTGGGATTCTTCACAACGGGCCTGGATATCGGGAGGTCGAACAAGCTGATGAAGGATTTGGTAATCAGCCCACCTGCAGATCTGACCGAAGCCTTCCAGAGGGCCGAAGGGTTCATCGCGATAGAGGAGGCCATGGGAAACTTCAAACCACACTCTCAATCCTATGAGAAATCAAGGATCGGGACAAACCGAGTTATTAGCGCTCGGATAACAACCATTGGAGGTCGGACAATTCGGGCAAGAAAACTTATAATGGAGGAGGATCAGGGAGTAGCCGACCTCCATTACCTAATTGTAATGTTAGCAAAGTTTACACCCCCCTCACTACGGATCGGGCGAAGATCCTGGACGAGATAAAAAATAAACCGTTCTATGAGCCCTGCTCGAGATGAACCAAATCGGGGAGGAGGGGTCGGGACAAGTATTGCGAGTATCACCAAAGTACCGGGCACTCGACAGAGGCATGCACCCACCTGATGGATATGATAGAGAAGAATGTTCAAAATGGACACTTGATACAATATGTAGCAGGTCGGGGTAACACCGTGGCACCTCGAGAGGAAAACAGAGATCAAGATCAGGACACCCAGCCAACCCAGACCCCACCAGCCCGAGACGTGATTGATGTTATCTCGGGAGGTTCTGTCAGACGGATAACGGGAAGGAAGAGAAGTGGATATCTCGAGGCAGTGTTATCGGTGACTGGGTCAACTACTAGAAAGGACCGAGCATATCCTGGGATATCCATCTCTTTTTTGGATAAGGATTACCCTATGGACCTCATCGAGCCACACGACGGCGCACTGGTGATAACCGCTCAGGTCGGGATAGTGGATATGAAAATGATGATGATAGATAACGGGTCCTTGGTCGACATCATATATACTCATGCCTACCAGAGGCTGGACCTGCAAGGGCAGAAGATGGATTTGGGAGGCGAAGGACCCTTGTACGGTTTTAGCGGAGACCCGGTGTATGTGTCCGGTACCATCGAGCTGCCTATTAAGTTCGGTACAACACCTAATCAGGTCGAAATAATGGTCAGATTTTTTGTAGTCCAGGTAGATTCGGCCTACAACGCAATCCTTGGAAGACCGACCTTAGCAGTCTTGCAAGCAGTAACTTCTATACCCCACTTTAAAATCAAGTTCCCAACACCGAACGGGATCGGGGAGGTAAAAGGGGACTTAGACATGGCCCGAAGGTGTTATCGGAACAGCTTGATTTCCTCAGGTGTCGGGGTCAATAAACAGAAATAGATGATGGCTATCGAAATAGAGCCGTTCACTGAAAGTAGTACAGAACCGCTCTCTCTACCGGCCGAAGAAACTGAGGATGGTGCCAGGGAGTTCAGCGAAAATGATCAAGATCGGGTCGAGGTTAGCAGAACTATTCAGGACAGGATTGATAGAATTACTACAAGTCTACGCCGACATCTTTGCTTGGGAGCCGAGCGATATGCCGGGGGTAAGCAAATCAGTGGCCCTACACAGATTACATGTGGACCTAAGCAAAAAACCAGTCATACAGAAGCGAAGAGTTTTCGCCCCAGAAAGGCAGAAAATCATTGATGAAGAGATTGCCAAACTTCTGGAGACCGAATTTATCTTCAAAATCGATCAATTACCCGGAGTGGTTGGCCAACGTAGTCTTGGTTCAGAAGCAGAACGGGAAGTGGAGGCTATGCATCGATTACACGGATCTGAACAGGGCGTGTCCGAAAGACTTCTACCCATTGCCCAACATAGATCAGTTGATAGACGCCACTTCAGGATACAACATGTGAGGACTTCATGGACACTGTATATTGATGGCTCATCAACCTCAGATGTCAGTGGTGTCGCGGTCATACTGACGAGTCCCGAAGGGTTTAAAGTTCAACAAGCAATTTGGTTCCAATTCAAAGCAACCAACAACGAAGCAGAGTACGAGGCCATTCTAGCCGGACTGAAGTTGGCCCGAAGCCTAGAAGTACAAAATCTAGTCATCTATAGTGATTCATAGTTGATCATCAAACAGATATCGAGGGAGTATGAGGCCCGGGGGGTAAGAATGACGAGGTATTTAGCCGAAGCGAAGAGTAAATTGGCATACTTCAGTTCAGTCAGCTGTCAAGGAGTGGATCGATCCGACAACACAGTGGCAGATGCCTTGGCCCGACTAGCAATGACAGAAGCAAGTTCTTTCAGCGGATCGGTATATCTAGAAGTATTGGAGCAGCCAAATGTCCCAAAAGAAGAGGTATTATGTATTGATAGGCTGGACTGTTGGCTTACACCGTACATCGCCTACCTGGCCGACGGGGTGTTGCCTTCGGATCGCATGCTAGCAAGGAAGATCAAGCACCAGAGCTCAAACTTTGTACTTATCGATGGAGATCTGTATCGAAGGGCTTTCAGTTCTCCATTGCTCAAGTGCTTAACACCATCAGAAGCAGACTATACACTTCGGGAGGTACACGAAGGAATTTGTGGAGATCATATGGGAGCCAAGTCACTGGCACATAAGATTTTGAGGCAGGGGTATTACTGGCCGACTATCTACACAGAGGCAAAAGAATTCGTCAGAAGATGTCCCAAGTGTCAGATAAACAGCAACGTCTCACATCAACCTCCCGAAGAGCTTTACTCGGTCTTATCCCCGATTCCCTTCGCTGTATGGGGAATCGATATCTTAGGACCTCTGCCGAAGGCCAAGGGGCAAGTCAGCTTCGTGATCGTGGCTATTGACTACATGACGAAATGGATCGAAGCCAAACCATTACAGAAGATCACTGAACAAGAATCCTTGAAATTCTTAAAGGAAGTAGTCGTTTACCGTTTCGGCATTCCTAGGGCAGTGGTCTCCGATAATGGCAGACAGTTTGTGGGGTCAAAGTTTGAAAGCTTTCTGAAAGAGTTGGAAATTCAACACCGTAAGACTTCAGTTGCTCACCCTCAATCGAACGGTCAAGTAGAAGTGACCAACCGAACCCTACTCAACGGAATAAAAAGAAGATTGGATGAGTTAAAGGGTTAGTGGCCCAAAGAGCTACTCAGTGTTTTGTAGGCATATCGGACAACTCCGAGGATAACAACTGGAGACTCCCCATTCCGACTGGCATACGGAACTGATGCACTCATACCAGTCGAGATCGGATCCCCCACTCTTCGAGTCAGTCAATACAAGGAATTATACAATAACGAATGCTTGAAAACAAATTTGGATCTACTAGATGAAGCTCGGGACTCTGCTATGTTGAGGTTAGCTATTTACCAGCAGAGAACAGCCCGACACTACAACCAGAAGGTGAAGCTAAGGAGGTTTGAGGTAGGAGATCTGGTGCTTCGGGAGGCTGAGGCATCAACCCCCCAGAACGCAGGCAAGCTAATGCCTAACTGGGAGGGGCCTTACGAGGTAGTGGAGGTGCCGAAGCCAGGGACTTACCGGCTTCGAGCTATGGATGGATCTGATATAAAGAATACATGGCATACTGGAAGACTTAGAAAATATTACTAGTAAATGCATGTCTATTCTTCTCTTTAGTTATGTAATCTATGCAATTTATCAATGAAATAAAAACTTCTCTTCGAGAAATACTTATACTTAATTCAAATTCGCACTACTTTACCAATCAGACATGCTTCGGACGTAAACTGATCAGACAATCCGGAAAGACCTAACTGATCAGAAAAGGGTCACAAGTGTAATTGACTAACAAAGCTACACATCCGATCAGATAAGCTTCGAGCGTAAAATGACCAGACGGTTCGAAAGGACTTAACTGATTGGTAAGCGCCACAAGTATAAATGATCGATAAAGTTATAAATCTGATCCTGTAAGCTTAGAACATAAATTGACCAGACAGTCAGAAATGACCTAACTGTTCGATAAAAGTCACAAGCGAAACTAATCGTGATAACAACTAATAAAATATATACTATTTCATTCATATTCAAATGTTTTACAATTTTCGATCAAACATGCTTCGGATACATATATCACTAGCATAACTGATCGAGCAAGTTACAAAACTAAAAAAAGGAAAAAATTACAAGTACAGAAACCCTACACTAAGGCAAATCATCACCAGCTTCGGCCTCCGATTCCTCATCGGAAGAATCAAGGATCGAGACATCCAACCCAGCCTCCACCAGCTTCGTCTGAGCCTTCTCTCGATAAGCTTTGACCCCCTCCGCAAATTGGGCCATAATCTTATCAATCAAGGCCGGCGACTCTTCATATTCCTTGATGGCCGCTTGCTTGACGACGACCTGCTCCTCTAACAATGCATTATTTGACCGGATCAACGTTCTCATGTTGTCGTGCATTGTATTGAATTGGTCTTCGATAGACTGAAGATTCCCCACCAAGACCTTGTTCTCCTCGGCCAGAAGCTCATTGTCCTGCACAAGCTTCTTGGGATGACCGTCAAGACCGACGAACTCCTGTTGAAGTAAAGAATATTGCTCTTCGAGTTCGGCAATTCGACGATCAACCTTTGCCACCTTGTTTCGGGTATCGGTGTGCAGATCCCTCTCCCTCCTCAATTTTGAATCACGACCTCGCAACTCGGCTTCGAGTAGCGACACTTCATGTTTCAGTTGATTTTCTTTCTTAATAGTTCGGGCAAGAGAAGGGATAGCCCGAGCAAGGATGGCGTTGGCCTGAACACAAAAGAAACATCAGATATACAAAACACTACCTAGCGATAAAGGGAAAAACTTTAAAGTTGATCGGGAGTACCTGAGTTTGAGCTCTGATATAGGTAACCAGATACTCTTCAGACGAATAGCTCTTGAACCGCTCGTCGTCGCCAGGAAGCTTGAAGTGGTCGAACAGGTGGAAGAGGAATATGTCCGCATGACTCTTTGGCCAACAGGTAGTTGGCGACCCTTAGGAAGAATTGGCTTTGGAGGTAGGGATGGATTCGGGAATCGGGATCGCGACCGCGTCAACAGGGGCAGGGCCTTCGGATAGACGAGGCTTCTTAAGTTGGGGTTCGAGATGCCGATCCTCTGCGTCTTCCGAATCCTCGATCACTGTTATTATTGCAGGTGGTGGGGGTGTCGGCTTCGGCTGAGCTGACGGGATGATCTTAACTGGGTCCTTGGCGGAAGGCTTCTTTGCCTTCTTGAGCAAAGCCATCTTATCAGCCTTATTCATCTGTAGTACCGACTTAGCAGGAGCCTCAGCCCCAGAAACTGGGTTAACAGGGCCCGAAGAAGAACCGACAGAGAGTTCGGTCAGGAGAATGGCATCCTCCTCGGGCGTCTCATCGGTGATAGGCAGACGGATGGGCTCAATCATAACAGGAAAAGGGATCAAAGTTTCATCAGCACCATTGGGCTTGAAGATAGTCACTACAACAGAAGATAAAGAGGTTAATAAAGAGGCAGTATGGGGTCAGGAGGGTAAGAAAAAGAGCTCGGGATTGTTACTTACAGCCATGTTCGTAGAGCCAGGATTCGTTGGACACGATCCCAAGACCCCAACTAGTTTGCTTCAGCAGCGAGTAGAACTTCTTGAAGGCGGCAGAGCGACCCTTCGGGAACTTAGTTACCTTCAAGGGCTGATCTTCGGGACAGGCCCAGTTCGGTAAAAGGTTGAGGTCGGTTACCTTCATGAAGAACCATTATCCATGCCACCCTTTATTGCTCGAAGGGGTCTTCATGAAAGTGGCTCGGCCGGCTACGCGGTTCGGGTGACGAAGACCAGGTTCCTTCGATCAACCCAAAGAAAAAAGGACGAAGAAGAAATTCATGCCCGGGGTGATGCCAGCTTCTTGGCACAGGGCGATGAAGCTAACTAGTTGGATATAGGAGTTTGGAGCCAGCTGTGAGAACCCGATCCCGACCAGGCATAGGAAAGAAGAGATGAATTCGTACAGGGGAAATCGAACCCCATACTTCAAAGCGTAAAGGTGGACGGCCATCCAACCACCTTCGGGACGCCAAAACATCCTCTCGCTCGGCTCGGCTACCCGAAGCTTGTACTCTTGGGGGATATTGAACACGGTCCAGATGTCGGACAATTGAGATTGGGTGATGGTCGACTTGGTGTTGATAACTGCGTAGTCGGTCTCAGAGGCATAGAGACGTCGAATTCGAGAGTCAGCGCCCTCAATGGGGATGTCGGCCGGAGCTGTTGGCAATTTGACCTGAACCAGGTCACCGGAGGTGATGGTAGCGGCGCCGGTGAGAATGACAGTTGGGGGATTAGTGTTTGAATCAGCCATTTGGTGTGACTGGAGGGGAATGAGACACAGATGTGATTGGATTGAAGAAGAAAATGAGCTAAAACGAAGTTCAAAGTATAACAGAGTAGGAAAAGTCAGAGGATCTATGGAAATGGAATATTCGCCGGAAATCGCCCTTGCCGGAAAAATTTGGTGAGAATTTGAAATGGATGAAGGCTCGAAAAAGTGACAGTGATGGGTGTTAAGGGACTTATATAGCACGTCTGGCACGGTTTCCCAGGGCAGCCATTTATGGCAAGTGGAGCCCAGCCTTAGAAAAATGTGTACCGACTCATGAGTCGAGAAAAAAACCGTTTGGGTTCCCAAGACAGCTCATCATTACTGGGCGTGACTATTTAAATTTGTGTCCTTTCAAGTCTCATGTCATAAATATCTTATAACAAGAGACTGGGGGGCAATGTTCGGGAGTATTTTACCGACCCTCATGTTGACTACGGGTCTGGGCCGGAACTAAGGAGGTTGGGTCTATATGGCCGAGGATATGCAGGAGGTCGGGTTCGGATACCCGAGCCCATTAGGTCGGGGTCGGGTCTTCGCGTCCTTTGGGCCAAAGCCCAGACCGGTGCAGTTGAGCAGCCTATATGCAGAGTTAGGGGTGATAAGGGGTTCACGTGGTTAAGGGTCTTAACCCTAATCAGATGTTGGTAAGGCAACTCCAAAGGTAGTATTGGAGAGGGGTTCTACTTGCACCTTTTAAGGAGATTGTGGTAGACCCAAATATTGGTAACTACCATATTTAGGAGTCCCAATCCCACTCGGAGAAGGATTCTAAGGAGGTGAGAGTACTATAAATACAAGGCCAAGGTTACAATTAAGAGGTAATACTTACTTTTGAGCACTATACACTTAGCCTTCATTGTTAAACCTTGTGAACGGCCTGTACTTATTCTCACACCGGAGCTATCCCCCGGCGGCACGGCCGTCAAGCTTCTGTGTGATCCGTTATTGTACAGGTTTCAGCGCGTGGATTCTGTGATTGGACGCGCAGATAAAACTTGGCGTTAACAGCCGATATTGTGTTCATGCTTGAAGGTTGCCAAGTGAGTGCCGATCCACCATAATATAATTTTCCACTTTCTTTAATTTGGGGTAGCCGCGGTATTTTGTGGAGTAATAATTTGTTTCGTAGATAGCGCTGTGCGAGTTTTGATTGGTGAATATCATGGATCAAAAGATTGCAAAAAGGAAGTTTTAGGGTCCAAGGAAATTCAGAGGGAGGGAGAGAAATTCTTCTCAAAATTGGAAGGTTTGTGCACTAATCAAACAATGAAAGCCCTTCTCTCTCTTCTTTATCTGTATGCCATCCAAACCCAGCTCTGCTTCTGTTTTGCTACTCTTCAAGTTTCACAAATGTTGATTTTGCCCATCTAGGTCCTTTCCAGGATCTTCAAACAAGCTCCCCTTTCACCACAATGTCACCCTCACCGTTTCTCTCTCAGTTGGAACAACCCCACAGAACGTTACCATCACTCTGTTTCTGCAGTTTTTTCATAATGCAGTTGGTAGCCAAACTTTCATACCAAAGTAACCGATTCTGTTTTATTAAGTTTCCAATTTTTTTTGCATGTAATACAGTTGGTAGCCAAACCTTCATGCAGTTGGTTGCCAAACTTTCAGACCAAGGTAACTAATTCATACTGCAGGTGTAAAGGTAGATTGGTTATCTTGGTATAAAGGTTTGGTTATCTTGGTATAAAAGTTTGGTTACCAATTCAGTTTTATTAAGCTACCAATTTCGTTTGAATGTGATGCAGTTGGTAGCTAACTATTCATACAAAAGTAACCATTTTAACAAGGAGTGGGCTTCTCTGTAGCTTTGGAGAGGAACACACCCGCCTCTCATGTACGGTTCGTTCCCTTATATTCGAAGACAAATGTCTTGAAACTTGATATTTTTCTTGCATTGGCACCACATATAACTCCTTAACTTTTCACTCAGTCTAAGATGACCATTATGATATTATAACATGTATTCATTTCCATCCAGTCATATGGTATTATAACATGTATTCATGTTGCTGCATTTACACTTAAAAAGGTTTTGGTGCTTATGCAGAACTCTGTATCGTTTACAGGTTACAAAATTGATCACTCTCTCCAACCTTTGGTTATATCGGACATTTAAAAAGCTTCAAGGGAGCAGGATATCAACCATGAATTAAAACATAACCCACAGATATTTTATTTATTTATTTATTTACTTATTTGTTAACTATTATTTCAAAGTGTATGTGAGGAAGACGAAGATTTGAATTAGAATTATTAGTTTGAATTTGAATTAATAATTATGGTAGTTATTTCTCCTTGATTTTAGGTTTTTTTATTAATGTGAATTGTACTATTTTTGTAATATGGGTCCTAATTACACACTTTTTGTAATTATTTGGTTGATGCACTATTCTTGTAATTACTTTATATTTGTTGTATACTTATGTAAAGTACCCATTATATTTTTTAATCTCGATATCAATTTTTAGCCAAGTCCGGTTGGGTCAGTGTTAGACCTGGCAAACGGGTCCAAAGCCCGTGGGCCGACCCGGCCCGCCCGTCAAAACCCGGGCTTTGGGCCGCATTTTTTAAGTCCACGAAAACCCGGGCCATTTTGGTCCGGCCCGTGAAGGCCCGGCCCATGGCCCATGACTTTTTTTTTTTTAAATAAAATGATACTACTTGTGAGGCTTGAACACAAGACTTGTAAGTAAATAAATAAGAGTTCAAACCAACTAAGCTACAACAACTATTTATTTTTAATGCAATCTTAATATATTTTAACTATAATTGAAAACTATAATTAAGATATGTAGTTAATGTAGGTATTTAATTAATCGTGTTTGTTTGTATTATTGTTTATTATTAACTATTTTATTATTTTTAATATTTATTATTATTACTATTAATCTATTATTAGTAGGAGTACGTACTATATTATTATTAGTAGTAGGAGTATGCTATTTAAAAGGCTTGGTGTGTTATGAAAATGGCCCTTTTCATTTCTTATTTTTTTAGTTTTTTTTAATCTACTTTCTCTCAGTAGGAGAAGGTTAATTAAAAAAGGAGAGAGAAAAAAAAAAGAAAAGGAAAAAAGAAAAAGAGAGTTTAAGGGGAGAGTAATGTGATGATTATCATCTCTTGATGTTGGGCTTGGGGATGAAAATCTCATATGGTTTTTATATGTTAATTAATTTATGGTTCAATTTATGAGGAAAAAAATCATACAGATATATAATTAATTAATTATCAAGCTACTGCTTTAATTTGGTAATTTTGGGCATGCATGAACTTTTTCAATTTTGAGAGCATGGCTAGAATTAATCATTTATTCTAGTACATTAGCTTAATCATTTTGTTGAATAATAACATGTTTTATACATAACAAAAATTAAACCACCATATATATATATATATATATATATATATATATATATATATTATTGGGATACAATGTCTAGAAATATTTTTCTTTTGCTTTTGTGTTTTTAAAAGACGAGAAGAGAAGATAAAAGCTACTTTTATAATTACAAATCACTTTGTGTAATTTAGAGGGTTGTATGAAAAAATTGTTTTCACCTGAGAATTTTTTATTCAAACTTCAAAGATATTAAGTGAATGTAGCCTTTTAAAGAGTTTGAAAAAAAAAATCAAAGGGAGAAGCCCGCGGGCCGAGCCGGCCCGCCATGGATCTCATATTCCCAGTCCACCAAAACGCGGGCCAAGCCGGGCCGGCCCGCCACAGGCCACGGGCTTTATATTCCTAACTTATCTTTATAAGGATAAATATAAAGATAATTATTGATTATCATTATAATTATATTTATAATTTTTTATTATTTTATTTTACTAATTAATAAGTAGCATGTATGAGAATAATTAGGATAATCAGTAATTAGTCAAATTTTTTTTGTTGTCCGCTACTCCCTTTAGTGGCTGGGCCCTGGGCCAAATTAAAAAATCTTCTGTGCTGGCCGCTAGAGGGAGTAGCGGCCAGTCAAAACGACCGCTACTCCCTCTAGCAGTTGGGCATTCATCTCAGCCATTAACTCTAATATTGGACGGCTAGATTAACGTTAGTTCAAACAGTGCTAATAGCTAACGTTTTTCACGGATCATTCTCCTATATATATATATATATATATATATATATATATATAGGAAGTAGCCACAAATCGTAGCAGAAGAATGTCAATTCTGTTCTGGAGAAGAACATATTTCATATGCGATATAAGAGAGAAAGAATTCCTCTGTCTATTTCTGTAACTATTCAAACATCCATTGCAAGCCAAATCCATGCCAACTACTATATAACTTTCATCGAGTTTGAACTTTTGACATAGCTTTCAGCAACTTTCTGAGAAATCCGACTTGATTTCACTGAACCTCCCCCCTTGCCACTTTCCTCAGGGTGTAGGAAGTGTGTCCAACATCTATCGCTAATCAAACATTCAGCGGCCAGGCTTCACATCTACTTTAGCCAGGCCTGAAATACACAAGGACCCTGCAAACAAAAGATTAACAGATGGAATTGTGCCGAATATATCTTCCCACAAAACACCGAACTTTAACAATAATAGTACATATAAAAAAAATAAGAAATAGATGGTGTACCTGAAAGAATAGTATAAGAAAAAGAAAGAAATTACAAAACACGCCACAAGTGCACAGGTCTTCCGACTTGATCTCTTGTCAAACACCTAAGAAAGTAATAGGGTTAATATAGTTAACGATTCAGAGACGAATCAAAAAGACTAAAACATAGAGAAGAAGGTGGGGGAATCAGAATAGAAAGTTTGCTTACCATCTTGAACCGATCCATAGTACCTGACATGATTCCCCTTGATGCATCCATCTCATTACCCTTAGATTATATATACGAACCTTTTAAACATATATAAACCAAAACTTTAAACTTAAATACGGGCGATACTATACACAACTTCAACCAACATACCGTTCTGTCCAGCATACGGTTATGACTCTCCACCTCATTATGTATATCACCAGTCAACTGTCAAATATTATTTGATAAGTTCCTATTTTTAAGATAAACAACCATATATATTTCCTGAGAATTTGCTTCTGGGAAATTACTGTGGAGTCAAGAAGTCTCAAAATGCAATTATTTGAAAAAACAGTTAAAACCAGAGCGCAGCTACCTTAAATAAATAGATACTCCCAAGAACAGCACAAATGTTCCTGATCATACTTAGCATTTGAATGTTTGTCCATTGAAAACGCATACAAGTACTTATAAGTTTTTTTTTTACCATAATTAGAAAATCCAATCATATCCATCACAAGAAACCATATAGGGGCCAGATGCTTTCACCAGTAAATAAAGACCAGTTCAAATAGTATGAAAAATTAAAACAAATAAACTCTTAGAAAAGAATAGCACCAAAGTTCTTCGAAAAACATCAACTTTATGCAACTTTGGATGTATCAGAGTAAGCTAAAACAATTAAAATACTTGTAAGGAGAAAATCTAACAAAAATACAACAAGAGGGACCAGTTTAAAAGTAGAACAAATAAATTTTATGACGACACTCACTCTCTTCAAAAAGATTACTCTATCTTGCAAGCTGTCCATTGCTTTGTCATTGTCATGTTCATCAATATCACTAGAGTAAGAGGAGGAGGCCCAAAGACCACCCTCCTCGAGGCCATCAAAGAGAGCGGCTCTAGACGCACGATGCTCCCTACATAAAACAGATACATATGAAGTTCAGAAAAATGAAGTAACATAAAATAACGGAAGCCTTTAATTAAGGTGTTTGTTCACGTAATTAAGTTTTTGAGTGCACCAATAAAATAAATAAAAAAACACTAAACTACAGATCAGAACAACAATTGCAAATCATTGTCTTTCTGAAAAAAGTTAATCGCATTAAGTTTTCTGAAACACATCTGTAGGCCATAACTTCTTTATTTTTTTTATTTTTTTTTGAATAAGTAATAAAAATTGCATTAGAAGTCACCAAGAAGGAGACACCCAACATGAATTAATGACCTACAAGAACTTCTTAAATTCTTTATCTAGAACCGAATGTGAACTTATAACCTCGTCTAACACCTCAACTTTTCAAACAAATTTCCAGCATTAGTCGCTAGTTTTTTTTCTTAACTACATCCTCATTGTGGAATAGTTTGAGCCAATTCTAGTGCCTTTCCTTCAAAGAAGCCATTCAACATTTCCTATCAAAACCCTCACAGACCGCAATGACTGCCTTAAATCCGCTTTTCTATATCCTCTTGAGATACCATCTCAGGAAGGCATATATATGATTTCTAATTACTTCACAAGTGCTGAATTAACACCTAGCAGTCCATTAAACACAGACCCAAGAATATTGACCCTACACCACTACAATCTGTTCTTGGCTCAGAATTCTATACATTGCGTATCAGAATTTATACAAAATAATTTTTAAAAAATCCAGAAAATACTCTTCTATCAGTTAAAAATACTGAAATGTAAATTAATTACCTTAAGTTGTGAATTATGATACCACTCAATTTATTTGAGTTCCTTTATAATTACATTTCATATATGATGTTGTCATTTGAGAAGTGTACAAGCGAGTCGCAGCTCTAGTTAGTACTTTACATCAGTAAGGAGCAGTGGCTGAACTAAGCCATGGCCAGGTCCGATTTCTTTAGTTTTTTATTAATTGTATTTGTAATCTTCTCAAAATTCTATCATACTTTATATAAAATACTTCTTCCGTTTTAAAATACAAGATTTTAATTTTTTGTTTTAGTTAATTTAAGATATTATCAAATTCAAAAATGATGTAATTTGTTTAACTTGTATGAAAATTAATTTTTTTAACTAATAGATCTTATTAGTTGGGTTACAGCACTCATATTATTTGTCTAAAACTAAATAAATTCATTTCAAATTCGAATTTGATGTATCTCAAATTGATTTTAAGAAGTCAAAATTAACCCTATATTTTGAAATGAACGCAGTATACAACAATCAATATAACACATAAACACACGCACAAACCAAATATGAATTCTTTGTTTCTTTAATTTTGAATTTATTTTTCATAATTTATATAATTATCATTAGTTATTAAAGATAACTCAAACTTTGTACAACAATAAAAAATTAAAAAGGTTTTCACTATAAATTCAATAAAAATGCATTTGTGACCTAAAATAATGTCAAGAGATGTAACTCTTATCAAAAAAATTGAGGTATAATAAATGTTTTTTTAATTTTTTTTACAAATAAAAAAGAATATTTTTTTCATAAATATTTTGGGCCCCTCTCGATATAAATTCTCGGTTCCGCCCCTGGTAAGGAGAGTAGCATATCCCCTTCCAATTGGTATATATCTTAAATAAAAGGGAATCTGCAAAGCCCACCATACCTAAAACATGACTACGCCGCGCATGAACTGTTAAGCTACAGCAACACGGGACATCCATTTTCTAGTAATATGTACTTAAGTAATAGAAATTTAAATTTTCCTAAAGCATGCTTTTATATGATTATGCTTCATAACAATGCATATAACTTACTCTAATAAACTACAGCATGCCCTCCCAGTGGACACAATTCAAACTTCTTCCTCTTGACCTTCCAAACTAATTTGACAAAAAAAATCATTTCATTGCTAAGAAATTAGAAGATGGGATGCCCCGTTTCACAAAATGCATAAACTATGTATTGTTACTCCCACGTCTAACAAAACTAAGTTATAAGACAAATTGATTAATATGTTACATTCTAAACTAGATCAATTAGATTAAAGGACATCGCCAAATTTTGGCCTTAGTAATGCAGTTACCAGATACTATGTCTATGACCAAGCAGATGGCTTTTTGGTACTTCCGCTTCCAAACATGTTACTCTTGCACACAGGAACTCTAAATTTAGTGACCCAATTGTTTATTTGTTTTCCACCTCTACTAAATATCTAGCTGGATTTTGTTATTATTAAATCACCTACTACTGCTAGAAAAAGAGGCACCAAAATGATCACTTTCAAGCATAATGTCATCATAGAAACATTCAGAACTACTTGATTAAGACCGTTTCCAAGTTAATGCAAAATTCAGAAATTCGCAACTGTCGGAATTCAACAAAGACTCACATATGAACTCCTCATGCGGATCAAATTCGTAAAAATACCCAAGCAAATTCGCAAAAGCAATATCAATCGTCATATAACAGAAATTAATTGCATCTTAGAAATCATCAATCATCAATGCTGTGAAAATCTAACAAATATAGCAAAATAAACAAGATTGGTAACGTCAAATCCAACTCAAATGAGGGATTAAGGCTAACCTTCGATAGCTCATGAATTGTACGCTTAGCTTCTTTGCTCCAACGACAAATCACCCCGAGAAATAAATCCAAAAATAAACAAATAAAAATTCATATAATGGATGAAACAAATTTCTCGAAAAAGCGTGCAGATCTACCAAATGAAAGGAAAAGAAATCAAAGTCAAAATGGGAGGTGTTGGGCTGGGTAATGATATGAAGGCCCAAATATTGTCACTTAATCTGGCCCTGGAACTATGGACTCATGCTGTTCTGTGAGGCCCAGAATGGAAGTAGACACGTGCTAATAATTGTATTTGTTGGGCTACAATCAATTTTTAGATTTTTAAATTTACATGAAAAAAAAATTAAAAATTAATTCCTTGGGTGTTTGATCGCCATAGAGAGGAAGGGCTCGTTGCCTTATTTGTTACTTTCTTGTGATTTCCATCAATATTATTAGTCATTATTTTCAATTCTATTACATGTAAGTTTATTATAATTCTACACGAAAAGGTTGGTCTTAGTTAGGAAATTTTGTGTACTAGTAATTTCTTATAATAGTGAGAGTTCCCAAAAAAGGAAAAAGAAAACATGTATTTTATACTTAAATTTATCTTTTGAATGCATTCCAAAATAGTTAAATAGACGCATTTTATTATCTCAAACACTGCATTTTTACTTTCTTTTTTTTTTTCTTAAAGCTCTTTTCTGCTCACTTATTTGTATATTCCCCCCATAAAAATATAAATAAGTGAAATTATAAAACACTCATATCCAATTTTTATGTCGGCATAAAATTTTTCTTTCATTTATACTTCTTTTTTTGGGTTTCAAAAAGTTTGAATTTTAAGTAATGGTTTTGGTGCATGTGGTGATTTTATTTTTTATTTTTATGTATGTGGGTGGGTGGGTGGGTGGGTGGGTGGGTGGGTGGGAGGGGATGTTACCGATTTATAATTTTGAATAAACTTTGATATAATTTACAGGAAAAAATAGAGAGATAGAAGATAGATTGGGGAAGAAGTTTTAATTCATTTGATTGATATCTCCTTTAATACAAACTTAGACTTTATAGAATAACAGTGTAAAAGTTAGAAACTAATACATAATATCAATTAAGAACAAAAAAAATAGGAGTAAAACTCTTATTATTATTTTGGTCAAGTAGCCCTCAAGATGTTGCTGTGGTGTAGTGGTTATCACGTTAGTCTTACACACTAAAGGTCCCCAGTTCGATCCTGGGCAGCAACATTTATTTTTTCATTGTTTAAACTAGTCCCCTTTGAGAAAACCACTAAAGGGGTGAATCGATCAACCATTAAGTGCATTTGTTTTGGAAAAAAATTTGTCTAAATGACTTTTTGGCTGAATGAAGACTGAATAAATTTTATTTTATTTTTTTACAATATTAACTATATTATATTAAGTAACATTAAATAAATTTATAACAATTTTGAATTTTTTATTGACATAAAATAATAAAAAATTGTTATTCAGATGTCTTGTCAATTATCAAACAATTCTTTTAATTCAGATTCACCCCCTAGTAATTTGGAAATTAATTTGACAAACAGTTATAAGAGTAATTACTAATCTCACTCCTCATAAGAAATCAAAAGGTTATTATGCACAAGACAATTGAAAGGAAAAACTAATGACCAAAAACATGAATGGAAGATATTTTGCTTTCTGTACTCCGCAAGTCTAAAAAGCTTCTACGCCTAATTAACAACTAAAGTACATAATCAACTCCATTTTACGAAAACAGATGTTGTCTCCAAAAGTCCAAACAAAGCTTTGATATTCATCATCATCATCATCATCATCTAAGTCAAGTTGAGAAAACGCACCACCATCATCATATTTGGTCGAAATCAACACTGCTTGCACAATCCAATAAGGCATTAAGCTGATGCTCGTAACGACAAATATAATTCAACCCACCAAGAAGCTCACATAAAACCGCCTCCATCTTTTCCCTATCAGCAAAATACAAAGTCTGCAGCAGGAGAACATTAGTGCGCTTAACAATTTGCTGCTGCTGCTCAAAATTACGCTCACTTTGCCACCTGATCATGTTATGTGCCAGAGGAGAAACCCACTTTAGTATTTGATCAAGCCTCCCTTTCCAATCATGGGCCAGAGAAGCATCATATATTGCTAAATCTTTGGTGTAAGACTTGAGACTGGTTTTCAAACACGCTTTTAAGCTTGTTGGTAACATGTAATACAGATCGTCTCTAGCTTCTTCGCCAACCAGATGTGGATACTGAAGTAGCTTCTCTATGACAATTATAACGTTTGCATAATGCAAGGCCAACGCAGAGCCTCCGATCGTGCTAGGAGGAGCATATGCCATTAACCTACTCTTGGGCCTGGATCTTGAACGAGTTGCCACGCTACATTTGAAAGAGCCGCCAATTTGAGACCGAGTAAAGCTACCAGAGTGATTCGGATTATCCCTCTTCCCACCACTTGCAACACTACAACAACCCGAAAGTTGACTACTTCTATCATCATCACCAACATAATCCCCATCATCATCCACTTTTGATGCAGAAGTGCTCAAACTAAGGCACTCCATGAAAAGTCTTCCCGGCCCCATTCCACATGCAAAATCAAAATCTTCTTCTTGAAACAGTGCCACATTACCACACCTCGATGCAACCTGAGGCCTATTACTTAATTCCCTCTTCTCCATCAAATCTTTCTTGATCAACCTAGAGTCATTAAAGCCATTTTTCTTGGTCAAGCCTCTTATCAGCTCAGACTTATGGGATTTCACATCAATTTGACATGATTTTCCCCCAAATTCTTCCTTAAAATGAGCTAAACTTCCATTTGATTGAAATTGTGGCCCTGAAACAGAACCACCATTAAATTCTCCCCTCAAAATAGGTTTCCCAAAAACATGACAAATTCGAACATAAATGGTGCAAACAGTTCTTGCCAATAACTCCACAACCTTATCACAAGTCTGGTTCCAAAGCGAAACATCCTTAAGATGCCTCACATCTTCCTTCTGCCACACCAGTTTCTGCTCAAAAGCCCTTTGACACTCCTCGTGTAGATTCTGTTGAAACTTCTTCGTGGCTCGCTCCAACTCACTCAAAACCTCCATTTCACTATAAAGATTAGCCGTGGAATTCACAAACCTCTCCATTTTCCTCACCATTGCCTCCATATCCTTCACCAAAAACCCCAATTCTCTCACTTCAATAACTCCACCCACTATATCCCTATACACATGCCCAAACCCCTGCAATGCCGGCACAGAGCACTTCTTCCCCAACCTAGAAACAACTCCGGCCACACGGTTCAGCTCATCGAGCTTTTCCGCCAGAGCAAGCTCCAAAAGGTAAGCCTCATCAACAGATATTAGGACTTTTATGCCTTGGGAATTTAAAAGCTCACTTTTCAGTTCAGCAATTTCATTATCAACAAGAGATTTGTGAAGAATAACAGTTTTTGACATCACATTAGCAACTTCAAAAGAAAGAATTCCAATGGTTTGTTTGGGTTCCTGTTTTTTATTTGGTTTTTTTGAAGTTTCAAGGAGAAGGGCATGCTTGAGATTGGCACTTACCTGGTTTCCCATCTTCAGTAGCCAAGGCTCCGCTACCATTGCTGCCACCAGTTTTGAAATGGAAGAAACTGAATTTGAAAACCCAAATCTATAAATCTACCTAAAGTATCTGTAACAACAACACTGCATTGATCAACTCCATGGGGTTAACCCACTAAAAAAAATCTTGAAAATCAAAATCTACCGATTTCTGTGGATTTGAATTACAAAATTTGCACGCATCTTGTTTGAAAAACGTGTTGAAGTGCAAGTGGGTTGACTGAAAGAGCTAATAGAATGCTGAAAATGGTCAGTGTTGAAGAACACATGGGGAAGGGAGTGGAAAGGTGTAATCGATTGAGAATGGAGGGAAAAAGGGGTCAGATATGATTGATTCGAAGGGAGGTGTACTTCTTTCTTTCTATTTCTCTTTTGAAAAAGAGAACTGCAGTTTGAAAAAGTTGGGGCCAAAGAGTTTTGGAGATGCTGGTTATTTTGTACTTGGGTTTTATTGTATTGGTTCAGCTTTCCATATTTGTTGTCTTCCTCAGTTTCTCTGGGTTAAGATTTTTTTTTTTGGTCCTTTTAGCTTTTTATAAAAAATATGATATAAAATTAAAAAAAAATTATTAAGAATTTAAGTAGTAAAATTCACATACTATTTTTTCTCACAATTGTATGCACATAGTACTCCTCTATTCCGTTAAAAAATAGTTTAATTCTGACTTTAACATGCATATATACTTTTTTATATTTCATACAATTATATGCACGAAGTATAAGATTGTTTAGAGCATCTTCAGTAGTTAGACTATATTTAGGTGCTGTTTGTTTATATTTAACTGTCTTTTAATGGACTGTCTCTTATTTTCTAAGAGACATGATGTTATTTGTTTTTTTTATTACCTCTAAATACCTCTTAATCGGTAAGACAGAAAATAAAATCTTAATAATTAAGAGGTACCTCTTAATGAGATTTTTTTTGATAATTTTTTTATATAAATATATTCAACAATATTATGCACTCATTTTTATTAAATTGAATATTTAAAATTATTAAATAAAATTATACCTTTTAAAATAGTAAAATAGTGTCATTAAGAGACAACTTACTTTTTAGTTATCAAATAATTTTTTAGATTCAGACCTCATAACTATTCAGATGATCTAATTTATTAAGACATCATAATCATTCAAATCTTAATTCTCAAATTTATCAAACATAACCTTAGTTTATATGACATCATCAAATGTCCTTTAGTCTTCCATCTTTTCAGTAGATGGACTATTCCGTGGACTATAATATAAAAAGATTAAAATAATCTATGAATTCAAAAAAGCTACAATCTCTTTCCACTCTTCCATTTAAATATAATTAAAATTATAGTTCATGGACTATCAAGTTCTTAGATTTAGTCTTATTGGTGCTTTAAATATAGTCACAGACTATATTTAGTCTACCTGTCAGAGCTGATAGATAAATCTTAAACTAAATATAATCTAAAATTGTGTTGCTGGAATTGCTCTAAGGGTTTGAAGGAATTCACAAACGCAAGTGATAGTCCAGTTCATGTTTGGAAGTCTCTTTCTTTCTTTATTTTCTTTTTCTTTTGTTTTTTTTTGCTAAATTTATTTACTTTCTTTTGTTTTATCTTTTGATTTAGGACCACCTAAATATAGGGTTAAAGATCTTTTCTTTTGACATAGGACCACTTGATTTGAGTATTAAAGATGATATTCTGTTTTTGGGAACAAAAATTAAAGATTGGTTCCAGATTCCCAGTATGGGAAATTAATATATATATATATATATATATATATATATATATATATATATATAAGGTCCTCTTCTCCCGCGAGCCAAAAATAAATCGATTATAGCGATGATTTTTTGAGTTAACTGTCGTCATAGCTATGTCGTCGACTTTGTATGTTATAGCGACAGAAAAAACCGTTGTTGTTTGATGATTTGAAGAAAAAAAATGAGATGTGCACATATTTGTCATACATAGTAGCCGATAACTACATTTTTCCTAACAAATTGGAGCTTTGTGTAGAAATATTAATAATTCAATAATCATATTTTCTTGGCCTAAAATTAATTAACCACCCAACCCAATAAAGGGTTTGAAAATTTTGACTTTTAGTAAAGCTAAAGTGATAAGAAAGAATGAAAAAAAAACAAATGCCTATATCTTAACATCCCTATCAAAGTAGCTAGCTTGTAGTGTGGGTTGTGGATTGGTTTGTTGCCTAGTACTACAAGCCAAAGACATTTGGGAGGTGGAAATCTTTCAAATTTTGGAGGATTGGATTTGTCAAAACGTAAACCTTAGTGGGTGGGAGTTGGTATATTTGTTTTCCTAAAGACAAATACAGAATGACAATAAAATAAAAAATAGAATCATTGCACATTGTATAGCAGCTTAGCCAGCCTATAAATTTTCCTATTGGATTTGGCTCAACTGTTATGTGATCCATGACATGCATACAAATAAATAAATAAATCTTTTTTTATAAGAAAGGCTAAATTTTATTTATAAAGTTCTCCTCAAATCCAAGAGGCATGGATTGGAGGGTAGAAGAAAAGCTATAAATATATAAATATATTTGTGTTGACTAAGATTATATAATAATTTCATGAATCTATTATTATTTATTTAATTATAAAAGAAATTTACGTTAATTTTTCCGTAAATCTCGAGTGTCGTATCGCACTATAATCAAAATAACAATTCTTTGGATTTTAAAATGAGAGTTTTTCTTTTAAAATATACTACTGACTGACGCCATGTAACTCTTTACAAAATTTAAATGGAGTGGGCAAATTCTCTGTGGGTGGACATAGTTTTCATAAGAAAAATATTGAAGATATATATTGAGAAGAATCAATTTTCTCTCTATTTTCATGGAAGTTTGTATTTGGAGTCTCTTTCATTTAAGAATATAACAAGACTTTGGAATTTGCCTGTCCCGGCCCACTAATATATATATATATATATATATATATATATATATATATATATATATATATATATATATATATCAGGGAGGATTTAAAGCGGACCAAAAGAACGGACCAAGGAGCGGATCAAGGCAAAAACACGCGGGTTTCAGGGTCTGGGTCGCAAAAACACGCGGGTTGACCCTGAAACCCGCGTCTTTTTGCCTTGGTCCGCTTTAGATCCTCCCTATATATATATATATATATATATATATATATATATATATATATATATATATATATATATATAGGCGGGTTCTCTTCAACTAATAATAAGGAACGAACTTAAAACGAATCGGCTATAATAACGATTTTATTCGTCGCTATAGCATAGAAAATCGACTTTCTATATTATAGAGACGGATAAAACCGTCACTATAGCCGGTTCATTTTTAATTCATTATATATATATATATATATATATATTAGTGTGTGGTACAATTGAGATCACTATCATGAAAAATGAAGAGGTTGCTTTTGTTTGTGTTTTATTTTTGCTCGAGGGTTTGCCCTTTTGACAATTTGTTCCCCATCAAAAGTCATCAATTTGCTACATTACAGACCCTCTTTGTCTCTTTGTCAGGAGCACTATTTTTACATGTATTTTTAATATTTTTATATAGTTTCTTCTCACATAAAAATAGGACACATTGTATACTCATATGAGGAAAGATCGCGTAAAAATATCAAAAATACATATAAAATTATCAGTTCCCCTTATGTAATTTGAAAGATGTAAAAGTTGACAATCTTCTTCACTCGGGCCTCTATTTTTTGGCTCATCTTTTCACAAAAATTGTTTGCCGATAAATTTTTGAGAAAATTAAAACAATCACTAAATTCTTGTTAAGTTATTAAAAGATATATTTATTTTTTCACTAAAATTGTAAAACTTTCAAATAGCTATAAAAAATGCACAAAAAAAAAATCATATCAACACTTCATATTTTAGGTATTTTTTATAAATATTTAAAGGGTCCTTAACACTAATATACAACAATTAGAAAGTATTTATAAAAATAATACATACACAAAATAATTATAAAAATAACGCAATTCACATTAATAAAGAAACCTAAAATGGAGAAGAAATAACTGCTATAATTAATAATTCAAATTCAAATATATGGGATCTAACAACAAAAACAAATTGAAATTCAAAGAAAAATAGGTGAAGGGAGGGATATAGATACGATCCACATTCAGTAGTAATCGTCCGAATCAGTTTCATAGTCGTCGTCGTCATGCTCGTCAAATTCAAATTCATCTTCGTCGTCTTCATCTATAATGTGCTCATTATCCCAGAGTGGACAGTTACAAGATGGTTTCTTATCATTCCACTCAACCATGGAGCCAAACTGTCAAGCATTGGCTCATAATTTCAATAAATTTCGGTGTCATGTACTCTCTTAAGTTGTTTGGGTTGCCCAACTGTTAAACCAATTTTGTTGGACTATTAAACCAATTTATTAATTATACACTGCATAGGAAAGAGAGATAAGAGAGTGATGTGTAATGTAATGTTGATAACCAAACATTCGTACCAAGGTAACCAAACTTTTATACCAATGTAACCAAAATTTTATACCAAGGTAACCAATCAACCTCCACACCTGCAGTACGAATTAGTTACCTTGGTCTGAAAGTTTGGTTTGGCAACCAACTGCATGAAGGTTTGGCTACTAACTGCATCACATTCAAAATAAATTGAAAACTTACTAAAATTGAATTGGTTACATTAGTATGAAGGTTTGGCTACTCACTACATGAAGGTTTGGCTATCAACTGCATCAATTTCAAAATAAATTGATAACCTAATAACATTGAATTGGTTACCTTGGTATTAATATTTGGATACCAACTGCAGTATGAAAAAATTGCAGGTGTGAATATGGATTGGTTACCTTGGTATGAAGGTTTGGTTATCTTGGTGTGAATGTTTAGTTACGAGTACATGCATAAGGAAGAACTGTTTCATCCGCTCCTTTGGACAAAAGGAATATTTTTCTACTTTGGCAATCTCTAACCACTATTGACATTCGTTTCCTATCTGAAGTGAATTCCAGAGTGTCCAACAATTCATATTGTATCAGAGAAGCATAGGAATTGATTTCTGCCCAAAAAATAAAAATAATTATTAGATCAACTTTGACATCTGCATCAATATCAATTTATCTTTGTCTAACAGCCAATAAAGATTCTTTACCACGAATACTAGCATTCTTATTCACAAAAACCATATTCAAATGGGCAGCAGCACGAACAAGAGCTTCCTCGTCCTGCGATTGTGCCTTGTACGAGAGCACTCCAGTTTTGCTATGGAAAATTGTAGAAAAATTACAAAAATTATAATTCAGGAACAAATACATGGCAGTATTACAGGCGAGAATAGAAAGATAAATGGAAATAAGTATTATTTCTGGCTTCTTGGTGAAGTGGACAAACTTGACAAGAATTTTGATCAATACATATGTAATTAACGGGAAGAGATAAGGAGATAATCATAGGACACGATTAAAAGATATCTAAATGTATTAATTTTATAAATAAATATGAAAAAATATATTATTTTTGTAATTATTTTATCTATGTACCATTATTATAATTATTTCTAAAAATATACTAAAATATGTAATTAATCCATGTTTAAAATTAGTGATTTTGGTGAGGATTTTGGTCTTGCTCACTTTTTTGGGCCTATAATCTAATTAAAGAGTTCACAGTCCAAAGTACCAAGTACCAAGTCCAATTATAATAGACAGACATACACACTCAAGGAAATTGGGCTATATTTTCAGGATTTAGTGGTTTCAGGAAGGAAAGAAGGTTAAAGGTTTGATTGGGTAGTATCATGTTACAACCCCTCCCATGTATAATTAATATTGAAAATTATTTGAAACAAAAAAAATTAAAAGTTATTGTTTAAAAAATATATTTCTAATTTTGATTTTTATGAAATATGTGTATAATATATGAATAATTCATGTGCACAAACTATACACAGAAAGTTGTGCATCAAGAATAAAACTCAAGTATTGCTATCAATAAAAATGTGTAAATCATATATAGAGCCCGACTCTCTCTGGCAAACTAGAGGGAGCGAATCGACTATAGCGACAGTTTTTTCCAACTGTTGCTATAGCACAAAAAACCGGCTTTCTATACTTTAGCGACGGAAAAAATCGTCGCTATAGCCGGTTCGTTCTTAATTCGCTCCTGTCAATTCGCTGAAGAAACGGACTATATATGTATCATTTTCGTTAATATTTATGTGACTCGTACCGTTAAAAGTTTTGTTTTTGTCGCTAAATATTCCGACCCATATTTGAGGGTCTTAACTCTCAACTCTATCTCAGTCCCCTCAAAGTCACCCATCACATATAGCTAAATGAGTGAATTATATCTTAATATATGGAAATTGTTATTTTCACAAATGAAAATAGATAATTCTATAAAAAAAAATTAAATGTGTATTTTATTTTTTATTTATGTGAAAATAAATTTAAAAAAAAAATTAAAATATTAATTTTATTTTGTACAAATAACAATTTCCTAATCTAATAAATTAGTGACAGGTCTATTTCTTTTAAGTTGGATCACATTTGATTTATAAAATAGTTACGGACCAAGGAATAAGTTGATTTCTTCACGTAATGACATCAGCTTGTCAATTCATGGTGGGGAGTAGTAGTTTCATTTGGACCATATAAATAATAATACTCCAAAAATATGGAATACTTGAAGATAGTCAAAATGAAAAGAGATGCATTATTATATATTAATATATGGAATAATTCATAACATGAATTTATAATGGATCTTTATATAGCATATATTATTTATACCATTAAAAATAAAAAAGAACAGTTAAAAATAAAAAATAAAAATTGACCTCAGCTATTATTAGTAGCGGACAGTAACCAGGTTAAGGGTTTCTAAACTCCGATTAATAAACTTATAAATGTTGGTTAATAAACCATAAATTTTAGTTAATAAACTATAAATCCTAAATATTTATCGGTAAAATTAAATCATTCTTCTTATTAGAGTCCGTTAGTATTAATAGTGGATGATATGTATTTTTTTTTACCGTTCGCTACTAATCGATTTTTAATTTCTAATCATGACCGTTCTTTTTTATTGTTAATAGTATAAATAATATATCCCGTATAAAAATTTATAACAAATAAAAGTGTCGTAATGAAATCGGTAAAGAGTATTATAAATTTTTTTTATTTTTTTAACTCTTCGTTCCATTAAAAGTTTAAATTGTTAAATTTTATAATAAAAAACAAGTCATTTTTTATGGTATTGTAAAATGATATACAGTTTGTAACACACATCAAAATTCTTTGTGTATTCTTTGTGTAATTGTTGAATTGAACTTTTAGTCGAGCGAGAATAAATCGAATCCGAATTGTTTGTTCATTTTACAGTATTATTCCGATGTAGCATATATTATATAATTAATTAAATATAATATATATAAGGTATCAAATTTAATTATATATACATAATATGTATAAAGATATATATTTGAAATAAAAGGAAGATAATATGTTAGATACTATTTATGGAACGAAGATGAGTAAAAATATTTTTACAACAAGGATAAAAATAATATACATTGGAAATAGTATATTTAAGATAAAGATAAATCTACAAAAATAATGTAATGCAACCTATTGAGAGGATTCTAACTTAATATTTTTTTATGCTAAAAATCTTAATTGTAATCATCAAAATACATACTAAAAATAGAGACCCAACAAAAATTAGTAAATAAATAATTAAAAAATAAAAAATATTATTATGATATTAATATAACATAACACAATCATCAACTATATGATTTAATTTTAAAATTCAGAAAAGGAAAAAAATGAATCACTCTATTTAATAAAATATCTTTATAAAAGATATTATAATTTTATAATAAGATTCGTTCTTTCCTAGAGATTATGATACCGAATATTTAATATCTGTTATTCGATAAATATATTAGCGGACGGATGCTAAATGAATACGAATATACATGGATCTATCCGTATTCGTATTCATTTATTTGTGAATATCTCTAATTAAATACGAATAATATTCGTTCAAATGGAATACAAATAATATTCATTTTAAATAAATACAAAATAATAAACACGTACAAATATCATATTTTTGGATTACCATTTATAGCCCTAGAGATAACATAACGTGTAAACTGTCAACTACTCTATTTAAGGCCTTAATTCATTTTAATTAGTCAAAAAAATGAGGAATAATATAGCTCCCGTTTACTCATTTTCAAAACTAAAAAAGGTACATCAATATTACATTTTAAGATTTCACCAATTTACTTTTTAACAATTTATTTACCCAAACTCAAATGAATTAGCCTCCTCTCCGTTTCAAATAAATATTTGAAATAAAAAAATTTTATTTTATTATCTATATTAAAAATATATTAAAACGCGAAATCATAATGATGACAGAGATAATAACGAAAAATTTACAAAAAATAAATATTTTCTATTTAATTTAAAATGAAGAGAATTCTAGTCTAACTCAATCTACCTTAGAGCTAGTTAATCGTTATACACAAATTTGTTCCAATTACAAGGACCAAAAAGTAACTTGCCATATCCATACAGACTTGAACAACATTATGGATTAATTAAGCCCCCAAAATACCAAATAACGGGAGTCAATTATACATACACCGTTAGATGTATACATACTACAACCGTATATTATATTAGTAGATCTAGATCAAACACTACGACCTATCAGAAACCGCCGTTAAAAGGAATGGCCTCATCGGCGGCGAGTCGTAACAGAACGGAGCCGCCGGGTGCTGCCATTTCTTATACACCGCCGGCGCCGCCTTCTCCTGCTCCTTTATCTGCCGACTGTTATTATTATCTCTCCTCGATTCTTCCTTCTTAGGCTTAATCTCAGCCGTCCGGTACGTCGGCGACGTCGGCGACGTCGGCGATCCGTCCAACGGCGATAAGAGAGGGATCGCCACGTTCCAATCAGTAACAGGACTGATCTTTATCGATGCCGGTGCTCTCAGCTGCAGCCGACTCGACAACCGTCGGTTGGAGGAGTTTTTAACCGGTGTATCTGCCATGTTATTGAGATTGAAATGTGGATTTGGTCTTTGATTTTGTTCTACGGAGATGAGATAGAAAGAAGTGTGAACGGATGTGATTTATTTTGGGTGACGGCGTAGAAATGTGAAGCATATATATAAGAGAGGGAAAGGGCGTGTGGAATGCACGTAGGGAGATGTGGCTGGGAAAAAGTCAAAAAAAGTATGTTAAGCGAGTCGGTTATTTGAGCTGGCTGTGTTTTGAAAAAGTCAGCTTTGTTTGAATTAGCAGTTAGTTTTAAGCTGTCAGCTTTGTTTGAATTAGCTGTTAGTTTTAAGCTGTGTATTTATTACTCCCTCCATTCTTAAATAAATACTCCCTCCGTCCCATAGTTATAGGCTGATTTTCCATTTTGGGATGTCCCAATATATAGGCTACTTATTATTTATAAAATTTAGTTGGTACATTGTTTTACTTTTATGTCCTTATAATAAATATTCAACCATTACTTTTTTTTTGAAGAAACAACATTCAAAGTAATTATTTTTATCACCGCATTTAATGTTGTTGTATTCTCTGTAAGACCCCAATTTTTATAAATAAAGATGAATTTTCTATAAATATCATTTTTGAATATTATGGAGTTAATTTGATATAATGTTATAGTTGTGAGTAATATTTATAAATTTTGCAAAGTAAGCAAGTTGTTATAAAATATTCGTTTGGTCGGAGAATATTCTTTTTGTCGGGGAATATTCGTACGACGGCACAATCATTGGTGGACCCCACAACGGAATTATTGTCGGATTGAGAAAACGACAGAATTATCTTTCTATAAAATTAACGGCTGAGGTGTTACCGTTAAAACCGTTAAAACTGTTGAACTACTCGGTAGTAAAAGTACAGTAATACGCGTAGTTGCATAGTAGCACACGGTATTGATTATTGATGCTTACGTGAGAAGTCACTCAGCTATACTCAATTATTGCTACAGTAATTGCTGCATCATATCTCTTAAATTATTGTCATAGTATCATCTGTATAATATGTTATATTATTGAGACGTTGTGGTAAGTTTGGTTTTTTTATGGGGGGCCATATGTCATCATCTAAGAGTCTCTTCGTCAATAGTAATTACCGTCGTCAATAATAATTACCGTCGTCAATAGTAATTACCGTCGTCAATAGTATTTACCTTGGTCAATAGTAATTACCTTCGTCAATATTATTTACCTTGGTCAATAGTATTTACCTTGGTCAATAGTAATTACCTTCGTCAATAGTATTTACCTTGGTCAATAGTAATTACTTTCGTCAATAGTAGTTGTCCCTTCAATATTACCAAGAGTCATTTGACCCTTCGTTAAGACCAAGAGTCATTTGACCCTTCGTTAAGACCAAGAGCCACCCTCGGTTTTTCTATAAATAGAGGCCTAGGGCTTCATTATTTTTCACGAATTTATTCAAGCTATAGAGAGAGAAAGTATAGAGAGAATAAGAGAGAGAGAATAAAAGTATTCTGCTACATCACTTTTCCAATATCCAGTTCTTTTAAGGTAGGGAATATTATTTCTTTTATATTCATGAAGAGAACTTCTGTTATTCCATTTGTTATTATTCTGTTGGAATAACCAGTATACGCGGTCTACCCTATACTTGGTGACATTCTTCTATTATTCTGTTGGAACATCCTGTCTGTGTGTTTTACACCGGACCTGGTTCCGTTTATTATTCTGTTGGAACATCCTGTCTGTGTGTTTTACACCGGACCTGGTTCCGTTTTATTATTATTCTGTTGGAATATCCTGTCTGTGTGTTTTACACCGGACCTGGTTCCATTATTTATTATTCTGTCGGAATATCCTGTCTGTGCGTTTACGCCGGACCTGGTTCCATTATTTATTATTCTATTGGAATAACCTGTCTGTGCGGTCTATCGCATGCATGGTGATTTCTTTTGTTATTCCATTCTTTATTGTACTCAGTTGGTTAAGTTTTGACTTCTATACTCCATGAAATTTGTGGAATATCCTTGATAGTTGCGTTTCATCCAGTATCTTTTCAAGAAAATATTCTTCTAAGCATTCTTGAATTTTACTCCACAATGCAGTATCATGTTGACAATTTGGACGTTGTTAATTCCTGGATAAATTAATTCTTGAACTTGTTTTATTGAATTCTTATATCATTGTCATCATCCTCATGTTTATAAAATGTTGAAAGTCATCTGTGGCCTGTATTGCATAGATGGACTTGGTATGATTATGACCAGGGATTATTCGGTATAATCATGACCGTAATGTTACAAATGATGTGGTAAAAGTCCTCATTGGCCCGTAGTGCATTGATGGACAGTTGTTGGCATGATCATGACCATTAATGAATACACGAATATCCTTGGCCGTAGTGCAGGGGTGATTCGATGATGTGGATTATTTTATTAAGCTGAGTCTCAGCGATTACAGTGTTGAAAAACTTTTTAAATCATAAAAGATAGTAGAGTTTATTTTCTACTTGACTCTTTTAATGGATTGCTTGTTCCGCTACAGTTAAACTTGATGTCTATTATATTTTATCAGTTTAACATTGTTGAAGGCTAATGATAATTTATTCTGCATTATCTTAGTCATAATATTTCTTACTGGGCTAGTTGAGCTCACCCTTTCTTTCACTGTTCTCTTCAGGAAATGAGAACGTAGCTGGGACAAGTCGGGGTACGGAGTGATGGTCCGAATGATAGTATTAGTTAGTAGTCCTCACTATTCTATGTAATGGTGTGTTAATAAATGTAATGAGGACTCCTTTTGAGTATGAATACTCTCTAGAAGATAATATTTGTATTCAAACTCACAGTTTATGTTTTGTCGTATTGTACACGACAGATGTATTAATCAGTTGTATTTGTATTCTGTACTATGTATCTGACGACCCAAGATGGGTGATGTATACCTAATTTTGGGGGCGTCACAGTTGGTATCAGAGCTTAGGGATATGATCCCTGGCTAAGATGTGAGAATAGAACTAGGAGGGGAGAGACGGGGAATTCCTTCGCTAGTATGACATACCTAAGTTTATTTGCATGGTATTTAATTGGTCGGTCATAATATAAGGATAATATATGAAATATCAATTAATTTTTATTTTGTGGCAGTATCTGAAAATGGCATCTGAGAACGTTGAGAATAGCAATGGAGCACAGACGACTGTTGATTCACCACATATCAATAATCAGGATAATGTGCATCAGGAAGGTGTCAATCCTCATGCAAACAACAACACTGACCAAATGATGAATGATCAAATGTTCAGAGGCTTTATGCAATTCATGCAACAACAGGTGAAAGCGGCTCCTGTCCACAACGTAGGTGGAAATACTGGAAACTCTCAGACGGTCACCGCTAAACAGTTTAAGGAGCTGGGACCACCGGAGTTTAAGGGAGAACCCAAACCACTTGTAGCTGAAACATGGATAAAGCAGATCACCAAGATATTTGATGTCTTGGGTTGCTCCGAGGAGCAAAAGGTTCCCTTTGCCGCCTTTATGTTGCGAGGAGAGGCAGATTACTGGTGGGAATCGATAAAGCGTACTCAACCTGCCGCACTGAAGATGTCTTGGGAGAAGTTCCAAGATCTGTTTAACGACAAATACTTTCCCGAGAGTATTCGTCACATGAAGGAGGTGGAGTTCATCAAATTGGAGCAGAATAATATGACCGTGTCGCAGTACGAGGCAAAATTTGCGGAGTTATCCCGGTTTGCGTCCCACCTGGTGGATAATGAAGAAAGAATGACGCGGATGTTTTTAAGAGGTTTGAAGCCGGAGATACGTCAACATCTTGTTTCTCATAAACTGTGTTTGTATTCAGATGTTGTAAATAGGGCTCAGTTGGTGGAGCGCGATAACGAGATAACGCAACCAAAAGAGAGCAGCCGGCAAAATGATAATACCAGTGAGAGCAGTCATCGAAGCGGTGACAACAAGCGTGGAGGGAATCAACAGGCCAGAAATGGTAACCACTTCGGTGGTAATCAGGGCCAAAACAATAAGAATGGACATTTCAAGAAGAGGAGATTCAACAATGATGGAAAGACGTCAGCACCAGCACCTGTCGTTAAGGAAGGAGAACGACCACCTATCATATGTTTCAAATGCGGAGGGGAGGGGCACATCAGTCCAAACTGCGCGATGCCGTCCAAAGCATGTTATAATTGTGGAAGAGAAGGTCATTTAGCCCGATTTTGTCGTTTACCGAAGACAAATTCAGCTAGGATGGAGGCACCAAAAGCCGTCCCAGAAAAGTCAAAACCGGTTGTGCAAGGGAGAGCGTTTGTTGTGAACTCCCAGAGAGCAAGGAACCCGAATGAGGTCATCACGGGTAAGCTTATTATAAACTCTAAAGAAGTTTATACTTTATTTGATACCGGTTCAACCCATTCTTTTATTTCTCCTACTTGCGCTCATCGATTAAATTTGATTCCGGAGAAATTAGACTTTGACTTATCTGTGGAAACTCCGTTGGGAGAAACCTTCATTACCTCCACTGTTTATAAGTCTTGTTTGGTTCAAGTTGGTACCCACACATTACCTATCGATCTGATTTCATTAAAAATACTTGCATTTGACGTGATTCTAGGGATTGATTGGTTAACTACTCATTATGCAAAAATTGATTGTTTTCGTAAGGTTGTTAGTTTTCATATTCCTAATCGACCTATTATGCGAATTCAAGCAACCAAACCATTAAAATCAATCGCTGTCATCTCAAGCCATAAAACTATTCGTTTATTGAAAAACGGATGTCAAGCTTTCTTAGCTCATGTCACAGATCTAAACAAAAATACGTCAGTTTTGAATGATATTTCTATTGTTAATAAATTCCCTGACGTATTCCCTGAAGAACTTCCTGGCCTACCCCCAGAGCGTGAAATTGAATTTTGTATCGATCTTGAACCCGGTACAAAACCCATTTCCAAAGCCCCATATCGAATGGCTCCTATTGAACTTCAGGAGTTAAAGATCCAACTGCAGGAATTGTTAGACATTGGCTTTATTCGTCCTAGTACTTCTCCTTGGGGAGCTCCTGTTCTATTCGTGAAGAAGAAAGATGGAAGTATGCGACTTTGTATTGATTATCGGGAGTTGAATCATGTCACCATCAAAAACAGGTACCCATTGCCACGTATTGATGACCTGTTTGACCAGTTGCAAGGAGCACAATTCTTTTCAAAGATCGATCTTCGTTCTGGATATCATCAGCTGAAGGTTAGAACTGAGGATATTCCAAAGACGGCTTTTAGAACTCGGTACGGGCATTATGAATTCCTAGTCATGTCCTTTGGATTGACTAATGCTCCTGCTGCCTTCATGGATATGATGAACCGGGTATTCAAGGAATATTTGGATCACTTTGTGGTCGTCTTTATTGATGACATCCTTATTTATTCCAAAAGCCGTGAAGATCATGAGCAACACTTGAGGCTGGTACTCCAAAAGCTTCGTGAATACAAGCTTTATGCCAAGTTGAAGAAATGCGAGTTCTGGCTGGAAGAGGTAGCATTCCTTGGGCACGTAGTATCAAGTCGTGGAATATCGGTTGACCCGGCAAAGATTGAAGCTATTCAAAGCTGGGAGCAACCTAAATCAGTGACCGAGGTACGTAGCTTTCTTGGTTTAGCTGGTTATTATCGGAGATTCGTGGAAGGATTTTCTCGAATCGCTACTCCATTAACTCAGCTGACTCGGAAAGATACAAAGTTTGGTTGGAGCGAAGAATGTGAGCAGAGTTTTCAAGAACTCAAGAGGAGACTCATTTCAGCACCTGTTCTAACAATACCATCTGGCTCGGAGGGATTTGTCATCTACAGTGATGCTTCGAGCAAAGGGTTGGGATGCGTTCTCATGCAACATGGAAAAGTCATAGCCTATGCATCAAGACAACTCAAGGAATATGAGAGGAATTATCCTACTCATGATCTAGAGTTGGCAGCTGTTGTCTTTGCACTTAAAATTTGGAGGCATTACTTGTATGGGGAGAAAGTGGAGATCTTTACGGATCATAAAAGCCTCAAATATTTCTTCACTCAAAAGGAACTCAACATGCGACAACGACGTTGGCTTGAACTGTTGAAAGATTATGATCATACCATTCAATACCATCCTGGAAAAGCGAACGTGGTAGCTGACGCATTGAGTAGAAGATCATATGCGGGTACAAGTGCAATATTAACAACGCAAAGGCCCATTTTGTGTGACTTGCAAAGGATGGAGATAGAGTTGAAGACTCCAGGGACCCATGTGATGATGGCGAATATACGAGTAGAACCGACTTTAATCGATAAAGTTAAAGCTGCTCAAGCTACAGACCTGGAGCTGATGCGTATGAGGAAGAAAGTGCAAGAAGGTGTTATGCCGGAAGCAAGAATCGATGAAGAAGGAATACTTCGAGTCAACTCCAGACTTTGTGTTCCTAACAACCCTGATTTAAAGTATGAAATCATGATGGAGGCGCACAACACACCGTTTGCAATCCATCCTGGAAGTACCAAAATGTATCATGATCTTCGTCATACATTTTGGTGGAGCAATATGAAGAGAGAGATAGCGTTGTTTATCTCAAGGTGTCTAACTTGTCAACGAGTCAAAGCGGAGCATCAAGTACCAAAAGGTCCATTGCAACCACTTGAAATTCCAGAATGGAAGTGGGAGCACATTACCATGGATTTCGTTACCGGTCTTCCTAGGGTTTCTCAAGGTATTGATGCGATTTGGGTCATTGTTGATAGATTGACCAAGTCTGCTCATTTCTTACCGATACGAGAAACTTATACACTTGAACGTCTTGCTCGTATGTACATAAACGAGATTGTAAGACTGCATGGTATGCCAGTATCCATAATTTCTGATCGAGACCCAAGATTCACTTCACGATTTTGGGTTAGTTTACAAAAAGCTATGGGCACGGAGTTACGATTTAGTTCAGCATATCATCCTCAGACGGACGGACAATCAGAGAGGACTATTCAAACTCTTGAAGATCTATTAAGACTCTGTGTCTTTGACTTCAAGGGAAGTTGGGACAAGTTCTTACCATTGGTGGAGTTTTCCTACAACAACAGTTATCAAGCAAGTATTGGCATGGCTCCATTCGAAGCATTGTATGGAAGAAAATGTCGTTCTCCAGTATGCTGGGATGAGGTGGGCGAAGCAACGTTGTTGGGACCGGAGTTGGTACGTATGACTACAGAAAAGATTCAAACGATCCGACAACGTATAAAAACCTCACAAGATCGACAAAAGAGTTATGCTGATCTTCATCGAAAGGACGTGGAATTTGATGTAGGAGATCATGTGTTCTTACGTGTTGCTCCATGGAAAGGAGTTACGAGATTTGGAAAGAGAGGAAAGCTAAATCCTCGATTCATCGGTCCATTTTTAATCCTCGATCGAGTAGGAACTGTGGCTTATAGACTCGCTTTACCGCCAAGTATGTCTCGTGTTCATAACGTTTTCCACATATCCATGTTACGCAAATATGTGGAAGACCCGAACCACATTATTGAGTTAGAACCGGACGAAATAGCGGAGGATTTGACGTATGAAGAAGTTCCTGTTCAAATCTTGGATAAGAAGGAACATATTCTACGCTCCAAGGTTATACCTCAAGTTAAAGTTTTGTGGAGAAACCACGATGTTGAGGAAATGACTTGGGAGTTAGAATCAGAAATGAAATCAAGGTATCCTTACCTCTTCGACATACCAGGTACGTACCCTAATTTCGAGGGCGAAATTTCATAAGAAGGGGAGGTTGTAAGACCCCAATTTTTATAAATAAAGATGAATTTTCTATAAATATCATTTTTGAATATTATGGAGTTAATTTGATATAATGTTATAGTTGTGGGTAATATTTATAAATTTTGCAAAGTAAGCAAGTTGTTATAAAATATTCGTTTGGTCGGAGAATATTCTTTTTGTCGGGGAATATTCGTACGACGGCACAATCATTGGTGGACCCCACAACGGAATTATTGTCGGATTGAGAAAACGACAGAATTATCTTTCTATAAAAATAACGGCTGAGGTGTTACCGTTAAAACCGTTAAAACTGTTGAACTACTCGGTAGTAAAAGTACAGTAATACGCGTGGTTGCATAGTAGCACACGGTATTGATTATTGATGCTTACGTGAGAAGTCACTCAGCTATACTCAATTATTGCTACAGTAATTGCTGCATCATATCTCTTAAATTATTGTCATAGTATCATCTGTATAATATGTTATATTATTGAGACGTTGTGGTAAGTTTGGTTTTTTTATGGGGGGCCATATGTCATCATCTAAGAGTCTCTTCGTCAATAGTAATTACCGTCGTCAATAATAATTACCGTCGTCAATAGTAATTACCGTCGTCAATAGTATTTACCTTGGTCAATAGTAATTACCTTCGTCAATATTATTTACCTTGGTCAATAGTATTTACCTTGGTCAATAGTAATTACCTTCGTCAATAGTATTTACCTTGGTCAATAGTAATTACTTTCGTCAATAGTAGTTGTCCCTTCAATATTACCAAGAGTCATTTGACCCTTCGTTAAGACCAAGAGTCATTTGACCCTTCGTTAAGACCAAGAGCCACCCTCAGTTTTTCTATAAATAGAGGCCTAGGGCTTCATTATTTTTCACGAATTCATTCAAGCTATAGAGAGAGAAAGTATAGAGAGAATAAGAGAGAGAGAATAAAAGTATTCTGCTACATCACTTTTCCAATATCCAGTTCTTTTAAGGTAGGGAATATTATTTCTTTTATATTCATGAAGAGAACTTCTGTTATTCCATTTGTTATTATTCTGTTGGAATAACCAGTATACGCGGTCTACCCTATACTTGGTGACATTCTTCTATTATTCTGTTGGAACATCCTGTCTGTGTGTTTTACACCGGACCTGGTTCCGTTTATTATTCTGTTGGAACATCCTGTCTGTGTGTTTTACACCGGACCTGGTTCCGTTTTATTATTATTCTGTTGGAATATCCTGTCTGTGTGTTTTACACCGGACCTGGTTCCATTATTTATTATTCTGTCGGAATATCCTGTCTGTGCGTTTACGCCGGACCTGGTTCCATTATTTATTATTCTATTGGAATAACCTGTCTGTGCGGTCTATCGCATGCATGGTGATTTCTTTTGTTATTCCATTCTTTATTGTACTCAGTTGGTTAAGTTTTGACTTCTATACTCCATGAAATTTGTGGAATATCCTTGATAGTTGCGTTTCATCCAGTATCTTTTCAAGAAAATATTCTTCTAAGCATTCTTGAATTTTACTCCACAATGCAGTATCATGTTGACAATTTGGACGTTGTTAATTCCTGGATAAATTAATTCTTGAACTTGTTTTATTGAATTCTTATATCATTGTCATCATCCTCATGTTTATAAAATGTTGAAAGTCATCTGTGGCCTGTATTGCATAGATGGACTTGGTATGATTATGACCAGGGATTATTCGGTATAATCATGACCGTAATGTTACAAATGATGTGGTAAAAGTCCTCATTGGCCCGTAGT
The DNA here is from genome assembly GCA_016801055.1 of Panax notoginseng. Classification (NCBI taxonomy): domain Eukaryota; kingdom Viridiplantae; phylum Streptophyta; class Magnoliopsida; order Apiales; family Araliaceae; genus Panax; species Panax notoginseng. The sequence continues at coordinate 27,941,817 of CM029022.1, forward strand.
GCATTGATGGACAGTTGTTGGCATGATCATGACCATTAATGAATACACGAATATCCTTGGCCGTAGTGCAGGGGTGATTCGATGATGTGGATTATTTTATTAAGCTGAGTCTCAGCGATTACAGTGTTGAAAAACTTTTTAAATCATAAAAGATAGTAGAGTTTATTTTCTACTTGACTCTTTTAATGGATTGCTTGTTCCGCTACAGTTAAACTTGATGTCTATTATATTTTATCAGTTTAACATTGTTGAAGGCTAATGATAATTTATTCTGCATTATCTTAGTCATAATATTTCTTACTGGGCTAGTTGAGCTCACCCTTTCTTTCACTGTTCTCTTCAGGAAATGAGAACGTAGCTGGGACAAGTCGGGGTACGGAGTGATGGTCCGAATGATAGTATTAGTTAGTAGTCCTCACTATTCTATGTAATGGTGTGTTAATAAATGTAATGAGGACTCCTTTTGAGTATGAATACTCTCTAGAAGATAATATTTGTATTCAAACTCACAGTTTATGTTTTGTCGTATTGTACACGACAGATGTATTAATCAGTTGTATTTGTATTCTGTACTATGTATCTGACGACCCAAGATGGGTGATGTATACCTAATTTTGGGGGCGTCACAGTTGGTATCAGAGCTTAGGGATATGATCCCTGGCTAAGATGTGAGAATAGAACTAGGAGGGGAGAGACGGGGAATTCCTTCGCTAGTATGACATACCTAAGTTTATTTGCATGGTATTTAATTGGTCGGTCATAATATAAGGATAATATATGAAATATCAATTAATTTTTATTTTGTGGCAGTATCTGAAAATGGCATCTGAGAACGTTGAGAATAGCAATGGAGCACAGACGACTGTTGATTCACCACATATCAATAATCAGGATAATGTGCATCAGGAAGATGTCAATCCTCATGCAAACAACAACACTGACCAAATGATGAATGATCAAATGTTCAGAGGCTTTATGCAATTCATGCAACAACAGGTGAAAGCGGCTCCTGTCCACAACGTAGGTGGAAATACTGGAAACTCTCAGACGGTCACCGCTAAACAGTTTAAGGAGCTGGGACCACCGGAGTTTAAGGGAGAACCCAAACCACTTGTAGCTGAAATATGGATAAAGCAGATCACCAAGATATTTGATGTCTTGGGTTGCTCCGAGGAGCAAAAGGTTCCCTTTGCCGCCTTTATGTTGCGAGGAGAGGCAGATTACTGGTGGGAATCGATAAAGCGTACTCAACCTGCCGCACTGAAGATGTCTTGGGAGAAGTTCCAAGATCTGTTTAACGACAAATACTTTCCCGAGAGTATTCGTCACATGAAGGAGGTGGAGTTCATCAAATTGGAGCAGAATAATATGACCGTGTCGCAGTACGAGGCAAAATTTGCGGAGTTATCCCGGTTTGCGTCCCACCTGGTGGATAATGAAGAAAGAATGACGCGGATGTTTTTAAGAGGTTTGAAGCCGGAGATACGTCAACATCTTGTTTCTCATAAACTGTGTTTGTATTCAGATGTTGTAAATAGGGCTCAGTTGGTGGAGCGCGATAACGAGATAACGCAACCAAAAGAGAGCAGCCGGCAAAATGATAATACCAGTGAGAGCAGTCATCGAAGTGGTGACAACAAGCGTGGAGGGAATCAACAGGCTAGAAATGGTAACCACTTCGGTGGTAGTCAGGGCCAAAACAATAAGAATGGACATTTCAAGAAGAGGAGATTCAACAATGATGGAAAGACGTCAGCACCAGCACCTGTCGTTAAGGAAGGAGAACGACCACCTATCATATGTTTCAAATGCGGAGGGGAGGGGCACATCAGTCCAAACTGCGCGATGCCGTCCAAAGCATGTTATAATTGTGGAAGAGAAGGTCATTTAGCCCGATTTTGTCGTTTACCGAAGACAAATTCAGCTAGGATGGAGGCACCAAAAGCCGTCCCAGAAAAGTCAAAACCGGTTGTGCAAGGGAGAGCGTTTGTTGTGAACTCCCAGAGAGCAAGGAACCCGAATGAGGTCATCACGGGTAAGCTTATTATAAACTCTAAAGAAGTTTATACTTTATTTGATACCGGTTCAACCCATTCTTTTATTTCTCCTACTTGCGCTCATCGATTAAATTTGATTCCGGAGAAATTAGACTTTGACTTATCTGTGGAAACTCCGTTGGGAGAAACCTTCATTACCTCCACTGTTTATAAGTCTTGTTTGGTTCAAGTTGGTACCCACACATTACCTATCGATCTGATTTCATTAAAAATACTTGCATTTGACGTGATTCTAGGGATTGATTGGTTAACTACTCATTATGCAAAAATTGATTGTTTTCGTAAGGTTGTTAGTTTTCATATTCCTAATCGACCTATTATGCGAATTCAAGCAACCAAACCATTAAAATCAATCGCTGTCATCTCAAGCCATAAAACTATTCGTTTATTGAAAAACGGATGTCAAGCTTTCTTAGCTCATGTCACAGATCTAAACAAAAATACGTCAGTTTTGAATGATATTTCTATTGTTAATAAATTCCCTGACGTATTCCCTGAAGAACTTCCTGGCCTACCCCCAGAGCGTGAAATTAAATTTTGTATCGATCTTGAACCCGGTACAAAACCCATTTCCAAAGCCCCATATCGAATGGCTCCTATTGAACTTCAGGAGTTAAAGATCCAACTGCAGGAATTGTTAGACATTGGCTTTATTCGTCCTAGTACTTCTCCTTGGGGAGCTCCTGTTCTATTCGTGAAGAAGAAAGATGGAAGTATGCGACTTTGTATTGATTATCGGGAGTTGAATCATGTCACCATCAAAAACAGGTACCCATTGCCACGTATTGATGACCTGTTTGACCAGTTGCAAGGAGCACAATTCTTTTCAAAGATCGATCTTCGTTCTGGATATCATCAGCTGAAGGTTAGAACTGAGGATATTCCAAAGACGGCTTTTAGAACTCGGTACGGGCATTATGAATTCCTAGTCATGTCCTTTGGATTGACTAATGCTCCTGCTGCCTTCATGGATATGATGAACCTAGTCATGTCCTTTGGATTGACTAATGTCCCCGAAATTTACGTACCTGGTATTTCAAAGAATTGAGAATACCTTCCTTTCATTTTAGATTCCATCTACCCTGCCATCATAATTTCTCCATTGCTCATCTCCTCTATTTCAAATATCATTCTAGAATACAGCTTCAAAACAAGGGTTAATTTAACAAATTAACATATCACATAATATCCCGATATTATGACGGACCAACAAATAAGCTTAGGTAGGACACACTAGCGAAGGATTTACTCATCTCTCCCCTCCTAGTTATATTTCCCGATCTCCGCCAGAGATCATATCCCTAAGCTCTGATACCAAATGTGACCCTCATAGTGCTTCAACCACAGCACCTCACATTGATACCTATCAGTTTGCCACCGCAGAACGGCGTCCCCTACGGAGAGTTTGGCTTCGGTGCATCCCCCATCAACAGGAAGTCACCAGCGAGAGGCTCGGGGCTCTTTACTTATAGCTCTGATACCAAATGTAACGACCCCAAAATAGGTCCATTCCATCCAACCTATTCTGAGTCGCCAAATACATGGTACAGAAAATAACTACAACTTTATTATAACAATTGTCGTGCAAAATACAACAACACGTATGCTGAGTTTTTGGATACAAATATATACTAAATGTGACTCATGTTCCAACCGTGGACATCACCTCACAATGACACCTTATATAAAGGTATAGTCAAAAACTGTTTTAGAAATTAAAATCTTTGGGAAGTGCTCAAGGAAACCTTCGTACATGGGAGGCCACGCGTCTAGGTTATGATAGATATCATATGGCCACAGAATTATCCTTGGTTGACCCAATAGACCCCAAAGAAAAATGAGAAGATTACTATCATATTCTTCCCAATGGTGAGTCTTCTCTTGACTTATCATTATCTCCACTGTCTTTAATCGTGAATTATACTTCAAACAAACACCAAGATTATATAGGTAGTGCTCGTATATATACTCAGCAAGTGGATGAACACATCCTTGTCTTATGATGACACGAGGTTGTATGTCGTTAGACATCTTGTATGATAGTGACAAAACACCCTTCCAACGTTGGGTACACCTTACCCTATTGGATTCACCAAATAAAATTACTAAATGAACTTTTCTATACTGCTTCGGGAGAACCTCCACAGCTAGAGACCACCGTTCTATTTTTCCGTTACCCTCGCTCGACCCAGCTACACTCTTATTACCTGAAAGGAATTGTGAAGTAAAAGGGTGAGCACAACTAGCTCAGTAAAGAATATCATGACTAAAGATAATTCAATTATCAATAGCCTTCATCAACAATAAATCAGAGATTTAGAACATATGGTAAATGATAAAAATTTCAACCATAGTTGCAGCGGAACGAGCAATCCATTAGAAGAGTCAAATAGACTATAAAGTCTATTATCTTCTCCATGTTAAAAATCCACCAACAATGTTTTATCCCTGTAACATCAATCAACAATTCTGGTCCATAATCATATGAATAACTCATAATCATAACTGTAGTTCTAAATTTCTCTTCTCATCCAGGACGAAGATAAATTTTCATCACCTATCTTTTCCTGAAATATTAAAGATCATGGTTACACCAAATCACATTTCCTGTTCATAATCATACTAATAACTTCATCTTTGCACCACGGCCAAAGATATTCATTTGTATCACCAGTTGGTCATGTTCATCTCAACACCTGTTCATCTTTGCACTACTGGCCAAAGATATTCAATAACATGTCATCTTTGCACTACGGGCCAAAGATATTCATCAACAATTCATCTTTGCACTACAGGCCAAAGATATTCATCAATATTTTATCTTTGCACTACAGGCCAAAGATATTAATATCTCAAAGAAATATATAATCATTTCAGAATTTATATAAACAATAATTATAACCATGTTGATCAATTCACCTTTGCACTTAAGCTTAAGATATTCAATTATAAATTCAATGGTCATGATCATACCAGTCACAATTCAACTTTGCACTACAGGCCAAAGAGAACCCTAGTCATGATCATACCAATAATCTACCCATCTTTACACTCCAGTGAAAGAGAATTTCAACATCAAGGTAATAAAAATGTTATATATAATAGTAAAATTAATATAATCAAAACATCTAGATTTAATCTCAAGAGTAATATTCATAAATCAACTATAATTTAGTTAGAAAAAGAAACTAATTTTGTCTTGAATAGTACCCGTGAATAGTAACTCGTGAATAGTAATTCGTGAATAGTAACTCATGAATAGTAATTCCGACACAAAAAGGTAGAAATTCCACAATAAAATCTATACCAATATTTCGGTATAATGATATTGATAGAATAACATTTCTTAAGCTTATAAATAATTTATTTAAATTGTTTACACTTTACTAAATAATACATTTAATCATTCTAAAATACCAAACTCATAAGATTTTATCACCAATAATCAAAACCCTCATCAAAAATCTGCATATACCTCATATAGAATTCTCAAGCCATAAAATCCTATTTTCCAATCTTCTTACTTCACATAACAGATTTAATTCATTTTCTCATAACTAGTCTATTTTCATGAAAAATACCAAATCCGTTTTAAAAATATTTCTTTTCTGAGATTTAGCATAATATAGTCCCATAGTGAACATATATTTTTCTCAGAATTTTTAAAAGTCATTTACTATTTTTCATATGGCCAAAATAGTCGAATATTTAGACATTTATCAAAAATTATACTTTTGTCCAAAAATTCTAAAATTCACAGAGTATACTCCTATCATATACATGTACTCCCAATAAAAATTTCATCAATTTTGGAGTTAACCACAAGGAATTATAAGCGATTACTTTTAAAATAGTCTTTTCTCATAAAATTCATAACTCTCAATCTATACATCCAAAAATCACCATTTTTGGATACAATCAAGAAAACTCATCAAAATATCATTTCAAATTTTTCCAAAATTTTTGAAGATCAGAAAAATTACGAAACTGAAAATCATAACAACCCTTAAAATCTCTTACTATCCCTTACCTCAAAAGAGCAGTACTTCTGACTGGATATCGGATATGATGCTGAAGAAAACTTGCACTGATGAATAGCAACTCACCAAGTATCTAAAAACTCACAAAATATGCTTCATAATATAGAGAGAGAAAGAGAGAAAGCTTATGTTTTTGGTGTGATTTTCAATTCTAACTTAGCCCTCTATTTATAGGAAAATTTTAGTAGGTTTGACCTGCAACCTGATAGCTTTACCTGCTACTATTCCCACCCACCACATTTGAAATATAATTCAGTACATTTCTTCACCAACCACAAGTGGGACCCACCAATTCTAGAATTTTCCACCAAAATGATAAACTCCGAAAATTCAACAATTTCTGAACCAGTCATCTTGTAAAATTCATAATAAATCATACGTTCATTTTTAACGTTTCAAAATTTGTGGAAATATACTCAACTTATATATGTATAACATATCCAAATATTACCACGATCCAACGGTCAGATTAAAAGTTATAACCCTCACAAAATATCTCAAAAACCCTAATTTTTAATACCTCCATTCCGATAAAAATACTGATAAAAACCTCAACATTAACTCCTTTATTTTTAACCACAAAAATATATCCCTCGTTTATATCCATATAAAATAAATATTTCCTTATCATATGAATCAATAATTAATTATTCACAAATAATATTACAGAATCACATTTATGACAACCAGGCCGTTTCCAGGAAAGAGGGGGCTTTCCAATAAGAATTTCTCCTTACTGGCGCGCAATTAGATGATCAAACCTCTCCTTAGACAGAACTTTCTAGACATTGCCAATAATGCTATCTAATAATATTATTCAAATAATATGAATTATTGATCTGATAATGGGAAATACTGTGCAGCAACAATTATTGAACAACAATAATACAAAATTTCAACGTAGCAATTATTGAATCAATAAAATAAAAATTTGAACAGTAATTACTGTAACAATTATTGAGTAGTGCCTTCTTACGTAAGAATCAATAATTTCAAAAATACTATGCAATACCGTGTGCTACTGTGCAATAACGCGTATTACTGTATTTTAACCACCGGGTATTCCAACAGTGTTAACGGTAACAACTACGCCGTTATTTGTAAAAACTCAAATTTGTCATTTTCTTTACCCGACAGTTATTCTGTTATGGGGCCCACAAATAGCTGCGCCGTCGTACGAATATTCCCCGACAGAAAGAATATTCCACGACCAAACGAATATTCCCCGACAACAATGATTATTTTATAACCACTTGCTTATTTTGAAAAAAATTCATATTTCACCCATAACTTTAAACTTTTATCAATTTAACCATTTACTGAATAGTAATTATAAGAAAATTTGAATACTTTTATTTCATAAAATTCGGGGTCTTACAATCTCCCCTCCTTATGAAATTTCGTCCCCGAAATTTACGTACCTGGTATTTCAAAGAATTGAGAATACCTTCCTTTCATTTTAGATTCCATCTTCCCTGCCATCATAATTTCTCCATTGCTCATCTCCTCTATTTCAAATATCATTCTAGAATACAGCTTCAAAACAAGGGTTAATTTAACAAATTAACATATCACATAATATCCCGATATTATGACGGACCAACAAATAAGCTTAGGTAGGACACACTAGCGAAGGATTTACTCATCTCTCCCCTCCTAGTTATATTCCCCGATCTCCGCCAGAGATCATATCCCTAAGCTCTGATACCAAATGTGACCCTCATAGTGCTTCAACCACAGCACCTCACATTGATACCTATCAGTTTGCCACCGCAGAACGGCGTCCCCTACGGAGAGTTTGGCTTCGGTGCATCCCCCATTAACAGGAAGTCACCAGCGAGAGGCTCGGGGCTCTTTACTTATAGCTCTGATACCAAATGTAACGACCCCAAAATAGGTCCATTCCATCCAACCTATTCTGAGTCGCCAAATACATGGTACAGAAAATAACTACAACTTTATTATAACAATTGTCGTGCAAAATACAACAACATGTATGCTGAGTTTTTGGATACAAATATATACTAAATGTGACTCATGTTCCAACCGTGGACATCACCTCACAATGACACCTTATATAAAGGTATAGTCAAAAACTGTTTTAGAAATTAAAATCTTTGGGAAGTGCTCAAGGAAACCTTCGTACATGGGAGGCCACGCGTCTAGGTTATGATAGATATCATATGGCCACAGAATTATCCTTGGTTGACCCAATAGACCCCAAAGAAAAATGAGAAGATTACTATCATATTCTTCCCAATGGTGAGTCTTCTCTTGACTTATCATTATCTCCACTGTCTTTAATCGTGAATTATACTTCAAACAAACACCAAGATTATATAGGTAGTGCTCGTATATATACTCAGCAAGTGGATGAACACATCCTTGTCTTATGATGACACGAGGTTGTATGTCGTTAGACATCTTGTATGATAGTGACAAAACACCCTTCCAACGTTGGGTACACCTTACCCTATTGGATTCACCAAATAAAATTACTAAATGAACTTTTCTATACTGCTTCGGGAGAACCTCCACAGCTAGAGACCACCGTTCTATTTTTCCGTTACCCTCGCTCGACCCAGCTACACTCTTATTACCTGAAAGGAATTGTGAAGTAAAAGGGTGAGCACAACTAGCTCAGTAAAGAATATCATGACTAAAGATAATTCAATTATCAATAGCCTTCATCAACAATAAATCAGAGATTTAGAACATATGGTAAATGATAAAAATTTCAACCATAGTTGCAGCGGAACGAGCAATCCATTAGAAGAGTCAAATAGACTATAAAGTCTATTATCTTCTCCATGTTAAAAATCCACCAACAATGTTTTATCCCTGTAACATCAATCAACAATTCTGGTCCATAATCATATGAATAACTCATAATCATAACTGTAGTTCTAAATTTCTCTTCTCATCCAGGACGAAGATAAATTTTCATCACCTATCTTTTCCTGAAATATTAAAGATCATGGTTACACCAAATCACATTTCCTGTTCATAATCATACTAATAACTTCATCTTTGCACCACGGCCAAAGATATTCATTTGTATCACCAGTTGGTCATGTTCATCTCAACACCTGTTCATCTTTGCACTACTGGCCAAAGATATTCAATAACATGTCATCTTTGCACTACGGGCCAAAGATATTCATCAACAATTCATCTTTGCACTACAGGCCAAAGATATTCATCAATATTTTATCTTTGCACTACAGGCCAAAGATATTAATATCTCAAAGAAATATATAATCATTTCAGAATTTATATAAACAATAATTATAACCATGTTGATCAATTCACCTTTGCACTTAAGCTTAAGATATTCAATTATAAATTCAATGGTCATGATCATACCAGTCACAATTCAACTTTGCACTACAGGCCAAAGAGAACCCTAGTCATGATCATACCAATAATCTACCCATCTTTACACTCCAGTGAAAGAGAATTTCAACATCAAGGTAATAAAAATGTTATATATAATAGTAAAATTAATATAATCAAAACATCTAGATTTAATCTCAAGAGTAATATTCATAAATCAACTATAATTTAGTTAGAAAAAGAAACTAATTTTGTCTTGAATAGTACCCGTGAATAGTAACTCGTGAATAGTAATTCGTGAATAGTAACTCATGAATAGTAATTCCGACACAAAAAGATAGAAATTCCACAATAAAATCTATACCAATATTTCGGTATAATGATATTGAAAGAATAATATTTCTTAAGCTTATAAATAATTTATTTAAATTGTTTACACTTTACTAAATAATGCATTTAATCATTCTAAAATACCAAACTCATAAGATTTTATCACCAATAATCAAAACCCTCATCAAAAATCTGCATATACCTCATATAGAATTCTCAAGCCATAAAATCCTATTTTCCAATCTTCTTACTTCACATAACAGATTTAATTCATTTTCTCATAACTAATCTATTTTCATGAAAAATACCAAATCCGTTTCAAAAATATTTCTTTTCTGAGATTTAGCATAATATAGTCCCATAGTGAACATATATTTTTCTCAGAATTTTTAAAAGTCATTTACTATTTTTCATATGGCCAAAATAGCCGAATATTTAGACATTTATCAAAAATTATACTTTTGTCCAAAAATTCTGAAATTCACAGAGTATACTCCTATCATATACATGTACTCCCAATAAAAATTTCATCAATTTTAGAGTTAACCACAAGGAATTATAAGCGATTACTTTTAAAATAGTCTTTTCTCATAAAATTCATAACTCTCAATCTATACATCCAAAAATCACCATTTTTGGATACAATCAAGAAAACTCATCAAAATATCATTTCAAATTTTTCCAAAATTTTTGAAGATCAGAAAAATTACGAAACTGAAAATCATAACAACCCTTAAAATCTCTTACTATCCCTTACCTCAAAAGAGCAGTACTTCTGACTGGATATTGGATATGATGCTGAAGAAAACTTGCACTGATGAATAACAACTCACCAAGTATCTAAAAACTCACAAAATATGCTTCATAATATAGAGAGAGAAAGAGAGAAAGCTTATGTTTCTGGTGTGATTTTCAATTCTAACTTAGCCCCCTATTTATAGGAAAATTTTAGTAGGTTTGACCTGCAACCTGATGGCTTTACCTGCTACTATTCCCACCCACCACATTTGAAATATAATTCAGCACATTTCTTCACCAACCACAAGTGGGACCCACCAATTCTAGAATTTTCCACCAAAATGATAAACTCCGAAAATTCAACAATTTCTGAACCAGTCATCTTGTAAAATTCATAATAAATCATACGTTCATTTTTAACGGTTCAAAATTTGTGGAAATATACTCAACTTATATATGTATAACATATCCAAATATTACCACGATCCAACGGTCAGATTAAAAATTATAATCCTCACAAAATATCTCAAAAACTCTTATTTTTAATACCTCCATTCCGATAAAAATACTGATAAAAACCTCAACATTAACTCCTTTATTTTTAACCACAAAAATATATCTCTCGTTTATATCCACATAAAATAAATATTTCCTTATCATATGAATCAATAATTAATTATTCACAAATAATATTACAGAATTACATTTATGACAACCAGGCCGTTCCCAGGAAAGAGGGGGCTTTCCAATAAGAATTTCTCCTTACTGGCGCGCAATTAGATGACCAAACCTCTCCTTAGACAGAACTTTCTAGACATTGCCAATAATGCTATCTAATAATATTATTCAAATAATATGAATTATTGATCTGATAATGGGAAATACTGTGCAGCAACAATTATTGAACAACAATAATACAAAATTTCAACGTAGCAATTATTGAATCAATAAAATAAAATATTGAACAATAATTACTGTAACAATTATTGAGTAGTGCCTTCTTACGTAAGAATCAATAATTTCAAAAATACTATGCAATACCGTGTGCTACTGTGCAATAACGCGTATTACTGTATTTTAACCACCGGGTATTCCAACAGTGTTAACGGTAACAACTACGCCGTTATTTGTAAAAACTCAAATTTGTCGTTTTCTTCACCCGACAGTTATTCTGTTATAGGGCCCACAAATAGCTGCGCCGTCGTACGAATATTCCCCGACAGAAAGAATATTCCACGACCAAACGAATATTCCCCGACAACAATGATTATTTTATAACCACTTGCTTATTTTGAAAAAAATTCATATTTCACCCATAACTTTAAACTTTTATCAATTTAACCATTTACTGAATAGTAATTATAAGAAAATTTGAATACTTTTATTTCATAAAATTCGGGGTCTTACATCATATCTCTTAAATTATTGTCATAGTATCATCTGTATAATATGTTATATTATTAAATCAATAATTGAGACGTTGTGGTAAGTTTGGTTATTTTATGGGGGGCCATATGTCATCATCTAAGAGTCTCTTCGTCAATAGTAATTACCGTCGTCAATAGTAATTACCGTCGTCAATAGTATTTACCTTGGTCAATAGTAATTACCTTTGTCAATATTATTTACCTTGGTCAATAGTATTTACCTTGGTCAATAGTAATTACCTTCGTCAATAGTATTTACCTTGGTCAATAGTAATTACTTTCGTCAATAGTAGTTGTCCCTTCAATATTACCAAGAGTCATTTGACCCTTCGTTAAGACCAAGAGTCATTTGACCCTTCGTTAAGACCAAGAGCCACCCTCAGTTTTTCTATAAATAGAGGCCTAGGGCTTCATTATTTTTCACGAATTCATTCAAGCTATAGAGAGAGAAAGTATAGAGAGAATAAGAGAGAGAGAGAATAAAAGTATTCTGCTACATCACTTTTCCAATATCCAGTTCTTTTAAGGTAGGGAATATTATTTCTTTTATATTCATGAAGAGAACTTCTGTTATTCAATTCGTTATTATTCTGTTGGAATAACCAGTATACGCGGTCTACCCTATACTTGGTGACATTCTTCTATTATTCTGTTGGAACATCCTGTCTGTGTGTTTTACACCGGACCTGGTTCCGTTTTTATTATTATTCTGTTGGAACATCCTGTCTGTGTGTTTTACACCGGACCTGGTTCTGTCTTGTTATTATTCTGTTGGAACATCCTGTCTGTGTGTTTTACACCGGACCTGGTTCCATTATTTATTATCCTGTCGGAATATCCTGTCTGTGCGTTTACGCCGGACCTGGTTCCATTATTTATTATTCTGTTGGAATAACCTGTCTGTGCGGTCTATCGCATGCATGGTGATTTCTTTTGTTATTCCATTCTTTATTATACTCAGTTGGTTAAGTTTTGACTTCTATACTCCATGAAATTTATGGAATATCCTTGATAATTGCGTTTCATCCAGTATCGTTTCATGAAAATATTCTTCTAAGCATTCTTGAAGTTTACTCCGCAAAGCAGTATCATGTTGACAATTTGGACGTTATTAATTCCTGGATAAATTAATTCTTGAACTTGTTTTATTGAATTCTTATATCATTGTCATCATCCTCATGTTTATATTCTGTTGAAAGTCATCTATGGCATGTAGTGCATAGATGGACTTGGTATGATTATGACCAGGGATTATTCGGTGTAATCATGACCGTAATGTTACAAATGATGTGGTTAAAGTCTCATTGGCCGTAGTGCAGTGATGGACAGTTGTTGGCATGATCATGACCATTAATGAATATACGAATATCCTTGGCCGTAGTGCAGGGGTGATTCGATGATGTGGATTATTTTATTAAGCTGAGTCCCAGCGATCACAGTGTTGAAAAACCTTTTAAATCATAAAAGATAGTAGTGTTTATTTTCTACTTGACTCTTTTAATGGATTGCTTGTTCCGCTGCAGTTAAACTTGATGTCTATTATATTTTATCAGTTTAACATTGTTGAAGGCTAATGATAATTTATTCTGCATTATCTTAGTCATAATATTTCTTACTGGGCTAGTTGAGCTCACCCTTTCTTTCACTGTTCTCTTCAGGAAATGAGAACGTAGCTGGGGCAAGTCGGGGAACGGAGTGATGGTCTGAATGATAGTATTAGTTAGTAGTCCTCACTATTCTATGTAATGGTGTGTTAATAAATGTAATGAGGACTCCTTTTGTGTATGAATACTCTCTAGAAGATAATATTTGTATTCAAACTCACAGTTTATATTTTGTCGTATTGTACACGACAGTTGTATTAATCAGTTGTATTTGTATTCTGTACTATGTATCTGACGACCCAAGATGGGTGATGTATACCTAATTTTGGGGGCGTCACAAATTGAAATTCATTTACTTCATGCCCAATACAGTGCGGAAAGGTGATCTCTCTGCCTGCATATCTGTGACGCCCCCAAAATTAGGTAAACATCACCCATCTTGGATCGTCAGATACATGGTACAGAATACAAATACAACTTACTAATACAACTGTCGTGTATAATACGACAAAACATAACTGTGAGTTTGAATACAATTATTGTCTACTAGAGACTATACAAACTCAAAAGGATACCTCATTATAATTATTGTCACAATATTTAATAGAATAGTGAGGACTACTAATACTATCATCTGGTCCATCACTCCGTTCCCCGACTCGTCCCAACAATATTCTCATTTTCTGAAGAGAACAGTGAAAGAAAAGGTGAGCTCAACTAGCCCAGTAAGAAATATTATGACTAATATAATGCAGAATAAATTATCATTAGCCTTCAACAATGTTAAACTGATAAAATATAACGAACATCAAGTTTAACTGCAGCGGAACAAGCAATCCATTAAAAGAGTCAAGTAGAGAATAAAATCTACTATCTTCTATGATTTAAAAGGTTTTTCAACACTGTTATCGCTGGGACTCAGCTTAATAAATTAATCCACATCATCAAATCACCCCTGCACCACAACCAAGGATATTCGTGTATTCATTAATGATCATGATCATGCCAACAACTGTCCATCAATGCACTACGGGCCAATGAGAACTTTTACCACATCATTTGTAATATTACGGTCATGATTACACCGAATAATCCCTGGTTATAATCATACCAAGTTCATCTATGCATTACATGTCATAGATAACTTTTAACATTTTATAAACATGAGGATGATGACAATGATATAAGAATTCAATAAAACAAGTTCAAGAATTAATTTATCCAAGAATTAACAACGTCCAAATTGTCAACATGATACTGCTTTGTGGAGTAAAATTCAAGAATATTTAGAAGAATATTTTCATGAAAAGATACTGGATGAACCGCAATTATCAACGATATTCCACTAATTTCATGGAGTATAGAAGTTAAAACTTAACCAACTGAGTATAATAAAGAATAGAATAATAAAAGAAATCACCCGACATACGATAGACCGCACAGATAGGTTATTCCAACAGAATAATAAATAATGGTATCAGGTCCGACGTAAATGCACAGACAGGATATTCCGACAGAATAATAAATAACGGAACCAGATCCGGTGTAAACGCATAGACAAGATATTTCGACAGAATAATAAATAACGGAACCAAGTCCGGTGTAAACGCACAGACAAGATATTTCGACAGAATAATAAATAATGGAACCAGGTCCGGCATAAACGCACAGACATGATATTCCGATAGAATAATAAATAATGGAACCAGGTCCGGCGTAAACGCACAGACATGATATTCCAACAGAATAATAACAAGACGGAACCAGGTCCGGTGTAAAACACACAGACATGATGTTCCAACAGAATAATAATAAAAACGGAACCAGGTCCGGTGTAAAATACACAGACAGGATGTTCCAACAGAATAACAATAAAAACAGAACCAGGTCCGGTGTAAAATACACAGACAGAATATTCTAACAAAATAACAGAAGAATGTCACCAAGTATAGGGTAGACCGCGTATACAGGTTATTCCAACAGAATAATAAGAAATGGAATAACAACAGTTCTCTTCATGAATAAGAAAGAATAACACCCCTTACCGTTTTAAAGAAAAACTGAAAAAAGAAAAACTAGTTAAGTAACAGAATACTTTTCTTCTCTCTCTCTATAGTTTCTCTCTCTAAAGTTCAGTGAATTCGTAAGAAATAATGAAGGAATGAGCTGCTATTTATAGAAAAATAGAATGCATAGTAACTAATCCATGAACGGTCCAGATTGATTACTTTAATCTGACGGTTGATATTTAAAGAAAAATTTTTTAAATAAAATATAATATATTCTATTTATAGAATAACTTTAATAAAGTATTCTGTTTTATATAAAAAGATGTTTCTGTTTTATTACGTTAATAATACGAATAAAACAAAACTTCATTATCGCTAAATAATTCATATTATTAACTGACAATAATTGAATCAAACTGAGTGACTTCTCACATAAGCATTAATAATCAATACCGTGTGCTACTATGCAACCACACGTATTACTGTACTTTTACTACCTAGTAGTTCAACAGTATCAATGGTAAAACTTCCGTCGTTATTTTTAATAAAATATTTTTGTCGTTTTCTCAATCCGACAATAATTCCGTTGTGGGGTCCACCAATGATTGTGCCGTTGTACGAATATTCCCTGTTAAAACGAATATTAATCGAATATTATATAACAACTTGCGTACTTTGCAAAATTTATAAATATTACCCACAACTATAACATTATATCAAATTAACTCCATAATATTCAAAAATGATATTTATAAAAAATTCATCTTTATTTATAAAAGTTGGGGTAGTACAATATCAGTACTGTATTGGTCATGAAGTGAACATATCATGAAGTGAACTTCACGCTAATCACTCTCATATTTAGGGTAGAGGGAAAAAATTCAAATATTGTTTCAAAATTAAAGATATAATATTATTCTTGTGATCAAACAGTAATATATTAAATTTTAAAATTAGTACGATTTATAAAATTTAGAATGTAATAAGTTTGTGATTAATAATTTTTATTATATATTATACAATTATGATAAGTGTATCAACTAAAATTAAACAAATTTATATCAATTTAAAGTTCAACATGTCGTCGTTCGATCTCAAAAATTAAATTGTATCTCTAATTTTAAAATAAAAGGAGTAACTGTTTTGAAACAATGTCATAATTTTATTTTGAATGTTAATTTATTCAATCTCATACTCTCTATTCCTAAATCTTTCAAAGTCTGTGTATTGGACTACACTTGGCTGTTTTTTGTGCTCTTTCCATTCAATCAATTAACATGATTCAAATGCTTTAAAAAATTATTATTTTTAAAACATAAACGTGTTCTTTTTTAAAAATTTGTAACCTCTTTTTAATAATATTTTCTTACTTATTAAAAAGCCACCTAAATATAATACTCTATCTGTTTTCATATTATTTGATCATTATTGACTTTTTAAAGTCAATATAAAAGATTTTTAAATTCTAAATTGATATAGATTCTTTTAATTTTAATCAATACAATGATAAATATTACTTCCTCCGTCCCAAATTAATTGCTCAGTTTTGACTTTTTAAAGTCAAATTGACCATTTTTAAAACTAATCTTTTTATTATTTTTGCTAAAATATAGATGAAGAGATTATAACCAAAAGAAAATATATACAATTTATTACTAACCCCAATTTTTATAATTTTAGAAATATATTTATATATGCTTAATTATTAATTATAAAAATAGTCAATTTGACTTTAAAAAGTCAAAATTGAGCAATTAATTTGAGACGGAGGGAGTATAAATTATCTAAAAAGTAATATTTATTGTAAGTTTTATTGTTTCATAATTTTGAGTTTGAAAATATATCTCAAATTAATTTTTAAAAATTAATAATGATCATATAATTTAGAATGGAAGAAGTGCATAATAGAACATTCCTATATATGCATGATTTCAATCATGAATTACCGGTTATGATTAGCAAAAGTGGAGTATCACAACAAAAATTCTATATGGACATAAAATTTAAATATGAATGTTGTGACGCCCCTAAAATAGGTATACAACACCCATTCTGAGTCGTCAAAATACATGGTACAGAAATAACTACATCTTTATTATTACAACACAAGAACTGTGAGTTTAAATACAAATATTGTCATTTAGACAATATCCACACTCAAATAAGTCCTCATTACAATTATTGATACATTATTTCACAAAAATGGTGAGGACTACTAAAGTAACTTCTAGAACCATCATTCCATACTCCGACTAGTACTCGCTACATTCTCGCCTCCTGAGAAAAATGGAACAAAAAGGAAAAGGGTGAGCTCAACTAGCCCAGTAAAGAAAATTATGACTAAGATAATACAGAACAAATTATCGTTAGTCTTCAACAGGAAAAAATTTAATAGAATACAATAGACAACAAGTTTTAAATCAATAATTACAGCGGAAACAACAAACCATTAGAAGAGTCAAGTAGAGAATGAGTTCTACTATCTTCTAAGATTTAAAAGTCCATCATCAATATTTTATCCCTGTAACAACAATCAATAACCATCTTTAATCAAATATTTATCTTTGCACTACAGGCCAAAGATATTCATTTGTATCACCAGTCGGTCATGTTCATCTCAACATCTGTTCATCTTTGCACTACGGGCCAAAGATATTCATCAGTTAATCATTCATCTTTGCACTACGGGCCAAAGATATTCAGTAATATCATCATTTAGGACTGAGGATGATGAAAAATATCTTAAAGAAAACGAATCCAGTGAAACAAAATAACAAATATTAAGGATTCGTATTTCGATTTATCCATGTCCAAAAATACCTTATAATTATTCATAGTGAAGTAGAATTCAAGAATGATCAAAACATGGATACAATCAAAACTAGTACCCAGAATAGATATTTTGGACGAAAAGAAGAAAATTTTATTTTTCGGTGAATAGTAACTCGTGAATAGTAACTCATGAATAGTAACTCCGACGTGAAATGTTCTAAATTTGATAAAAATTTCTAACCAATATTTCGACATAATGATATTGAAGAAATAATATCATTTTCGAATAAAATAACATCCCTTACCTCGTAAAGACAGTACTTCTGGTCGGAATACTGGTATAAGGCTGAAAGAAACTTGCTCTGATGAATAGAAACTCTCAAAGTATCTAAATACTCACAAAATACACTCAATAATCTAGAGAGAGAAAGAGAGAAAACTTGTTTCTGGTGTGATTTTCATTTCTAACTTATCCCTCTATTTATAGAAAAATGCTAGCACGCCGAAGCAGACTTAACCTGCAACCTGATGGCTTTACCTGCTACTATTTCCACCCATCACATTTGAATAAAAATCTCACCACATTTCTTCACCAACCAAGAGTGGGGCCCACCAAGTCTAGAATTTTCTACCAAAATGATTAACTCCGAAAATTCAACAATTTCAAAACCAGTCATCTCGTAAAATTCATAATAAATCATATGTTCATTTTTAACGGTTCAAAATTTGAGGACATATACTCAACTTATATATGTATAACATATCCAAAAATTACCACGATCCAACGGTCGGATTAAAAATTATAACCCCCGTAAAATATCTCAAAAATCCTGATTTTTAATACCTCTATTCCGACAAAAATATTGATAAAACCTCAACATTAACTTCTTCATTTTTAACCACAAAAATATATCCCTCATTTATATCCACAAAAATAAATATTTCCTTATCATATGAATCAATAATTAATTATTCACAAATAATATTACAGAATCACATTTATGACAACCAGGCCGTTCCCAAGAAAGAGGGGACTTTCTAATAAGGGTTTTTCCTTACTGGCGCGCAATTAGATGACCAAACCTCTCCTTAGACAGAACTTTCTAGACATTGCCAATAATGTTATCTAGTAATATTATTCAAATTATATGAATTATTGATCTGATAATGGGAAATACTCTGTAGTGACAATTATTGAAACAACAGTAATATAAAATATCAACGCAGCAATTATTGAATCAATAAAATAAAATACTGAACAGTAATTACTGTAACCATTATTGAGTAGTGCCTTCTTACGTAAGAATCAATAATTGGTGCAATACAGTGTGCTACTGTGTAACAACGCGTATTACTGTGTTTTAACCACCGGGTATTCCAACAGTATTAACGGTAACAACTACGCCGTTATTAATAAACAACATATACTTGTCGTTTTCTTCATCCAATTGCTTTCCGTTATGGGGCCCACAAAAGATTGCGCCGTCGTACGAATATTCCCCGACAGGAAGAATATTCTACGACCAAACGAATATTCCCCGACAACAATGAATATTTTATAACCACCTGCTTATTTGAAATATTTGCGCATTTTACCCATAACTAACCTCATTAATCAATTTAACACTTACTATTTCAAAATAATAAATAGAGGGAATTTAAATTTCATTTATTAATAATTTGGGGTCTTACAAATGTATTTAAATTTTACCTATTTGTATTTTAACCCTAATGAGGGGTTAAAATATAAATAAATAAAATTCAAATACACGCATGTTCAATTTTAATGTTCTCATTTGTTTCAATGTAGATAATCACATAAATTTTCACCTAATTTACAATACAAAGTCTATTTATATAGCTGACGAATAAGTTAATTCATTATAAATTCATTATTATAAAAGATATAAATTTATTTAAGTGAGAATCTACAAGTCACACTATATTATCTTAATTATTGGTTATTAAGTTAATATTCATGGAATTAATTTTATAATAAATTGATTAATTGACCAATATAATACTTAGGGGTGCAAGTCGAGCCAAGTAGTTCGATACTCGACTCAAGATCGACTCGAAAATATGATCCAAAGCTCGAATTCGAAGTTGATCCGAGTCGAATCTGATCCATACTCGTTTTCTGTTTAATGATACACGAGTCGAATTCGAGCATATCAGTGTTTGCTCATATTAAGATTCGAGTATTTTATTTTTTTTCGAACCATACTCGATACTTGCTCGATGGATCGTATTTGAATATTGGTATGATCCATCTAGTAAGCTAAATATGTGATATTTGTATCAATCTTTATAATTTATAAAGTGTAGTATGAAATTGTATAAACTTGTACTTGAATAAATTAATGAATTGAATGTCAATTTATATTACATTATTTATAATTTTAATACATAAATAAAAGTGAAAAAGTTTTATATATAAATATTAATTAAGTAACCAATTTAGTATGTAGTGGTTCAGTTTTAAGTGAAATGGTTCATATTCGAAACTCGATTTGAAGGCTCATGAGTAACTCGTTTTGTAAACGAATCGAGTACTTACGAGCCGAGTATGTCCAAGTAATGATCTGAGTCGAATCTGGCTCAAAAATATAAATCCTTTATCGAATCCGAGTCGAATTCGAGCTCAATTTTTTCGAGTCGAGCCAAATTTAAACATGAAAATATTTGCTGAAATTCGACTCATTTACACTCTTAATAATACTGATATACAAAGAAATATCATCTCCTGATCTAAGCGTCGACAATTCATGACAACCACTCCTAGATAATAGACTCCTTGGCGGCATATTTCCATCAGGAATTTTTCAAAAATGTTTACCCCTTTAAATAATTAAACAACTCCAGCCAAGCCGAACTCGGCTTGGCGTTAAGCCTTCAAGCCATCAAACCCAACCTCAGACACCTTATCTCATGGTCAAAAGTCTAATAGATCGAAAGCGATTCCGTGAATCATTGACGCCTCTTTAACGTCCACCCGTGTAATCTTTTAACCCCACCACCAGATTCTAACCAAAAGCACACAGTTCCCTAATAACGGACGTCACTCTCCGTTATGCATTATTATGCCCTAATAACATTGAAAAATGATACCCCTCGTTAAAATACAATTTAATTTTTAAATTCAGCTGTATATTAAATTAATGTAAATTTATCTAATTTTAATTGATACAATAATTATAATAATATAATATATAATAAAAATTAATAATTATAAAATTTATCTCATTTTAAATTTTTATGAACTATACTAATTTTAAAATTTAATATATCATTCGTTTGATCTCAAAAATTAAATTATATAACGAAAAGATTATATATATATATATATATATATATATATATATATATATATATATATATATATATATTATGAAGCAGACAATTATTAGTGATAATTTTTTTTATATAGATATGTCATATGATAATCACCCTTATTATTTTATCTATATATGTATGTTGCAATTATAATAATTAAATAAAAATAAAAACCACAATACGGGTGGGTCTATTACATTTTAACCCGTGTATCCATCACGTGACAGCCTTATAATTTCGGAAAAGAAATAAAATTGACAGACAGATAAGGAGGGACGGTCCAGATGAAGATAACGTGGCCATTCCTAATCCTCAACCATAACCAAAGGTGTATATCATATCAGGCGCACGTTAGGTTCAGATTATAATTGTTATCATCATATACTTTGTTTGGTTCTCACTTATTTTGCCATATACATACACCCAAACAAGGGATTGTGGACCATCTTTTTGTCAAAACTAGCTACTCATTTAAGCATCATTTTTCCTTCTAAAGAATATTCGCCCACTTTTTTTATATATATATTTTGACAGTCAAAGTGATGACTGTTGAATTAGATTTGAATCACCAAATATATATTCTAATCTTTAAAATTTACCAAAATTTGGGTGGTGGTCTTTCGTCTTTTATATAATCTAAATATACTACTAGTATATTTACTACTAGTACATTTACATACATATATACACATACACACACATATAGTCTCACACTATTATTCATGTGAAAACCTAATAAAATTATGTCACACGTGAACGTGTTGAATTTCACATTGAATAATTAAGATACAAAAATTCAATATATAATTTGAGAAGCTACTTCACTCGTAACAGCTTCAATAATATATATATATATATATAGAGAGAGAGAAATATAGAAGCGCACAGTCGTGTAACTTTAAAAATTACACGGTCTACGATCGTAAAATGATTTCACTCTACAATCGTAGAGTAATCACTCTACGATTTGTAAATTCACTCTACTATCTGTAGACTACTATATAAGATCGTAAAATAAAATCGCTCTACGATCGTAAACTGTGTAACTTTAAAAATTATACGACTGTGTATCTCCATTTTTATCATATATATATATATATATATACCACCACCATCTACGAGGCAAATACCATGATGTTAAAATTAGAAAGTTAATATTGTTATAATAAAAATGACATTGTCAAAATGACTACAAAAATATTATTAAATGTATATTTTCTCGAACACCATTTTTTCTCAAGGCCTCAAACTAGAATATACGTGACAACTACACTTAATTTAATAGTAATATATAAGTTAGAAAATGAATTTCATAAATTATCTGAAAAGCATTTTAAGTTCCTCGATCCTAACCGACCGGACTTCTTCCTCGGTTAGGGTTCCGGCAATCATCCGCTGCTTTCTTGCTTGGACTTGTTGCATTCGCTCCTCCACGGTCTCCTGCGTGAATTTAGGATCAAGTATAAATCAATGTGATTGACAAACAAGTTTTTCAATCAAAAACTAAAATGTACTCTGCTTTAGTTAATTAAGAACAATAAGACAAAATTTTGGTGACCCCTGAAATTTTTCATCTTTTCAACTACAATACTCTTATTTAATTTCAAAAAAAATTTCTACTCCTAAAATACTTGCGTTAATTTAGTAATTTGATTTTAATTTTACACTTTACAACAAAAGATCATTACTTTCATTAAAAAATGAACTTTGGCCACCAACGACGCTTAATACAAAATTGAGAAAATAACATTTTACACGACAATCAATTGCAAACTTTATAATATAAAGCATGACATCAAAATTAAATCAGATATGCCAGATTAGTCAAAACACTAGTAGGAACAGAATACCAAATTAGACTAGACTAATCAAGGAGTCAATTTTCTTAGATGTCACTAAAAGGGACAGATTACTAGCAAGTAATAAACAATTAGGTTAGCCCAGAGCCATTCATGAGATTTTGGTAAATTAAGACAAAAAATGAAAATGTAACACTTTTCAAAATATTGTTTAAATAAATAAAAAATATAAACTGTATTCAAAAAAGTATCTTTCCGAAGCTTAAAAACATAATAGTTTAGATTTCAACACTATATTAAAGTTAACCCAGTTGAGTCCTTAAAAGTTTATTAGGCTTTGAAAATTATTTGTGTATACCTATATCATTATATATTTATATTTTTAATTTCACATATATATACCATATATATAAAATTAGAAACCCAAGACAATCGATCCTCCCGTCCGTACTAAGGAACGGCCCAAGGTTAAGCTTCACCAACTTGAAAGCTTAGCCTAGCTCAAAAAGATTAAGGCAAAAAAATCAGGTCCACTTGATTAGCTTTAGCTAAATCTAAATAGCCCAAGCCAATCAACATAACTACAGAAGCAAAACTAAATTGTTGCCCTAAACTTTTATCCTTTTGTGCTATTATTTATAACCCTGGTCTCAGTTTCTGTGATAAGCTACTATCTGATAAACACCAGGCACCTAACCCAAGCTTGTAAGAGCTCAAAATAGGCCCAAAAGTTCAAGACTTTCCAATATCCAGTAGCCCATTCTGCAAATCAAGTCTCCAGCCCACTAAAAATGTGAGCATTGGGCTTGCCCAGCCCAATAGTCCTTTTACAGACCAAAATGGTCAGGACAGCTTTTTCATTTCGCACCAACCCCCAATAACAGGAAGAAGAAAAAAATGTAGAACAGTCCTTCGAATTCGATGGTCTGGTCAGAACCTGCGATTTTCCTACCATTTCTTTCCCTGGAAGAACTTTGAGATAGCAGTAAGATACAACGTATTTAGGACGGTCAATCAAGCCTGAAACCCGATTGTCTAGCCCGCTAAAAGCTCATTCGAACCTATGGCTTTTTATTAGTTTAAACTAGGTATCTTTAATGTTGGTCTTCTAATTTAATTTAGTTTTCTGATGCAAAAAATAAATAAAATGATCTAAGTTGCATAGTTTTTTGTTATTCACTTTTAGCTTAGTAGTAATTTTGATGCATTTTATTTGGTCTCGCCCGAAACTCGTGATTATGGGCTGAATTTGAACAATATATTATGAGGGTTGAGCCCGAACCCGTGGTCGTCTATATTTAATTGAGCTGAGGTTGAACACCTTAAACCCGGGTGACGAAGCCCAAATAATTAACAGTCGTTAGGCACATAAAATGGTTAGTTACCTTGACAATGAATCTTCTAACACGAACAGTTCGCTCCTGACCAATGCGATGAATGCGCATTATTGCTTGCTCTTCTACTGCAGGATTCCACCAAGGATCCTACATAGTAGGTACAAATATAAATATAAATGTGACAGATTAACACAAGGAAAAGAACATTGATCAACTTAATTGGGAATGTACCATGAGGAAGACATTAGAAGCTGAAGTTAAATTTAGTCCCACTCCACCAACTTTCAATGACATTAACATCACCTGATATGTGAGAAGGAAATTGTTAAATCCACAACAGAAATTGTTATTTCCACATAAAAAGTGTCGTTATAGATCTTCTAACGACGACATTTTTATTGTGGAAATAACAAAAAATGTTGTGGATTTAACAATTTCCACATGAAAACTGGGCTTAGCATTTTTTCAATAATTGTCTGGAGAAACAAAGAAACAAGAGCAGTACTTTTAACTACTGCTTACCATTTTTTCACTGGTCTCACTGAACTCCTTCAAAACAGTCTCCCTTTGTTTCTGTGCTAATTTTCCATCAAATCTCAAGAACCTAATTTTTCTCCTCTTTAGCGGAATCTCCAAAAGGTCCAAAAATGAAGTCCACTGGCTAAAAACAATGCTCTTTCCGCCAGAACCTGATTGTCTGATCCACTCCAAGCAATCTAAAAGCTTTGAGACCTTAGACGACTCCTTCCAGTTCTTCTCTATATCAATCTGGAAGCGGTTTTCAGATGGGAATGTAATAAGATCATTTTTCTTAAGCAGTTGACGGCATATTGGACATAGCCCAGACGCTGGTGACCGCCAGCTAGAGAGAAGGCATTCCCTGCACATTTGGTGTGCACATGGCGTGAGCACAGGGTCATCTGCAGACTCCAGGCATATTGGGTATTCTGTGTTATCACCACGCCTAATACCCTCAACAACCTCTTCAACATATGCTCGACTAGGAACTTGACTTGAAGTGGTAGAATCTGGATTAGTTTCGAGGAATCTCTTAGCAAGTTTGTTCAGGTCTGCATATTCTTGTGAATCACCTCGGCTGCAGATTAAGAACCAAACAATGTCACATACGAAAAGTAGTAAAACAGAATGAAAGGAGTTATTGTTCCAAGTGGTTCTGAAAACTGTAACTCCATTCCCACCTCATAACAAGAAATGGGTGGTTGCAACACTGCCTCAAACGAAGTAGCAACTCAAGAATATTTGCATAGTTGTGAAGAACTTTTCCTTGTGCCACAAACTGATCGAACTGAACCTGTTATTCGAAAGAGATGCAAGTTTCATCATTGAGACAAGTATCTTAACTTTATTCAAGCAAATTCACAAAGTATTTAGCAAACTGAAATGATCAAGTCACAATGTCGAATAACTTGAATCCATTCATCAATATATAAAAATGTTTAAAATATTATTTACAAAAAAAAAAACACCTTACTTTGGATCTCTTAAAGAGAGCATCATAAAAATCACGTTCAGCTTCTGACCGGTCACACTCGATGACTTGAATGTCAGTTGGTGGGAGAACAAGTATAGGTCTGATTTAACATACATTGAACATCAACTTGCTAGCAAAACAGGAATTGTGCACAAATTAGAATTGCAAAAGTAGAATTTTTTACCTTCCATGTTTATCTGTAGTATCTTTTGTTCTCCTCAACATTAGTGGCCTCAGGATAGCCTTTATCAGTTTTAGTCCTCGTTGATCGCCATTCTCATAAGGCCTCTGAATCAATTTGTTCCACCTACAAAAAAGGAGAATTATATCGACGAAAGAGACCCTTCAAACTAGTTTCAACAATGATTTTCTGTAAAACTCCATGTTTATTTCACCAAACAATTTTCTTGTTATTAAATCCATACCATGCCCAGTTGCACCATGGTTCAACATGCAAAAAGCACAAGAGACTGTAAAGGTCTTCCAAACTATTCTGCACCAACAAAAATTTGTTTCTGTAAGCTTATTTCAGACACTTTCATATGAACTTAACACTTAAAAATAACAGCCAAGGAATCCATAAAACTGAAGACACATAGATACCATATAAATCATTAAATTGAAATTGATGCGATGCATATTATATTATCACAAATCATAAATAACTCAAAGCAGACACATGAATAGCTTCAGGTATCCCTACATCTGCAGTTGCACAATACTATGAGCAAACACACTTGAAAGAAAGAAGAAATACCTGAAGAGGTGTACCAGTGAGACACCACCTGCAATACGAGGATAATGTGAAGGCCGCCTGTGCAGCTTGGGTCCTTGAAGATTTTATGGTATGAGCTTCATCCAACACTACTCGATGCCAGCCAACTTTATGAAAAATGCTGTTGTCTGCATCCTGGTTCAGAATTGAGATATATCGTCCACACAAAATTATGAGTTGTAAGAAGAATTACAAGTTCCATCAGTAGATTATACGAGAAATTAAAGGATGATGGGAGTAGGTAACTTACTACTTTATAAGCTGCAGTTAAGACACCATAAGTTGTCAAGACCACATCAGGTTCCGCTATGACCTTGGGGTCATTACTTCTGTCACAACCATAGTGAACAAATACCGAAATACTTTCTGGCTTGGAATGGGTATTAAGTTCATCCTGGGGTTTAAACAGAAACAATAAGATATCTAATAAAACATATAAATGCAGTAACACTTCATGGTCTAAGTTTGTAGTATCAAGAAATACATGCATTATGAATCCAACATTCGAACAAGTCTAAACAGGTGAAACTCAGCATTGGGAAGACCTATCCTCAACTTAAATCATCGTACTAATGAAAATACTAACCTTCCACTGTCCCAGCAAAGCCATAGGACAAATAGTAAGAGTTCCTCCTCTTACTGTTCCTGGGACTTCAACAGGCTCTTTTTTCCTTTTCTTTATATATTCTGTGTCTACTGCATCTTTTGGAACACTATGTTTAGCATCAGGGATTCCTCTGCCAGGTCTAGCAAGTATTAGGGATATTGTCATCACAGTTTTTCCAAGCCCCATCGCATCTGCTAAAATCTAGACATGTGCTTGTTGAGTTAAGAAAGCACAAATCCATCAATCAAGAACTTACACAGACAAACCAAATAGGAAAATGTGACAACAGACCTAAAAAATCATCCAACATGCAAATATGTTTATCATATTGTATTTAAAGACTAAATTCAAACTAATACAGGAAGAAGGTTCTTAAAAAAACTCACTCCTCCTCTGGCCGTTTGCGTAGCAGTAGGAAATTTAGTACTTGCTTCACCAGAGAAGATGTTTACATGAATGGAAGAAGCCCTCCTATTAAATAACTTAGATACTCAATTAACATATTTAAGAGTTGTTTAAAATAAAAGTTGAAACTTGAAACCTAGGATGCTACTAAAAGCTACTGCCATAATATACTTCCCTTGTTATCTAAATATTAGTAGAAAGATTCGTACTTATCACAAATACGATAAGCCGCCCAGCATGGATGAGGTGTTTCCGTTGCTTTCTCAACATCGACTCCCTTCTCTGACTCTGTCATCCAATATAGAGCCTGCTTCTGGTATGGTCTTAAGTCACACATAAGAGTACCTGGGGGTTCCATCTCCTACACAATAAGAGAGCAAGAGATGACAAAGACAGACAAAAATGACCTCTCCAAATCATGCTTCATTTAATTCTCAAAATTAAAAGGAAAATATTTGTATGATTTTACCTCCAAGTTATACACATCTACAGCACCAACAAGCTTGTTCAAAGATGATTCTGAGATAGTTTGCTCATCTTTGTTTTCATCTGGTTGGCAACCTTTACCACGTTTCAGCATAGGTAACACCGGAGCTGCGTCATCTGAATCACCCTGATTATCATGTCAA
Organism: Panax notoginseng; assembly: GCA_016801055.1. Classification (NCBI taxonomy): domain Eukaryota; kingdom Viridiplantae; phylum Streptophyta; class Magnoliopsida; order Apiales; family Araliaceae; genus Panax; species Panax notoginseng. Next base: position 27,970,510 of record CM029022.1, read on the forward strand.
TAACAATTAACTTCAAATATTTTTGATACAAATTGCCTGCATAAAATGTAGCAGTTCACACAATCTCAAGCAATTCTATTTAAAAGTAGAAGACTATGAGCAAGACTAAACACACATACTTGTAAGTTCAGACCACATTTTCGAGAATGAAGTTCCTCTGGGGTAAATTCAGCCTGGTTAAAGAGAAAAGAGAATGTGATATTAGAAACTAAAACCAGATATAATGTCTCAACAGCAGTCAGCAGTATGTAAAGTACCTCCCGATATGCTTTTATTTTCAGCAACTTGAACAGAGTTAACAGAGGATAAATTGTGGAGTCAATGTTAGAAGGGGCATCTAGTCTCCAAGATGACTTGTCACCCTCTGTGAAAACTGAATGGTGAATATAAAAGCTGCCCAATGAAAGGGAACAAAAAACATAAGGAAATATTCTATTTTCTATGAAGAAATATAATTCATTTAGTAGTAAATGAATTAGAGAGAAAATCTACAAATGAGAGATAATATATTGCAGAATAACATGGAAACTTTACCTTGCATACAACAATATCTCTTGCCAACTGAAGATTTGATGGTGCAGCTATACACCGACAAAGCACTTTCACCTTTGAAGAGTTAACGAGTGGAATAAGGCATTTTGCCCACTCCATAGGAAGACGTCCAATCTGAGTATTTAACATTTATAAAAACACATCAACTTTTTTAAGCACAAGTGAAAATTATTTTTTGTAAAGTAAACTCGAGCAAATTAACACAAAGTGAAATATATTAGATTCCAATCTAGTCATCAATATCTCATTTCTAGTCAGAAGTTTGATTATATATCCTATTACTTTAAACCTAAGAACACATTTAGGGCATGACCTTTAAAATACATTACGCGAACTATTTTAATAGCAAATGTGAAAGGCCAAAAATTCAAGTAGTGCTATACAAAATATGAACTTGAATTCGAATTGTAAAACTAATTGGATTGATAAAACTTTGAATTAAAATAATAACGAAAATGTAAGACTAAAGATACTCATAGTTCAAGTTTATGAAACTTGTAATAAGGCAGCATTACTAATAGCAATTAAGTCACAAAATTCTAATCAAACAAACAGCTATAGACACAAAGCTAAACAATACTGGCATAAATAGGACAATGATGGTAGACTTTATACCTCTCCAGACCTTGTGGTTGAGAAACGAACAATTGATGACGCTGCAGCAGCTGCCTTCGAACGCACAAATGGCGTATTGCATCTACTTTTCGAATCTCCACAAGGAAAAGCCAAGTGAACAATTTCATTATTCTCCAATTTCCTCCCTCTAGTGGTAGAAAGCCCACTGATTGTCGTCTTTCCCACCAACAACCAATCTGGTTCTTCTGGAAAATCATCGTCGTCGATCACAATAGTACTTAGCACTCTATTATCTTCCACGTCGTGTTTCTTCACATTAGAGGATTTCAACCTATCATACATAGACGCCTTTTGAATTGAAGCAGGGCTTGAAGCCGAAGGTCGAACCATCATAGGCTCCTTCATTTCTTCTTTTACAACAACCTTATTTTCAAACATCAGAATTGATTTTTCATCGGTACTCTCTTCCTTAATTTGGAGATTAAATGTTTCTTCAAAACTCATGTCCCCGGTAACCACAGGCTCCGATGATCGGATACCAGTGCGACCCACATCAGGTTCTTCCTTCATCTTAACAATGGCCTTAGAATCTTTTGTGCTCGTAGCCTTCGCAAAATCATCAAAAGGCAGTTTGTTTGTCACATTCTCTCGAACAGAATCCTTACATTCAGAACCCACTTCAGGAATCTCGTTTTCTCTCTCCTCTGACTTAAGCACCAGAAGGGCTTTGAATTCTTCGGGCTCTTCAACGTTTTCCGGCTTGATCAGAGCCGATACGCAAGCTCCGGTGCTTGTTACCGTCTTTTTAACGCAAAAATCAGGAGAGAGAAGACAAGGTGATTCGAGAATTTCGTTGACGGCGCCATCTAGGTTGTTGCGGCACTGCAAGAGCGCAAACTTAATGTTCTGCTCTGAAACATTGGCGCCAAAAATGGATTGGATTATCTTGACATTCTCCTCTTCTGTTCTATCAATCTCCTTGGCCTCCATTTCTTGGAGAATATCAATAGCTACCTAAAGGCAATTTTTTGATTTAATTTGCAGAGAAATGGACAATTGTGAAGGAATGGGGAGAAAAAATAGAGTGAGAATGAGATAGTGGTCGGAATAGATAGAATTTGGGGGGTCTTGGTGGTGATAAAACTAATTTTGGCGCGAACACTTCTTCACCCAATACAAATTTCGCGGGTGATTTCTTTTTTCTTTTTTTTTTCTTTTTTTTACTGATTATTTGGCGCAAAGGGCTTAATTTACTGCGGAATGCATAGCTATGATGTCGTTTTATGTTAGTCCTTGGGGGAAGGAAATGGAATTTTATCGACTCGTACTTGTTAATTGAGCTAACTCGGTTCAATAGAAATTTGAACCATTGTTAGAATTTTAATGCAGTGGTTGAAATAACAAGGCAACATCTTCCCCTCCCCTTATTCTCTCCCTCTCCTTCTATACATGTACATATACTCCCTCCCTTCCGTAATAAAAAATTTTATTACTATTTTGAGTAGTCTCACGTTAAATGTCCATATTCTTTTAACAATTAAATTTTTACACATTTTTTTCTGTTATACCCTTAGCATTAAATATCTCATATTTTTTTTATTCTAATTCTCTCTCCATATTTAATAAGTATGGAGAGAGAATATTTTGAATTGAATAGCTAGAAAGTTATTCTCTCACCTATATTGAAAATAATTAATGACATATTATTATGGGTAATTTTGTCATTTCATTCCTTTCTTAATATGCGTGAAAAGTCCACCAAAACTTTATCCCGGGACGGAGGAAGTATATCCTATTCAATCACATCTTTTCCATTGCAATTTTGATAATATTTTAGTCTCATTATTTAGGTTTGTACCCTGGTAGAGTTTAAGAGAAGAAAGCAACAGAATTGGAGCAATTTGCTAAACAAAATCGGCAAGACCAAAAAGATAAAATAGTTCTAATTACTAGAAATCAAAACATAAGCTAAAAATAGCTTGCTGGATTCCGAAGATTACCCATATTTCTAAATTTTTTATATTGCGTAGGTATGTAAAATGAAGCATTACATTGTGGATATACTTGGAGTAATTAAGATGGTGACTTTGGTGCCGTAACTATTTTGTTTTTCTTTTTATACCTTAACTGCATTGTTATTTATTTTTTACTATATGTTACATCATAAATGAGTCACTTAACACGTTACATAGCTAATTAATTTATTATTTGTATAAATTTATAATTAATAACTAGACTATATAAATTAATATTCATATTGTAATGTAATGATAATATTATAATTTCTACAAATGTTATGACAATTTGATATATTAATATTATTAAAATTGATAAGTGATAACACAAAGAAATGAATAAAATTTTGAAAGAAAACCTTTTAAACTAGGTTGTGCTTTACACGGACAATCAAACATTTCGTAGAATATTAAAAAGGGTTAAGTTTAGATGACTACATGGGGTTTTGGCAGTTTTCCACTTAACCACTTATAGTCAGTAAAGCTACATTTAAACACCCGACTTTTTAAGTTAAAGTGAAAAACTGCTTTTTGTCATAACTCTGTTACTTAAATTGAATAAAGACTTAATTACCCTCCTTATATACAAAGGACAGATGAGAGAACATGGGAGTAATTCCATTCATTTTGTCCGAATCTTCAATACAGGGCTCATCAAAAAGGGAAAATATGAAAGATTGCTCATAATAATCAATACCCAATTGACAATTAAAAAGAAAAAAAAAACTAATTTCATTCAATTTGTTACTCTATCCGTCGCCATTCCTATAAACAAACAAAACCTAAACAAATTCCAATTCCAGTAAGCTCCACATGCAAATTTGACAAAAATACAATTCTTGATCAAACTCTGTAACATTAACCTTCAGAAATTTGTCCACAAAGTCAAGTGCAATGGTTTGCGATGCCTCTCCAGGCTCTTGAGAATCGACATAGCTCAGCCCTGCCAACTCATTCTCAAAAGCGAACAACTGAGACAATTCTGCTTCTTGATCAGTATTACTCAAATTGTTATTAAGCCCTTTCCCAGTACTTGTATCCTCACAAAAAAGTTTCCTAACTGCTGACTTATTAACCCTGAACTTGTTTTCATTTCCCGATCCCTTCATTCGATCAGCATACTCCTCCATAGTATGCCTCTGATCAATGTCCTCCCAAAATTTAGAAGAGTCTCTAATAACAGTTTCCCCGCTATGCCTAGCATCATGTTGCTTTAACAATTGGCTGTCACTTATAATGGAACATGAACTACTATTAGTTCCTTTCAGAGCCATGGTGCGAGCTGCCAAACCAGAGGCCCGAATAGATGCTACACGTAATGAAGTAAATCCTCCAAGAAGAGGTCCTGAATCAACAAGTTAAAGTTTCACCTCCAGAAGGAAATTGAAGCTTCTTATCCATACAAAAGAGCTCTAATTTCAGCAAATCAGTCAAAGAAAAAAAATATCTCCACAGCTTTTCTCAAGTCTCCAACTTTACAACACCCATTTATCAATACATTCCATAACAACACACTCCCTAGCTTATTTCTTTCAGGACTTTCATCAAACAACTGTAAAGCAAAACCCAATAACATAACTTTAATATACATATCAACCAAAGAAACTCGAACAAATGAATCAAACTCAAGACCCCTTTTCAAAATCTCACCATGAACCATCATACCAGCCCTACCCTCAATCAAACCCGCACTCGAAAACAGAGTATTTGTTGCTAAATCTTCCAATCAGAATATTTAAGGGAGGCCCAAAACAGAGCAAATAAAATCTAATACCAATTGAATAGCCCAAAACAGAGTATTTGTGCCCATTTCTTCATTGAGGCATTTTATCAAACAAGTGGAGACTATGAGAGCCAAAAAATGTAGATATCAGAGACAATTGCAGATACTGACACTGTAACTAAACCCATAACCAATACCGGAGCTTTAACCCATAAACCATTGATTTGGCGACTTTGAAGGTGGTGCCGGAGGAGAGAGGAAGGGTGGCGGAGCCTCGACAGATTTCGGAGCTGGACTTGGAGCCGAATTGGCCGGAGACGGAGATGGGGAAGTTACTGGACCTAGCGACGGTGCAGGGGACGTTAGTCGCCAAAGTTGAAATCGGATCTGGAGACCGGTACTAAGACTCACAGAATCACCTGCGGTTTGGAGACCAGATCACTACTTACCAGATCGCCAAAGTTGAAATCGGATCCTTCGAACTCTCTTCAATGTCCCGATCGGAGAGTAACTGGCAAGGGCATGATACTGTAAGAGCAACACTAGTTCTAGATATGGTGAATAGTAGCTTTCTGAATCAAAATCGAGACATCGCCTCTCTCTAGTCCTAGATATAAAATTGAAATGAAATTATGAGAGAGAGCTCGAGAATCAAGAGGAAGAAGAAGGCTATTTTAGACATTTTCTATTTTTTTTACTGTTACACCCTCTTTTCACGCTTTTTTTGGCGTCTGACATGCACGCACAGTTAATTTGGACGGAAAAGGTAACGTTTTCACTTTAACTCAAAAAGTCGGGTGTTTAAATATAGCTTTACTGACTATAGGTGGTTAAGTGGGAAACCGCCCAAACCCCAGGTGGTCATCTGAATTTAACCCTACTAAAAATGTTTTGACTTGAGATATACTAAAAGATTTTTTTTATATTCCTTTTGTTTTTGCTATAGTATTTTTTTATTTCAAAATTAAATACAAATTGAGATCAAGAATGAAAAATAATGGCAGAAATGGAAATTAAACACATACTTAATATATTATTATTTTTCCTATTAAAGAACTTGCATTTTTAAGTTTTGTAAAGTATTTATTTTGTATTACACATAAACAAAGTTAATAACCAAATAAAGCTCTCTTCTTACTAAGAGGAAGACTAAGAATTTGTCAGGCCACCAACATTTGTAGTATTATTTTGGTGCGTTGTGTTTAGGGTTAAGTATTACGTTTGTGAATTAAATAAATTAAATTTAAAATAAATTATTATTAATCGAACAAGATTTTCAATTACACAAAAGTCAAAATATACACTAAATATAAGCCCAATTTCTTGATGTAGCATACTCCACCTCAGCATATTTGTTAATCTATACGATGAGATGGAGTATGCCACATCAGCAATTTATAAAATATTTGTAAAATAATTTGTATTTGTAATATTACTCTTTAATTAATATCAAAAAGTATTAATATACACAATGAATGTTTTTAAAATAAACAATGTGGGACTTTGTCAAAACTATAAATTTTGAAGCACAATCAACATGATCGACTTGCTTCACATTAATGGAGGTTCGAGACCTTGTGGGGTTGTTGTAGAAGAATTTCTTGGGGCCTGGCACTCCAAAATGGTTGCTCATCGCTGGAGAGAACGTGATGAAGGAGTAGAAGAGAGAATGAGATGATCAAAGATGGGTTTGAGTTTAGGATTAGGGTTTGAATTTAGGTGTTGGGGTAGATTTGAATTTTGGAGATTGAGTTTATATTTTTTCAATAAGTATACACGGATGGATAAATTGGAAAAGAAAATTAGACTGACAGAACAAAATAAATTTGTTCGTTCGCGCGAATAAATTCATTTTATTCTACCAGTCCAATTTACTTCTCCGTATAAAATGACTCGTGTTTTTTAATATGTTATCCTTATTTTACCCTTCAAACAGTTGGATGACTTGAACTTTCGCTCACTTTGACCCGTTAAAAGTTCGGAGGGTGTAATTAAAATTTCAAAATTAAGCGTTTTAAATATTAAATTACAAACCTCACTTGACACACGGTCTGTGGTGCAATCTGTGTTTCAAAATATTTATTATTATGCTTGTATTCATATCTCATGAATATTCGGTGTTTAAAATGAAATTAGGAATACAGCTATAAAATTAATTTTATAAAATCCCTTTTATCAGGATTCAGGACCCTTTAAAAGAAAAAATATATTCGAAGAGCTTGTAAATGTGTGAAATTCTGATCTATATAGATAGAAAATTGATATTTTTATAATATTTTTAAAATATATAACGACGGTGACAATCGTCGTCGTTAGCGATAATTTATATGTGAAAATATTATTTTTTATATTAATTTTGTGGATATCCTCCTCGAACAAAGTTATGGAAACTTATATTCTTATAATTTAATTTTTAAGGTCAAATCACATAATAAATTTTAAATTGATATAAATTTATTTAATTTTAATTAATACAATGAATATAGTTATATATAATATAACAGAAATTATTAATTATAAAATTTATTTTATTTTAAACTTTTATAAATAATATCAATTTTAAAATTTAATATAATTTAATTTCAAAAATCAAATTATATCTAATTTAGAACAGATTAAGTATAATATAATATTATTAAATTAAACAATGGGACCCTTTTGACCTTATCCTCTGCATTCTGTTCGCACCCTTTTATCTTCCGTCCACCAACGTTGAAATATGGTAGTATTCCATATATAACAATGATAATATAATGAAATATATATATACATGCATATGTATAAACATATCTATTAATTTTATTATTGTGTGTTTGGTTTCTTAAAAAACTGCAAAGAGATTCTGACTTCATTGCAGTTTGCTCAAATCTCTCCCTCTCAATCTAAACAGAAAGCTGCACCATGTGCACGTTAGAAAAGCGTGGCAATATCTTTATACTAACACTAACCGGCGACGACCAGCACCGCCTCAACCCCACCCTCATCGCCTCCATCCGCTCGGCTCTCTCCCAAGTTAAGTCTCAGTCCACCCGCGGCTCGGTTCTAATCACCCTAGCCCAAGGCAAGTTTTTCTCCAACGGTTTTGACCTTAAATGGGCTCAATCCTCCGCCTCAGTCTCCGGCGCCCAGGACCGACTTCTCCACATGGTCGATTTATTCAAGCCGGTGGTCGCCGATATGATTTCTCTCCCCATGCCGACGATCGCCGCAGTTACCGGCCACGCCGCGGCGGCGGGGATGATGCTGGCCATGAGCCACGACCACGTCCTCATGAGGCGCGATAGAGGCGTGCTCTACATGAGCGAGATCGATATCGGGATGACGCTGCCGGATTATTTCACGGCGTTGGTTAGGTCTAAGGTGGGTTCACCGGCGTCGCGGCGGGATGTGTTGTTGAGAGCGGTGAAGGTCAAGGCGGAGGAGGCGGTGGCGATGGGGTTGATCGACTCGGCGCACGATAGCGGGGAGAGCGCGGTGGAGGCTGCGGTGCGGCTGGGGGAGGAGTTGGCGAAGAGGAAGTGGGACGGTGGCGTTTATGGGGAAATACGAAAGGCGTTGTATCCGGAGCTGTGCGGCGTACTGGGATTGGCTGATAAGGCAATAATTCCGTCACGGCTTTGATTCAATGAGAAAAAATAAATGGAAAATGTTTCTAATAAATTACTTTAGTTTTTGTTAAAATAAATTATTACTTTAGTTAGTTTATAAAACTGTTACGCTGTTTGTTAGTATTATGTTAGTTTACTGTGGCTAATATATCCATCTATATGTATGCAAATAAGGGTTTTCATCCCAGGTGGTCGGTTGTATTTTACCAATCATAATCCTAGTCTGATCTCGATATTGAATGGTTTTATATTAAATCCAATTTCTCCCTGATGCTAAATATTCTAACGGCAGTAAAATCCTTCTGGCGGCACGATTAATTACCAAATAACCCTGTGCCTACAAGCTGCAGGCAGGCATGAGACATTATATATGTTATATAAAATGTTATTTTATAAAAAAAAATTGTTATGAAAAAAAGATAACTGTTTTTTTTATAAGAATGCTTTTTTTATAAAAAACTTGCGAAAAAAAAGATAAAACATTTTTATAAAAATGGGAAATAAATATTTTTATTGTTTAGGAAATTCTTTTTTCTTTTTTTATTGTTTTAATTCTCAAGTGATGGTATATCGCATTGAAGTTCAAAATGAAGAATTATTTGATGAAGGTCATGGACACCAACCAACCATTCTTTGGTCTTCTAGTGGATCGAGTTCAATTCTCACCTACAACTCACATGTTCACTGAGAGTTTGGTGGGGGTTCTTTTAAATTTGTAGTTGTGCAACTTATTTGAAGTTTGAAATACCTCATCTACTTCCCACTTTTTTCTGAATTTTCTCTCTTCTGTATACCATTAAAAATTACTGCATTTGAAAAAAGAACAATAAACTTTGACAAGAATAGTTGAGGGTCGGCCAAAGCGAGCCAACCCTACGAGTTTCCAGAAATTATGTCAGCCATATGTCTTGATAGCCATACAGCACTCACCAATCTCGGGCGAGCGTGGCATATTTAGCCAACTGACCCTTTTGAATTTCTCACTTCCGCGCACCTTTCAATTTCTATTATGCTCTTTTTGCGTCTTTTTGCTTTCTTCTCGATGTGGGACTATAAAAACACCTAAAACACAAGGAAACATTCTTTTAAGTTCCAACCCTTTTTTGAGCTGAAAAATGCAATCTCTCTCCAGGCCAGCTTATGGCTCTTTAATTTCAAATGTCCCAAATTGAAGTCATTTTAACAATGTGAAAAGCCCCTAGTATCTATTGCCATAAATTTATGTAACTGATACACACGTTCACAATATATATCATTTTCCATGTGAAAATAATTTATTCTCGTCTTCCAATACATCAAAATAATGATTTTTTAGGTTACCAGAGTTTGCAACTTTTGCAATGGTAGTGTTTTAATCTTCTAATTACTGTGTTTTTGAGTTAAATAAATTGTGTTTAAAATAAAATGTTTCTAAAAGCGCATTTGAACTTCCAAACGCCTTCTAATTAAACACACTTTGAAGGGCAAAATTATTGTTTTTTCATAAAAGATATATATATTTTAGATAGAAACCCTTCAAAGAGGGGGAGTATACACTAAGAATTAACATTTTGTGTTCTATTGCAGTTCACTGCTTTTGCACACACTGAAACCTCCATTGTTTTCCATATATATCCAAACCCTCCAGATCTCTTTCCTTCTGTCTGTCTTCCTTGTCAATTGGCCAAGGTTCAATGGTTCCACCCTTTACAGCACAGAAAGCTGCTGATACACATAATCTGCTAATCTGTTAAACCTACAACTGGAATTAAAAAAACAGTCAACTTCTTGAGGAGCTTAAATTTGAAGAGGAACACACCATTCTACATTATTAACAGTACTGCCTTGCAAATGAAAAATAATTTACCCAACAAAGCCAATCACCTTTTATGTATTCATGTAACACATTACTTGTGCTTGCAGAAAATAGGAATCCTTGTACTTCCTGCCACTTCCGGGGTGAATCCCACTACGGATCCAGTCCTCCCGATGAATCCAAGCCTCCCGGCCGTAATCAAGAATGCCGAGTATCTGTAACAGATGAAATACATGATAACTATCATAGAAAGTCGGAAATGTGAAATCATAATTGGGCAGATACGAGTGGCCAAGGAAGCTGACATCTGCTCAGGTTGGGACTTCAGTTTTACAGTATCTTTAAAATCCTAAACTAATCTTAATACAACCTCCATGTGCTGTAGTAACATTTTAAGTTCACATAAATTAACCATTTTTAGCAATAAAATCATCTGGGGAACACTTGTAACAAAATATAAACATTATGAAGCATGAACAATTTCCATTTTACTTTCAAGTTTAATTTCATCATGCATGCACTGTTAGCATTTCAAACCATGACAACTATTGTCTCACATCATATTTTTGATAAAAATAATAATCACGATTTACAGGGACATCTTTGAGAAAACTCGATTTTAATGATTTCCAGTTAAACATGATTAAAAAGTATTCATGTTATCTGAGATTAAAGTGATTGTCGTAATCCCACCATATAATAATCTATTGCAGGTAATGGAGCATGAGAATAATGATTTGATGACAGTGAGTGGTTTACTTACCGCTCCACCTTTCCATGACACAAAGGATGGAGTTGTTCTTGATTGCAGAACCTATGCAACATATATCAAGTCACATAATGTCAGTCTATACCTTGAAATACAATATTGTCTTCACAGCCACATAAAAATCCTATGGAAGCAGATCATCACTTCATATTTATTACAGTTTTATAAGAAGAAAAGCATTAACATCAACAAGAATACACTGGCAAACTAACCTCAACGGTATCAATTGCTTCATTTGAAGGAATTGCATGTAAAACTCTGCAACAGAAAACAAATAATTGTCTTATGTATCTATGTCCATATGCAGGTCAGGTATACTCTACAACCCTGAACCCACTTATAGCATTTTGCATTAATTATTATGGCAATAATCATACTATTAAATACACCACTTTTTTTATCATAAAAAGTAAGAGTTAAACTCACCTTTCCTCCACAGCAGGAATAAGACCACTTGTCAATGCCACTCCACCAATCTAAAACACAGAACTATGTCATTCCCTTTAAGCTAGAAGAATGCTGAATGAACAGACTTCTATACAGCTAATACTCACCAGTTGCATGCTACAAAACAATTTTCTCTGAAGGTCTATGCGCCCTGCAGTTGAAAATCGAACAGTTTGATCAATTCAACATCAAAGTAGAAAACATCAGAACAGAATCAGATGCATATTTTACCCGTTGAAAGAATGCTCTTTGTAATAGCGTCTGCAAGACCAATATTATCTTCTTTCTTGGGTTTATTTTGAAATACAGGATAGCTATCCCACATTGGCAATCCTCCACTAATGCCTGGGAAAAATCCATCTGACATGTCTGTTCTTCTTGGAAGTTCCATATGCCACGTATCTTCCAGCATATCCTCGTAATCGTTAAACCTAGAGTAAACCCATTGTGCATAGTAGGAAAGGATTTATTCATTTTGTTCAATTGAAGTAAATGACTGATAACAATAGATGGAAATGAAGACCATCACTGACCAGGAACGAGGTGGTGAAGGATACACATCTGGAACCAAGAGCATCGGGTAGAAGAGACCCATAGGGGGAACCTATTCCAAGATACTATCAGAAATCAATTGCACTCTAAAATCAACCAAGTTCTATTTACTTTAATTGAATGATATGAAATCTTAATTATATGCACATAAAATTAGATTAAAAAAAATCTCTAACTAATAATAGATTATTAATATTAATCAAATGTAAACAAACAACTAACTTGTAGGCAGCACATCTAAGAAATAAAAAAAAATTGATGGGAAAATAACAGTTTTGATTATAAACAAACATTTGGTGGGCTGAACATCTCCAAATAAACACAGTAAGAAAATGTAAATATGATAACGATCTTAACATCCATACGTTAAGAGCAGTTAGCCTTGTCTTGTGAGATCCAGCTGGCATGCCATCTTCATATGAATGAACTACAGAAACAGCTTCAAGCTCCCCCTCCTGCTAAAAAAACAAGATTACTCCTGAACATGTCCAATTTAAGAAAAAAAAATTCTTCTAAGAAACTTTCAATTAGTGACAAAGATGTCGAGGCATTTTAACAATAAACAGAAAACACAAAAGCTTAAGAAGGTTTTCCCTGTACAGTGAGTGCAAGGCAATATTAGAGGTGTTAGGACTACTGATATTGACATAACCGTAATGTTTTACAATACAAATTGGATGACGAGCCAAATACAGATTTTCCTTCATCAAGTGTAAGACCTCTTGGTTGTAGATAAAAGACCTGAATAGGATCAGATGATATGTTATTAAATTCAAAGAAAATTTAAATTTCCCCGTGCATTATTAACAAGAAGATCTACCTTTACTATATACAATTCAACAAGTTCCTATAACAACACTTACTAAAATTAACTTTTTAAAGTTCCAACATACTTTATAATGTTTTCCAACACTTTTTAAAATAAGATTTTTAAGACATACTAAATGCTCCTTAATAGGTGCCCCAGGGGTACCTGTTAGCATTTGCCTATAAGTTATTAAAGTAGAAAGAAGTTAAGAAAGTTATCTGCAGGATGCAAGTTTTAAAGATGCACAAGTGAAGAGGAGATGGCTACGACCAAATCAAGGAAATTGTGTAAGACAAAATCAATTATAATGTATAAGAGTAATCCATGTACTCACTCTGATCTGACAGTACGACTCTTTAAGTCTGTTCAGCATCAACAAATCTACAGGTCTCATAAGAGCATCAGTACGAATAGGTGGCCATGTTTGATGATGTCTCTGAGTCCAGAGAAGGCATCTTGACACATCCTGAAAGATAATCATCATTTCTCCAGTCCAGAAGAATTAAATATTTATAAATAACAAAAAAATGAAATTCACCTCTCCGCCAAAACGCAAGGTAATCTGTGTAGTAGGAAGAGCTGCTCCATCCTGAAAATGAACAGAAGAATAAATGACGATTATACAAGAGTGAAAGATTGGTCTACTATGATGAACCATCTTAATAGTCATGTGACAACTATAATGGCAGTAAAAATGAACATGGCTGATTATATATCAATTGGGTCTCAGCAGGTGGAGTACTGCTACTAATAATTGATAATGAGAGTATACAGATGGCAGTTATACATTTGATGTTGCTATCAGTAAGAAAGTCAGAAATTGAGGTGAATGGATTGTATTGAGTAGATTAGGAGGTGGTGCTACTGTTTGTTTGGTTATTATACATATGGTTCTGATGAAAATTGAGATGGCACTAGTGATATCTGTGGTGATCTGTTTGTACTGGTCATGGTGATGTTAATGGTACAAATTGTATAGTCTTGTAAGTACTGCTACTAATAATTGATAATGAGAGTATGGCAGTTATACATTTGATGTTGCTATCAGTAAGAAAGTCAGAAATTGAGGTGAATGGATTGTATTGAGTAGATTAGGAGGTGGTGCTACTGTTTGTTTGGTAATTATACCTATGGTTCTGATGAAAATCGAGATGGCACTAGTGATATCTGTGGTGATCTGTTTGTAGTGGTCATGGTGATGTTAATGGTACTGATTGTATTGTCTTGTAAATGATGGTGATGGATGGCAATGCAAAAACTCTGCTTCTGACAAGCAAAATTATCAAAATTTAAAGTTGCATCACCAAACTTAAAACTGTTTTATTTTAATCAAAGATGCTCCCAAGTATTGCTACAGATACAAAAAATAACATACAAAATAATGTGTCAAAATATGATTAATTGATGATTTACCATAAATAGATGGTTCCAATGATTATAACCGACCACAACCATCATTTTGTATCCAATTTTAGTATCCATTCTTTATTCATCAAAGCACTATTGTAATATATTAAATATTCACTTATCAAAATTTTTTTATTAAAATATAAATACCAAAGTATGTTGGTGACCCAACATCAAGGTTGGAAATGCGTAGTTTTTTTTTTGTTTTTTTTTTTTTGGGGGGGGGGAGGGGGGGGAGGGGGGGCGGGGAAGTAATTATAAATATTACCTCGATGCAGATAACTGAAGTCACCTGAGCACCCATATTCACAATGCATGCTGTTGATAAACCATTGCCAAAAACTGCAGCAATACCTTCCTGGATCAACAAATCAACTATAAGAACACATATACCAGAGGAGAAACTCAAAGGCGTAAAGAATAACAGTAAAATCAAGGAAAAATTGAGGAATCAAAAAAATATTTAAAAAGTAGACTCGGAAGCAAATCCAATCACTACGATATATATAATTATAAAAACTAATAGTGCTTTGGTAATAACATCTCCCTTGATATTTTTAGTTGACCGCACTATAAAAATTTACTACCACTCCTAGAGAGGGGTTCAGGTATGGGAGACTGCACCTCACCCTGCCCCACCGCAATCAGAGACCCATCCAAAAATGTACAAATAGATAATTATCATAAATTTTTAATTACAAAAGTAGTAAAGATCTCTAGTTCCCACATCAGTTGTAAGATATAACAAGAAGCTTCCATGCCTTCAATAAAGTTAAAACCTACTCTTGAACTAAGTTCTTAAGCACACAAAGATCTAAACACCCATTCTCAGGTGAGATGCTCACTCTACAAGGCCTTCCTAGATATTTTAACTACTTCTGCGACCATCAACAGCATTTAGTGGTGATTGTTTTTGCTACCAGATGACACGAAAGACTAGTAAGTAGTATAAACCTATGGTGAACCAACCATGTGTTTAGTTTCCTTTGTTTTTAAAAGCTCGTATAGGGTCCAGTATTAATGATACTGTGGAAGGTAGAAAAACCCTGTTTAAGACTTAATTCCTGGCAATACCTTTTATTACGCATTACCAAAATTTAATAGAGAGGCCTTTTCACCAGCTGCGAATCATACAAGTTGGTTTTATAAATTATAATCATATAAAAAGTGATGTTTATATGACGTTTTCTTATTTGGTATATATATATATACAAAAGAAATGCGAACGATGACAAAGAAATGCTTGGTTTAAAGGACTTTGAGTTATATATCCATCAAATATCAAACACCCAAATAACAAAATTATATGATAGTTATCTTAGAAAATTTATAATCATCTAAATTGTAGGAGAAATATTCCCACCTGGTGGACCACTGCTGTGCTGAAGCGCAATTCCCGTAGTACAATAGATAATATTTCCTTTATTTCTAATTATAAGAACAAAAGAAAACTACTCAGATAAGATTATTATCCAACTAACACTCACTTTGAAAGACATATACAAAGGCTTGACATGGATGACAAAAAAAGAAAACACAGCATAAAATTTATTGAAAGGAAGGCAAAAGCACATATGTGAACTATAAGCATGTAATTACCGCGATTATCAAAAGTTTCTGGCACTACAAGAATAGCAGAATAAAGGTTTCTTTCATTGTGAGGAATATGCAGTTTCTCAATCAAAATCCAGTCCCAGATAGCATGCAGGTCTTCAAGTACCTGCAGAATGGTCAGATAACGTGTTAACAGCCAAATTACTTATTAGAAACTAGAAAACACTAAAATTGTTTTTAAGTTGGCAATAAATATAATGCAAACCAATTTCTTTCCTTTTTCTGGTTGTGCAACAATAATGGAGGAGAAGAAATTTATGTCTACTAAAATTTTAATTTCATGTTATGCAGACTTCCAAATAGAATTTTAGTATTTTGCAGGATCTTTAAACTTGTTCCTGAAGATATGGTTACTTCTAACAGGAGCAGACAAACTATTAAAAGAAAAGCCTCAATGAATAAGCACTACATCAGGAATCTGTGTTGATCCCTTCCCCGTGCAAGAGAACAAACTAATAATTGGCATATTTAACAGTACCTGCTGCATAGGATAATGTTGAGATATATTGAGATGACCCCTGCGAATAGGACGGCGCAGACAATATGGTTCAGTGGGGGATATTTTCAGAGCTTCTTCACCAAAAATACATTCTCTATATTTTCTTTCACTTGAATGGAGCTCTCTACTACTAGCGTTTTCCAGTTGTTCAGGGGACTCACTTGTTCCACCTTTATCCGATGAACTTTCTGTAAAATTTAAGCTCCATTACTATTAATATTACGTAAGCACATAGTAATTACGAGGGAAAAATATAATACATAATGTCTTACGGTATCGAAATACACTGTGAAGGCAGCTATATGCGAAATTTAAAATAATAAATACAACAAATATATTTAGGCTTCCAAAATTTACAGGAATAAATTTAGTTACACACATTATTCGTTTAATTTATTTTTGTATTCAGTAGCTTTAAGCATAGTAAAGGTTTTTTGGATAGGAGAAAGAAGTAACAGAGAATCATTGAAGACAAATATTTCTGTTATAGCTCTTTTGAATAAATAAAATTTCAAAAACAGTTTTTTATAGATAAACAGCCACAGGACAATGAAAATGTGTTTGCTACATGTGTATGATATGTGTTTTGTGCATATACTATCATTATTCACGTATCGCATGTCAATGCAAAAAAAAAAAGCTCAGTGTTGGAAAATAAAAATGCAACAAAAACAGTGAAAAAAAAAACAATTACACAAGACACATACTTTGCGTGGCTCACCCACAGGAATCAATCTCAGAAAATCGTACCCCTCTTTGCAGGAACCCCAATTCACTCAGAAAGTACATAAACTTGCCTTTTGGGCAGCTTTACAATCATCTCTGAATTAAAATCATATCAGACTTTACTAATAACACGTGAACAAAAAAAGTAACAAAATACATCTTCCATGATTTCACCTATACTAAGTGCCCATTTGGCAAAGCGGTGGGGTGAGTGAAAAGCACTTTTAATTCAAAGAATTGCTTGAAAGTGTTTAGTAACATAACAAAGGTGTTTGTAGCAGATTTTGGGTGTAAGCGTTTTTTTAGAGAAGCTAAAGTTAATGCTTTTGAAAGCACAACTACATTTAATCCTAAAAACTAACTAGAGTATCTCCATAAATTGCTTTAGAAAATTTTACCAAACTATTTGAATTTTATATGAAAGCAATTTTCTCTCTACTAATAAAGTGCTTCATTTCACCGCAATGTGCTGCCAAACGATCACTAACTCATCTCTCATATATGTATTGTGTATTGACAAAGGATAACGATATGTAGGTGCTTGGGAGAAGTGTAGGGAAAAGTTGAAAATGGAAATATTTCTAATAGAAATTGAAGTTTATACAGTATTTTATGCCAATATATCCTAAAAATCGGGTGAAAGTCACCACAGAGTACCACAAAAGCAGACAGGAAAGAAGAATTACACTAGTCAGATAACAGTTACTTCACCTAATACTGAAGATGACTTCGAATTTCTCTCAAGCACATCGGTCCAAGTGAAGGTGGCGTCTTTCTTGTTACTCTGTGGAGCAAACCCGTCAACACGGCCCATCTGCAACATATTATTCATCAAATTAGTAGAATACAAAATTATATACTACCCTATAAACCTTCACATATTCATACAATCACCGGGAATTATTAACTTTTTAACTCATATAGGTGACTTTCAGCCGTTATTACCCTTCAGGTAGAGCATGCAGAAGTTAACTGAACTACAAAGAAGGCTAAGGGATCTGTAGCAGACATCTTTATACCTTGGTGCATCAAGATTTTTTTCTTTTTCCTTTATCATAGTCACGGCAAAAGTATAAAAAAAGTATTGTAAGCTATCAGTGGGATCGAGAAGCATGATTATTGAAGCTTCACATTTGTTCACTTCTTCAATTGGTAAAAAATTCTCACCTGCGGCACCACACTCTTATCTAGGCAATAAACAAATGCCAAACACCAGTATATATTAGTACTAATTTAAATGTTGCTAATCGCTATAAGCTTTTTCAACCAAGACTAAAGTGCCATAATCATAACGGATGTTCTAAAGTAGCACGAATATGGGTGTCACCAGCATGTACTATAACACACATTAGAAGGTAAGTTAAGTTTCTGATGATAAAGCAACTCTAAACTTCTACCAATCTATTCAGTCATACTCCGAAACATAGATAGAGTGGCTTTACATTTTTATATGAGGTCATTTCACGAGGCAGGCATAATAATAGCACAAAATAAATTAGTATCGTATAATAAAAGTTAAGGCAATAACCCAACATAAAATTGTATTATTATCAGTTACACAAAACTCTTACCTTACGTGGGAATGAGTTATTTGCAACCTCTTCGTCTAAAAATGGAATCTTCAACAACGACGCAATCTGAGAGATCGATAAAAGAAATGAGCACAATTCCATGTCCTGTCATAATGATATATGATTTCCATAATAATAGTACTCTGTACTCTTTCTTCTGGACAGAGGGAGTGTAATACTTAAATTCACTTACAATATCATAGGCCTTCTCGCGCTCCATATGCTGAGCTGTTGTAACCTGAGAATTAAGCATCTGAAAACCCCAAAATTAAGAAATTATCAAGAAATATATGAATTAAAAATAAAATTGAACTTCACATTAATAGAATAAAAAGGATAACCTGATCTTGCACATTTCTCTTAGGAGCTAGGTTTGCTCCCGTAGTGCGGCGAGCAACGCAATGCGGAATGTTTAAAGGAGTGTCCTGTTGAGCTAGTCCAATTCTAATATTTGCAGAACCTAGGAACATTAAACATTACCATAAAACCACCAATTACAACAGTAAAATACAGTTAGTGAGTGTGTGTAAATAGGTTAGGGTTTTGGGTATACCTAGATTAACGACAACAAGATTGGAGCCCCGTTCAGTGAGGAGATGGGAAGGAATAACTGATTTGAGGTAATCCTGATTTGCAAAGAGTTATTCAATAAGAAAATTATGACGTGAAAACGGAAGTATTGAGAATTTTTGCCGGGAAATTTCTTACCATGACGGAAATTGAGTAGCCCAAGCTTGTAGCAGAACAGCCTTGTAAAGTTTCAATTACTAAGCGACTACTGTGTGTCTACGTGATATTTCGTTATAGATTTATAACTGACATTTTTATTTCAAAAAAAAATATTATAGAAATACCAGTTTATATTTCTGGGAATCAGGGGTTTTGTTAATTTTTATCAAGTTTACATGAATATTATTAAATTAAACTTCTTTTGAAAAAAATATTTAAATATATTTCTCATTAATTTACCAACCCAAAGAAAAAATAAATCTTAATATTATTAGGATTTATTAGTTTTGAGAATATAGTAATTCAAGTAAGAACTTCAAGTAGCATTTTCAGCAAAAACCACAATAGGCCTTAAACACAAATAACTAATTTACATTGTATTCATTTTTCATAATTGTTAGAATTTAAGAAAGAATATACACGATATACCCAGATTCACCAATTTGATATATTTGTCTGATATATTCATTAGATGTCCGTTTTATCGTCATAAATGGGCGGGGCACCGCACCATTTTAAGAAGTTTGGTTCAATGTCATTCTCTCCTTCAATATTTGGCTTTACAGTTTTGCAACAATTTTGTATAGTTGTTGGTTGTGAATTGTGAATTTGTGATATTTTATACCCTCGTTTAAGTCAATCATTATCCAACTCAATCTCATTTTCAAATTATAAAATTAATATTGAATTTTAAAAAACAATTAATTTCAAAAGTATTCAAATTTAAAATTGATATAAATTTAATGTCAATATAATTATAAATATTATAAAAGTACTATTAATTATAAATTTTATTATTTTCAAATTTTAAATGAATCATATTAATTTTTAATTTTAAAACATCAAAAATTAACTTTTTAAAAATTAATATTGATAGTTACAATTCATTCAATACTCACTCCATAAATTACTTAAAATTTAAAATAAAATAAAAGTATAATACAATTTATAAATTATACTCTCTTTTTTAAATTACAAGATTATTATTAATTTTTATAAGTCAATTTGATGCATTCTCAAATTTAATAATTTTGCTAAGAATTGTAAAAATAATAAATTTCATAAGTAGTAGTAATTTTTTTTTTCTAAATAAGTTACAATATGTATTGATTAAATTAATATTAATTTTAAAATTAAAAATATCACATATTTACTTCAAAAAAGATTAATAAATTAATAGCGATTTTATAATTAAAAACAAGAGATCGTAGTATATTACATCTATCATAAGCTCTAACGCATGAAGTCAATACAAATGTTAAATAGTTATAACGGTCAAAACATGCTTTGATGGTTAGAACTTTTAAGTTTTAAATTTGATTATTTAAGGAATCAATATAAGAAACTTGTTGGGTACATAGTGAAAAAATTGAATTCATATACTGGATAATGACCTAATATGTAAGACCCCAAATTATTAATAAATGAAATTTAAATTCCCTCTATTTATTATTTTGAAATAGTAAGTGTTAAATTGATTAATGAGGTTAGTTATGGGTAAAATGCGTAAATATTTTAAATAAGCAAGTGGTTATAAAATATTCATTGTTGTCGGGGAATATTCGTTTGGTCGTGGAATATTCTTCCTGTCGGGGAATATTCGTACGACGGCGCAGTCTTTTGTGGGCCCCATAACGGAAAGCGATTGGATGAAGAAAACGACAAGTATATGTTTTTTATTAATAACGGCGTAGTTGTTACCGTTAATACTGTTGGAATACCCGGTGGTTAAAACACAGTAATACGCGTTGTTACACAGTAGCACACTGTATTGCACCAATTATTGATTCTTACGTAAGAAGGCACTACTCAATAATGGTTACAGTAATTACTGTTCAGTATTTTATTTTATTGATTCAATAATTGCTGCGTTGATATTTTATATTACTGTTGTTTCAATAATTGTCACTACACAGTATTTCCCAATATCAGATCAATAATTTATATTATTTGAATAATATTATTAGATAACATTATTGGCAATGTCTAGAAAGTTCTGTCTAAGGAGAGGTTTGGTCATCTAATTGCGCGCCAGTAAGGAGAAATCCTTATTGGAAAGCCCCCTCTTTCCTGGGAACGGCCTGGTTGTCATAAATGTGATTCTGTAATATTATTTGTAAATAATTAATTATTGATTCATATGATAAGGAAATATTTATTTTTGTGGATATAAATGAGGGATATATATTTTTGTGGTTAAAAATGAAGGAGTTAATGTTGAGGTTTTTATCAGTATTTTTGTCAGAATGGAGGTATTAAAAATCAGGGTTTTTGAGATATTTTGCGGGAGTTATAATTTTTAATCCGACCGTTGGATCGTGGTAATTTTTGGATATGTTATACATATATAAGTTGAGTATATGTCCACAAATTTTGAACCGTTAAAAATGAACGTATGATTTATTATGAATTTTACGAGATGACTGGTTCAGAAATTGTTAAATTTTCGGAGTTAATCATTTTGGTAGAAAATTCTAGAATTGGTGGGCCCCACTCTTGGTTGGTGAAGAAATGTGCTGAGATTTTTATTCAAATGTGGTGGGTGGAAATAGTAGCAGGTAAAGCCATCAGGTTGCAGGTTAAGTCTGCTTCGGCGTGCTAACATTTTCCTATAAATAGAGGGCTAAGTTAGAATTGAAAATCACACCAGAAACAAGTTTTCTCTCTTTCTCTCTCTAGATTATTGAGTGTATTTTGTGAGTATTTAGATACTTTGAGAGTTTCTATTCATCAGAGCAAGTGTCTTTCAGCCTTATACCGGTATTCCGACCAGAAGTACTGTCTGTACGAGGTAAGGGATGTTATTTTATTCAAAAATGATATTATTTCTTCAATATCATTATGCCGAAATATTGGTTGGAAATTTTTATCAAATTTGGAACTTTTCACGTCGGGGTTACTATTCATGGGTTACTATTCATGAGTTACTATTCACGAGTTACTATTCACGAGTTACTATTCACCGAAAAATAAAATTTCTTCTTTTCGTCCAAAATATCTATTCTGGGTACTAGCTTTGATTGTATCCATGTTTTGATCATTCTTGAATTCTACTTCACTATGAATAATTATAAGGTATTTTTGGACATGAATAAATCGAAATACGAATCCTTAATATTTGTTATTTTGTTTCACTGGATTCGTTTTCTTTAATATATTTTTCATCATCCTCAGTCCTAAATGATGATATTACTGAATATCTTTGGCCGTAGTGTAAAGATGAATGATTAACTGATGAATATCTTTGGCCCGTAGTGCAAAGATGAACAGGTGTTGAGATGAACATGACCGACTGGTGATACAAATGAATATCTTTGGCCTGTAGTGCAAAGATGAATATTTGATTAAAGATGGTTATTGATTGTTGTTACAGGGATAAAATATTGATGATGGACTTTTAAATCTTAGAAGATAGTAGAACTCATTCTCTACTTGACTCTTCTAATGGTTTGCTGTTTCCGCTGCAGTTATTGATTTAAAACTTGTTGTCTATTGTATTCTATTAGATTTTTCCCTGTTGAAGACTAACGATAATTTGTTCTGTATTATCTTAGTCATAATGTTCTTTACTGGGCTAGTTGAGCTCACCCTTTTCCTTTTTGTTCCATTTTTCTCAGGAGGCGAGAATGTAGCGAGTACTAGTCGGGGTATGGAATGATGGTTCTAGAAGTTACTGTAGTAGTCCTCACTATTTTTGTGAAATAATGTATCAATAATTGTAATGAGGGCTTATTTGAGTGTGGATATTGTCTAAATGACAATATTTATATTTAAACTCACAGTTCTTGTGTTGTAATAATAAAGATGTAGTTGTTTCTGTACCATGTATTTTGGCGACTCAGAATGGGTGTTGTATACCTATTTTGGGGGCGTCACAGTTGGTATCAGAGCTTAGGGATATGATCTCTGGCGGAGATCGGGGAATAGAACTAGGAGGGGAGAGACGAATCCTTCGCTAGTGTGTCCTACCTAAGCTTATTTATTGGTCAGTCATAATATAGGGGTATTATGTGATTTGTTAATTTATTTAATTAACCCTTGTTTTATGGCAGTATTTGAGAATGTCGACTGAGAATGTTAATAGTGGAGTAAATGAGACCGTGGAGACACCGGTGCTTACCAACGAGGAGAACGTGCAACAGGCTGGCAATGTTCCTCCTGTGAACAACACCAATGAGCAGATGATGAACGATGGAATGTTTAGAAGTTTTTTGCAATTCATGCAAAACCAGACAAGGGAGACTCGTGTTCAAAATACAGGAGGAAATGATAGCAATTCACGGTTTGTCACAGCCAAACAGTTCAAAGAATTGGGACCACCAGAATTTAAGGGAAAGCCGGATCCGATCATGGCGGAAACGTGGGTCAAGCAAATTACCAAGATATTCGATGTCTTGGGATGCACGGAGGAACAGAAGGTTCCATTCGCCACCTTTATGTTCCGTGGCGAGGCAGATTACTGGTGGGAGTCTGTGAAGCGTACCCATCCAACCGCACTCAGCATGTCTTGGGAGATATTTCAAAAACTGTTCAATGACAAGTACTTTCCTGAAAGTATTCGTCATATGAAGGAGGTAGAGTTTATTAGACTAGAGCAGAATAATATGACGGTATCTCAGTACGAGGCAAAGTTTGCAGAGTTGTCCAGGTTTGCACCTCATTTGGTGGAGAATGAGGAACGTATGACGAGGATGTTTCTGAGAGGTTTGAAACCCGGCATACGTCAATATCTCATTTCTCATAAATTTTCTCTCTATTCAGATGTTGTCAACAGGGCTCAATTATTAGAGCGAGATAACGAGTACGGTCAACTGAGGGATCACAACCAGGATCATATCGGTGACAGCAGTCATCAGAACAATGATAACCAGCGGAGAAAGAAAAATACAGACAAGAACGGCAACCACTCTGGTGGTAATCGTGGCTATGAAAATAGAAGAAGCGAGTCGGGAGGAGATTTTAAAAAGAGGAGATTCAACAATGACAATACGAAGACGTCAGCACCAACAGCAATTGGTTCCAAGGGAGGAGAACGACCACCGGTTATATGCTATAAGTGCGGAAAAGAAGGACATATCAGCCCAAACTGCCCACAACAGTTTAAGGTATGTTATAATTGTGGAAAGGAAGGACATATCGCTCGAGATTGCACTGTAGCAAAACCAAGTCCAGCGGGGATGGTGACTCAAAAAGCTGTCCCAGAAAAGATAAAGTCAACGGTTCCTGGAAGAGCGTTTGTCGTGACTGGTCAACATGCGAGGAACCCAAACGAGGTGATCACGGGTAAGCTAATCATAAATTCATGCGAAGTTTATACCTTATTAGATACCGGTTCTACCCATTCTTTTATCTCTCCTGCTTGTGCTCAACGTTTAAACTTGACTCCGGAGAAGTTAGACTTTGATTTATCTGTGGAGACTCCGTTAGGAGAAACTTTCATCACATCCACTGTTTATAAATCTTGTGTGATCCAAGTTGGTACCATCACCTTACCTGTTGACCTTATCTCTTTAAAGATACTTGCTTTTGATGTGATTTTAGGGATTGATTGGCTAACTACTCATCATGCCAAAATTGATTGTTTTCGTAAGGTTGTTAGTTTTCATATTCCTAACCAACCTGTTGTACGAATTCAAACAACTAAGCCATTAAAATCAATCACTATTATATCAAGCCATAAAGCCATTCGTTTATTAAAAAACGGATGTCAAGCTTTCTTAGCCCATGTTATGGATTTGAATAAAGACACGTCAAATTTGAATAATATTCCTGTTGTTATTGACTTTCCTGACGTATTTCCTGAAGAACTTCCCGGTCTACCCCCGGAACGAGAAATTGAATTCTTTATTGATCTTGAACCTGGTACAAAGCCCATTTCTAAAACCCCATATCGAATGGCTCCTATTGAACTTCAGGAGTTAAAGGTCCAACTACAAGAGTTGTTGGACATCGGTTTCATTCGTCCTAGTACATCTCCTTGGGGTGCTCCTGTTTTATTTGTAAAGAAGAAAGACGGGAGTATGCGACTTTGTATTGATTACCGGGAATTAAACCATGTCACTATTAAGAATAGGTATCCGCTACCTCGTATTGATGACCTGTTTGACCAGTTACAAGGAGCACAGTTCTTTTCAAAGATCGATCTTCGTTCTGGATATCATCAGTTGAAGGTTAAAACTGAGGATATTCCAAAGACTGCCTTCAGAACTCGGTACGGGCATTATGAGTTCCTAGTTATGTCTTTTGGATTGACTAATGCTCCTGCGGCTTTCATGGATATGATGAACCGAGTATTTAAGGATTATTTGGATCAGTTCGTTGTTGTCTTTATTGATGACATCCTCGTATATTCCAAAAGCCGTGAAGATCATGAGCATCATTTGAAGCTGGTACTCCAAAGGCTGCGTGAAAATAAGTTATATGCCAAGTTAAAGAAATGCGAGTTCTGGCTTGAGGAAGTAGCTTTCTTAGGGCACGTGGTGTCAAAACATGGAGTATCTGTTGACCCGGCGAAGATTGAAGCAATACAAAGTTGGGAGCAACCAAAGACGGTGACCGAAGTACGTAGCTTTCTAGGCTTAGCTGGTTATTATCGAAGATTCGTGGAAGGGTTTTCTCGAATCGCTACCCCGTTAACTCAGCTGACTCGGAAAGATATCAAATTCGTATGGAGCAAGGAATGCGAGAAGAGTTTTCAAGAGCTTAAGAGGAGACTTATTTCGGCACCTGTTCTGACAATACCATCTGGTTCGGATGGATTTGTTATCTACAGTGATGCTTCAGGCAAAGGGTTAGGATGTGTTCTCATGCAACATGGGAAAGTCATAGCCTATGCCTCGCGACAACTCAAAGAATATGAGAGGAATTATCCTACTCATGATTTGGAGTTGGCAGCAGTAGTTTTCGCGTTGAAGATCTGGAGACACTACCTGTATGGGGAGAAAGTGGAGATCTATACAGATCATAAAAGCCTTAAATATTTCTTCACCCAAAAGGAACTCAACATGCGGCAGCGACGTTGGCTCGAGCTGTTGAAAGATTACGATCATACCATCCAATATCATCCTGGAAAAGCAAACGTAGTAGCTGACGCATTGAGTAGAAGATCATATGCGGGTACGAGTGCAATGTTGTTAACACAAAGGCCCATTTTGTATGACTTGCAAAGGATGGAGATAGAGATGAAGGCTCCAAGTACCCACATGATGATATCAAATATACGAGTAGAACCGACTTTAATCGATAAAGTTAAAGCTGCTCAAGCTACGGACATAGAGCTGATGCGTATGAAGAAGAAAGTGCAAGAAGGTTCTATTCCAGAAGCAAGAATCGATGAAGAAGGAATACTTCGAGTTCACTCTAGACTCTGTGTTCCTAACAATTCCGATTTGAAGTACAAGATCATGATGGAAGCACACAATACACCATTTGCAATCCATCCTGGAAGTACCAAAATGTATCGTGATCTACGACATACATTTTGGTGGAATAATATGAAGAGAGAGATTGCAAAGTTTATCTCGAGGTGTTTAACTTGTCAACGTGTAAAGGCGGAACATCAAGTACCAAAGGGTCCATTGCAACCACTTGAGATTCCGAAATGGAAGTGGGAACACATTACCATGGATTTCGTTACGGGTCTTCCCACGGTTTCTCAAGGCATTAATGCTATTTGGGTTATTGTTGATAGATTAACCAAGTCTGCTCATTTCTTGCCGATACGGGAGACTTATTCCCTTGAACGTCTTGCTCGTATATACGTAGATGAGATTGTGAGACTGCATGGCATGCCAGTATCCATAGTTTCGGATCGTGACCCAAGATTCACTTCAAGATTTTGGGTTAGCTTGCAAAAAGCTATGGGCACAGATTTACGATTTAGTTCGGCATACCATCCTCAAACGGACGGACAATCAGAGAGGACTATTCAAACTCTTGAAGATCTATTAAGACTTTGTGTCCTAGATTTCAAAGGGAGTTGGGATAAGTATCTACCATTGGTGGAATTCTCTTACAATAACAGTTATCAGGCAAGTATAGGTGTGGCCCCATTTGAAGCATTATATGGACGAAAGTGTCGCTCTCCAATATGCTGGGACGAGGTGGGTGAAGCAACATTGTTGGGACCAGAGTTGGTACGCATGACTACAGAGAAGATCCAAACGATTCGACAACGTATACAAACGGCACAGGATCGACAAAAGAGTTATGCGGATCTTCATCGGAAGGACGTGGAATTTGACATTGGGGATCATGTATTGTTGCGTGTGGCTCCATGGAAAGGAGTTACAAGATTTGGGAAGAGAGGAAAGCTCAATCCACGATTTATTGGTCCATTTCAGATTCTTGACCGAGTAGGAAATGTGGCCTATAGACTTGCGTTACCTCCAAGTATGTCTCGTGTTCATAATGTTTTTCATATATATGTGTTACGTAAATATGTGAAAGACCCAGACCACATTATTGAGTTAGAACCGGACGAGATAGCTGAAGACTTAACGTACGAAGAGGTACCTGTCAAGATCTTGGATAGAAAGGAGCATGTCCTACGCACGAAGGTCATACCACAAGTTAAAGTTTTGTGGAGAAACCATGCTATTGAGGAAATGACCTGGGAGTTGGAAACGGAAATGAAAGCGAGGTATCCTCATCTTTTCGAAACACCAGGTACGTACGTCAATTTCGAGGACGAAATTTCATAAGGAGGGGAGGTTGTAAGACCCCAAATTATTAATAAATGAAATTTAAATTCCCTCTATTTATTATTTTGAAATAGTAAGTGTTAAATTGATTAATGAGGTTAGTTATGGGTAAAATGCGTAAATATTTTAAATAAGCAAGTGGTTATAAAATATTCATTGTTGTCGGGGAATATTCGTTTGGTCGTGGAATATTCTTCCTGTCGGGGAATATTCGTACGACGGCGCAGTCTTTTGTGGGCCCCATAACGGAAAGCGATTGGATGAAGAAAACGACAAGTATATGTTTTTTATTAATAACGGCGTAGTTGTTACCGTTAATACTGTTGGAATACCCGGTGGTTAAAACACAGTAATACGCGTTGTTACACAGTAGCACACTGTATTGCACCAATTATTGATTCTTACGTAAGAAGGCACTACTCAATAATGGTTACAGTAATTACTGTTCAGTATTTTATTTTATTGATTCAATAATTGCTGCGTTGATATTTTATATTACTGTTGTTTCAATAATTGTCACTACACAGTATTTCCCAATATCAGATCAATAATTTATATTATTTGAATAATATTATTAGATAACATTATTGGCAATGTCTAGAAAGTTCTGTCTAAGGAGAGGTTTGGTCATCTAATTGCGCGCCAGTAAGGAGAAATCCTTATTGGAAAGCCCCCTCTTTCCTGGGAACGGCCTGGTTGTCATAAATGTGATTCTGTAATATTATTTGTAAATAATTAATTATTGATTCATATGATAAGGAAATATTTATTTTTGTGGATATAAATGAGGGATATATATTTTTGTGGTTAAAAATGAAGGAGTTAATGTTGAGGTTTTTATCAGTATTTTTGTCGGAATGGAGGTATTAAAAATCAGGGTTTTTGAGATATTTTGCGGGAGTTATAATTTTTAATCCGACCGTTGGATCGTGGTAATTTTTGGATATGTTATACATATATAAGTTGAGTATATGTCCACAAATTTTGAACCGTTAAAAATGAACGTATGATTTATTATGAATTTTACGAGATGACTGGTTCAGAAATTGTTAAATTTTCGGAGTTAATCATTTTGGTAGAAAATTCTAGAATTGGTGGGCCCCACTCTTGGTTGGTGAAGAAATGTGCTGAGATTTTTATTCAAATGTGGTGGGTGGGAATAGTAGCAGGTAAAGCCATCAGGTTGCAGGTTAAGTCTGCTTCGGCGTGCTAACATTTTCCTATAAATAGAGGGCTAAGTTAGAATTGAAAATCACACCAGAAACAAGTTTTCTCTCTTTCTCTCTCTAGATTATTGAGTGTATTTTGTGAGTATTTAGATACTTTGAGAGTTTCTATTCATCAGAGCAAGTGTCTTTCAGCCTTATACCGGTATTCCGACCAGAAGTACTGTCTGTACGAGGTAAGGGATGTTATTTTATTCAAAAATGATATTATTTCTTCAATATCATTATGCCGAAATATTGGTTGGAAATTTTTTTCAAATTTAGAACTTTTCACGTCGGGGTTACTATTCATGGGTTACTATTCATGAGTTACTATTCACGAGTTACTATTCACGAGTTACTATTCACCGAAAAATAAAATTTCTTCTTTTCGTCCAAAATATCTATTCTGGGTACTAGCTTTGATTGTATCCATGTTTTGATCATTCTTGAATTCTACTTCACTATGAATAATTATAAGGTATTTTTGGACATGAATAAATCGAAATACGAATCCTTAATATTTGTTATTTTGTTTCACTGGATTCGTTTTCTTTAATATATTTTTCATCATCCTCAGTCCTAAATGATGATATTACTGAATATCTTTGGCCGTAGTGCAAAGATGAATGATTAACTGATGAATATCTTTGGCCCGTAGTGCAAAGATGAACAGGTGTTGAGATGAACATGACCGACTGGTGATACAAATGAATATCTTTGGCCTGTAGTGCAAAGATGAATATTTGATTAAAGATGGTTATTGATTGTTGTTACAGGGATAAAATATTGATGATGGACTTTTAAATCTTAGAAGATAGTAGAACTCATTCTCTACTTGACTCTTCTAATGGTTTGCTGTTTCCGCTGCAGTTATTGATTTAAAACTTGTTGTCTATTGTATTCTATTAGATTTTTCCCTGTTGAAGACTAACGATAATTTGTTCTGTATTATCTTAGTCATAATGTTCTTTACTGGGCTAGTTGAGCTCACCCTTTTCCTTTTTGTTCCATTTTTCTCAGGAGGCGAGAATGTAGCGAGTACTAGTCGGGGTATGGAATGATGGTTCTAGAAGTTACTGTAGTAGTCCTCACTATTTTTGTGAAATAATGTATCAATAATTGTAATGAGGGCTTATTTGAGTGTGGATATTGTCTAAATGACAATATTTGTATTTAAACTCACAGTTCTTGTGTTGTAATAATAAAGATGTAGTTGTTTCTGTACCATGTATTTTGGCGACTCAGAATGGGTGTTGTATACCTATTTTGGGGGCGTCACATAATAGCACTATAGAATAGGGCTGAGCAAGTAACCAAAATGGAACCGAAACCGCAATAACCACACCAATTAAAATCGCACCAACGGTTTCAGCGTATGTGACGGTTTTAGGTGGGTTGATTAACCAAATTTACGATTCTAGTTTGGTTCCTAGCCAAAATCGCACTTATAAAACTAAAACCGCATCATGTGTGTATATATGTATATAGTATTTCTAGTAAATTTTAAAGTTATTTTTCACTTGAACACATTTACAGAAAATCCCAATCATGTATTGTTATTTTTTACCAATTGAAAGAAGATGGTTAGAGGTTACAGAGTTAAAAATTAAGCATTTGAGTTTTGGAATTTTGAATTTTTTTGATGCGTTATTAGAGGGGCATATAGCTGAGGGGCCAAATTCGTTGGTTCGAACACTTGATGCATTGGTTAATGTCTATACTATAGTAGTAATAATCTAATAGATTATTTTTTAAATTAGGTATAGTTATGATTATATTCTACAAGTTCTCCCTGTAATATATAAGATAGAATTTCATTCAATCTTTAGTATAAACTTTTAATTTTTTGTGAACTAGATAAACCTTCTTGCCTGTTATTGAATATATGATTTTCATTGTTTAATATAGCGTATGTTTTAGTTTTAAAGCATCATTCCTTTATTTTAAACTAAAATTACTTTACGTGTCTCACTGTTCTATGATTTGATGGTGAATTTGACATGTTTGGCAGAAGAAACTTTGGTTCTATGCTTGATATAATTGTCATTGCCGACTCTGTTACTAAGTTAATTACTCGATGTGAGTTCTATGTTAAATTTTATTGAGGGCTTAGACCATTTTGTTGTTTCAATTGATTTTAGAACCGAAACCGCACCAATTAAAATCGCACCGCATCAATCACAAACGATTTCGTGTGCGATTTTGAATTTGTCAAACCGTACCTAAACGGATTTGGGTGCGGTTTGAATTTCAAAGCGCACCATGCTCAACCCTACTACAGAATAGAGATAGAGATAAAAAAATTATTGTGAATACTCTAATGATGATGCTAATGCTATGAGCCACAAAGCCAACCATAATTGAAACAATGGAATCCGTGTTTTGAGCGCCTGACTTATTTGTAAACTTGTTGATTATTTTATTTGTCACATAATATATGACGTTTTAGAATTGTGCATAAAAAAATTAAGATAATATTTGTATAATAACAAATATAGTATCAATTGTTTATAATACCATTTATCATACTTATCTCATATTATCTCTCTCTCTTTCATCTGTAATGTTTTTTATGAAAAGTAATTTTGAAAAGATTATGACTAATTCTTCTAGATTATATAAAATATCAAATAATTTGAAAAAAATAAAATAATTTAAAACGTCATAAATTATGGTGGAGCAATTTATATTTTAATTTGGGATAGTATTTAAATTAAATTCTCTTAACCCTAATAGAGTATTTTCATTGCAAGCTCGTATGGTTTTGCTCGCCATTTCCGGTTGTTTATTCATTGTTTTATTGAGCAATATTTTTGAAACCTATTTATAAATATGAAAAAAAAGGAGTTTATTTTTTTTACTTTTTGAATATAGCAAGACGCGGGTTTAACGTGTTTTACCCCTTTTGTCCTTTTATAATCATGCAAATGTCTTGCTCCTTCTCAATGCATTTGTTAATGGTGGGGGGACAATGAGACTGTTCCAAAGTTCAAAATGGTCCCAAAGTAGAATGTACATAATTACATACTTTGTCCCAACAACAAACATTCATAACGTTTGTAATTTTTTTTTTAATATTTTCACATAAAATTGTCGCTATAGATCCTAAAGCGACAATTTTTACCGTTGCTATACATTTATAACGGCACTTTTCATTTAAAATATCAAAAAATTATGTGAAAATATCAATTTCTAAAAAAGAAGAAATTAAACTAAGATAAAAATATGTCACTTTTGTTGCGAATAATCATATTAATCAATTATTTATTTTTTTTTATTAATTTTCAGTCTACACTATTCAGGGAGTAGGGGCGCATTTTAACTAATTTTTTTGTTGAAGTTAAATAAAAAAAACTTAAACTAATCATAATGATGTTTTTAAATTACAATAAATATTCATAATTCAAACTAAAAAAGAAATTTCAAATAAAAAACAATTAGATACAATTTAGAAATTTATTTCGGCTACTTGTCATTATTGTATTTGAATGATTTTCTAAATGCTCAAAACCTCAAACTATATTTACTTTCTATATTCAAACAAAACCATTAATTAATTTCAAAACATAAGCTAGTTATGTACTTCTAAAATTTCGCCAAGCTTTAAAATTAAGAATTTTTTTTTTCTTGTATTTAGAATTGGTTTATGAAATTTATTTTACCCCCTTTAAGTTTAATTCTTCCATTAATTTACCCTCTTAAATTTATTAATTTACATATTTGTATACCTATTAAATAAAATTTCGACAGAGGCAACTGTCTATATTGTTCCCTATATAGATTCGCCCCCGACAGTATTACATTTATTTCATTACAAGAATTAACATATTTTTATTGCTATATATAGAAGGCCTTTTAATCATATGAACCGGTGATTTAGTAAACAATAAATTTTTTTTTTAAAAAAATAACTATTTATACTACATCTTACGGCACCGCGTTACGTGAATAAATAATGTAAGTGCAAAATGAGAAATTTTACAAATTTCTGATGATTAAATAAGAAGAAATATAGAATAGAACAGAACATGAATTCCACTTCTAAAGTTTTACGTTCAAATTTCGAAGTGGAAAGCTGAATGAGGGCCACTTCGGGTATTACATATTTTAAAATAATTTATAAATTAAAATATAAGTTGATTTATAAGTTATTTTAAGTTCTGATTTATAATAAAAACATTCGACATCAATTTAATTTATAAGTCATAAATTAAGTTAAAACAAATTAGGAAAGTGTTCGACTCATAATAACTTATAAGTTAAAATAATATAAAGATTACTAAAAAGAATATTAATAAAAAGAGAAATAAAATAGATATTAAATTTGATCAAACTAATTTATTTTAAATAAATCACAAATAAATACTGATTTTTTTAATTTAAAACTCAATTTATATATAAAAACATAAATAATTATCAAATACTTTAACATGTGAAAAATAATTTATAAATTAATTTGATTAATTTATAAGTTGTTTCCGAACAGGGTGACATGGTCCCAAAGTAAAATCTGCCTATATAATTGTAGTAGATATTTACTAAAATGAAATTAATTTCCTACCCTTTTACGTACTAAAAACCAAAATTCCCTCTAATAATTTGCCACGTTTACGGAAAGGTCCAAAACGATTGGCCCGTTAGACGTATGCACCTTTATTAGGGTCATCGCCCGTCACTGTGGCGTACCCTAGAGCGAGTAAACATGTTTCTCTCACTTCTGCGAGTACAAAATCCACCGGCGGCTTCTAAAATAAATCAAAGCGGTCCGTATTATAAACTCTCCCTCCATCTCACTCCCTCTCGTTCGAAC
Organism: Panax notoginseng; assembly: GCA_016801055.1. Taxonomy (NCBI): domain Eukaryota; kingdom Viridiplantae; phylum Streptophyta; class Magnoliopsida; order Apiales; family Araliaceae; genus Panax; species Panax notoginseng. The sequence continues at coordinate 28,004,621 of CM029022.1, forward strand.
GCAGTCCCTTGTTTCTCTCTTTTTTTTTCTCTGTCCAATTTATAGAGAGAGAAAGTCGGCATCAATGGCGTTCATATCTTTCCTGGGGAGAGTTCTGTTTGCCTCCGTTTTCATACTTTCCGCATGGCTGGAGTAAGTTTTTTGCTCTTGATCTTTCTAGATCTGCTAGATTTATTTTTGCTTGTAGTGTATAAATATTTGAGAAATTTGTTTTGTCATGTACTTCATGCTATCTACCATTTCGAGGTTTGTGTTTATTTGTAGTAATTTTAGTGCAAAAACAATCTTTGTGCTAAAAGTATCGGATCTGATTATTTTGAGATTGGGTGTATTTTTTTTTATTAGATTTGAGTTCGAATCGTTCAAATACTGAGTGTAATTTTTGCTTTCTTAGTAGTTTTCTGTTGGTTAGATTCATGCCTATTTTGTAGAATTTTGTGATTGACTTTACTTTTTCCTGTCACTACCTATTTATTCTTCTTCTTTTAGGAAGATGTATGTGTCTGCGAGCTTTAATTTTGTGAATATTTTTAATTATGACTGAAAGAGGGGTTCGATTGTGGTATATATATGATTTGTTTTGTTTGCAAGTAGCTTATGGTACTTGCCATATCTATAACTCAAAGTGATTGATCTCTGCTTTATGTTGAAAGTAATGTAAATCACCTTTGTTTGTTTGGAGGTACTATTTTTAAAGGGTTGGGTTATAGTTCGAGGATCTGGAAAGGGATCGAATATTAACTGGGGATGGGTGGGTGATAGTGGACAGTAATTCTTTTTCATATTATTGTATTTCTTGATTAGTCCAAATTAAATATTTTGGTAACAAACATAGGATTGTGTCTCATTAAAGGATCCTAATTCAATTTCCCTAGTAGTTTCTGCAAAAGCATACCATAAAGGTTTACTTCCTAAAGAAAGATGTGAAAGAAAAGGAAATGTGAAGTTGTAGCTGTATGTTTCTGAGACCCGAGTCCCATGTCCAAGGTGGAGGCAGCCATAAATTTTTGATACATTAATTAGAAATAAATGATGCAAAAATTCTGCTAATTTGGTTGTGTTATGTTATGGCCTATGCTATTGGTGGCTTGTCTTTGACAAGGTATACCTTTTCGCTCCTTGAGAAATAAACTATTAGGAATGTTCCCATCTGGGATGATGTGTGTTGCTTAAGGGTTTGAGGTTGGTTGGTAGAGTGCTTTCTTGGGTAAGAATATACTTTTATTGGTGTCTTGTCATGGGGAAGGTATACCTTTTGGTTCCTTAAGAAATAAACCATTAGGAATGTTTCCTTTAGGATTGATATATGTTGCTCAAGGGATTTTATGGATGGTTGGTAGAGTGATTTCTTGGGAAAGAATATGCTTTTAGTGGTTTCACTTGCATCCTAATAGCGCACTTTATTTTCTATGGTATTTTGGTTCAACATGGAATAACCATTATTTAACCAAGATCGCTGCTTCGAATTCCCACACTTGGGTTGCCTAGATATTAAAGAAACCCTGTTAATTAGTATTAATGGGGTTTGCATTAGTTGGAGAAACTGTTGTTCTAAACGTAGAATGGAAGTTTCATGAGTCTGACTTTTTCTAGTATACAGTTTTCTAGGAAATTGAGTAAATTTCTTTTTGTTGAAGGAACTTTTTTGGAGAACTAAGGTAATCGTTATTTCCTCTTTTGGTGGTGATTTGTTAATTTACATGTAATATTTCCTTTTGGCGATTGTTTTTCCTGTTTTGAGATGGACCTATTTTACATGTGAGAGTGGGAAGATGAGCCGTGATAGTGATAATGGCATTTTTGATTAATCTAATGGCAGACTAAAATTTTGTTTTAACTCGTCAGTTGAACTTTGCTCATGTAGCAGCATACCTTATGGTTGTAAAATAGGTTTCCTATCATGTGCATTCTCATCCTTACCCCGCAAAGAGAGCCATATTGTCATGTATTCAAGAAGTCAATATCTTAGTTGGTTAGGATGCATTGGTCTATCATGTTATTGATTCTTGAACCCAAGTAGAAAATATTATTGCAATCAATAAAAGCTTACAACTGAATTACAATCATCACAATGTATATACCAAGAACTCAACTTACAACGTAACGTAAAACTAAGATATAAGTGATATACAATTAGAAGAATTCCACTATTATAACAAACTGTGCTAATTACAGTACACAATGTGACACGTGTCACATTCTCACATAACACAGCTCAACTGCTTTGCTTCATTTTGCTTTGTCATGCTTGAGACTTCACTGTACTGCTCAAGCTTGTGTTTGGCTGAACCTTTAGATGCTTTAGAGGGATTACCTATATGTATAACAATTATGACCTTTTAATCATGCCATAACTTGTCAAAATTTTCTACTTGTACATGTATCTTAGTGCTTCCACTTTTGAGTTATCTGGTCGTGCTTGTAGGTTTCAAGAGTTTGGTGTTGATGGAGGACCAACAGCGAAGTCCCTCAGTCCAAAATTTCATGTTTTCTCAAAGCATGTAACAACCAATACCGGGCTGCAAGTGCCAGATTTCGAAGTGAGATGCTTTTTTTTATACTGTTTTTTGTCCAAGTCAGCCATATTGGCGTGTTTCCTTGACTCATTGCAACCAATACCTTACTTGGGGTGTTCTTTTATAGATCAAATTAGCAGTTGCTGCAGCTATAGGCTTGAAGGGTCTTGGAGGCCTCCTTTTTATTTTTGGCAGCTATCTTGGAGCTTATCTTCTGGTTTGTAGCTGGTGTTCTTGAATCTTCATTTTCAGATGAGTTTGATTGATCAAATATCTTATCATGTGGTCATGTATTTCTTTTGCAGCTTCTCCATCAGGCTATATTCATACCAATCTTATATGACTTTTACAACTACGACGTCGACAAGACAGAATTTGCTCAACTTTTTGTCAAGTTCACACAGGTTAGCAACTGAAAACTGCCTCCTTGTGTTCAAGTTCTAGCTCAGAACAATTTGAAGTCTGATTGAACATATTTTTGTGTCTTGTAGAGTTTGGCGCTGTTTGGGGCACTACTCTTTTTCGTGGGAATGAAGAATTCAATACCAAGAAGGTCGCTCAAGAAGAAGACGGTTCCCAAAGCTAAGATGGGCTAAGAAGGAAATGTTACGGAATGTGGAGTGGAGTACGCTAGTGTTCCTTAATATCATTTGGGGCCTATTTTTGTATCCTTGTACAAGGCAGTTGCTTGATCTCATGTTATTGTATTCTTATCCTGTTGCTAGACACGTCTTTTTCTATAATTTAGGCTAGGGTATATTCTCTCTTTTACGAAATTGAAATTATGATCCAAGTTTCAAAGGTTGGCATTCATGATTTTGTTTAGATTATGGTGGAGAAAGCATAATAATACTTGATCGTCCGGCGAAAATGATAGTTTTATGACTTGTTTTTTTTTTGTTTTTGTTTTTGTAGTTGGTTCTTTTTATATATATTTTTGTAAGTGTATTCAGGTTTAAAGCAGAAGAAGAGTTAACCCTATGAATTAGGGGCGTAAACGAGTTCATAGGGGCGTAAAATTGAGCTCGAAATTCGGCTCGTAAGTATTCAATTCGTTTACAAAATTAGTTATTCATGAGTTTTTAAATCGAGTTTTAAATATAAACCGTTTTACTTAATACTAAATTATTATATCCTAAATTGATTATTGAACTAATGTTTATATATAAAAGTTTTTTACTTTTATTTATGTAAAGAAATTGTAAAGAATATAATATAAATTAACAATCAATTCAATGATTTATGTAAGTATAAGTTTACACAATTTAATAATATATTCTATAAATTATAAAGATTGATACAAATATCACACATTTAGCTTGTTCGTATGGATCCATCGAGCAAATATCGAGTATGGTTCGGAAAAAATAAAATACTCGAATCCTAATTTGAGCGAATATCGATATACTTAAATTTGACTTGTGTATCATTAAACAAAAAACGAGTATGGATTAGATTCGACTCGAATCAACTTCGAATTCAAGTTTTGGATCATAATTTCGAACCGATATCGAGTCGAGTACCAAAGTATTCGGCTCGACTTACACCCCTGCTCTGAATATATCTGAAACTTTTTGGAGGATGCCCTTGATGGGTTAGTAATTTAATTCAAAATCCCATGACATGCTTGGTTTCTTAAAAGGCAAATAAAAGACAAATCTAATCCACGTGTGAATTTAGCTCTGAATATATTTACAATCTAATCCCATTTGTAATAATTGTGAAAGGCAAAAATGTTGAAATGAGGTCACAGACCGTCAACATAGGCTTGTTCAAAGAAAAAGTTGGCCAATGATTAATCCAACTACAATCACAAAACCTCACATTATCAAAAATAAAATAAAATAGAATGGAATACTACGTCCATCATTGGGTTGATATCATTGTATATTCATATACAGTTGCACACTAAAATTGGCAACAATTTTCCTAGTCCAAGATTCCGTACTTGTCAATGTTCCATATGTCAACGGGTCGGGTCCTGACCCGAACCCAATCCGAACCCGATCCATTTAGTCGGATCTGAATCTATTTTTAAAACTCGATTACCCGATAACCCGATAAGTAAATGGATCGGATTCGGATATATATCGATCCGACCCGATAATAACCCGATCCAATAAAAATATGATATTGGTCATTGCTTAGTTATTATGTTGCTTGGATGTTACTACGACTTAGAGTCAAAACTTGCAAATAACTTTTAATGCCTTCATTAGCTTCACTACTTTTAAACTTGCAGATTGCTAATTTGTGTACCTGGATGGAGTTTTATTGCTTGAATGTTTTCATGATGTCTTGAATGTTTTATTGGAGTTAGCAATCTGCAACTAATTTTCGTGATGGTTTGAATGTTTTATTGGAGTTTTATTGGAGTTTTATTGCTTGAATGTGTGCATGTTACTTGGCTTAATCGGATCGGATTATCGGAGCATTATCGGATTCGGATTCGGATTCGGTCCTTAATATATGAGATCTGTCGGATTATTGGATCCGATCCGAATCCGATAATTTCTTGACGGTTCGGATTCGGATCACCCCGATCCGATCCGACAAGGACCCGTTTACAACCCTATGTCTAGTTATCTACTTATCTTTGAATGATTGGCCCTTATGCGGCCAAAACCAAAGTACAATTTATCTCAATCATTTCTTCTCTACATTTCCAAACCACATAAAATAATGAATGATGAGAAAAAAATGGAGTAATAATCACTCAAAAGGAACATACATAAATTAAGTGGTGGTCACTACTAGTGCCATGGAAGTTCCACCGTCATCCAGATCTAGCTCCGACCGTAAAATTGAACTACAAGCTTTTGACGACACGAAATCCGGCGTCAAGGGCCTGGTCGACGCCGGTGTCCAAAAAATCCCTAAAATATTCATCCATCCACCCAATTCCTTAGACAAAAACTCCGATAACAAGAAGAAAAAATTTAGTATTCCAATCATAGACCTTGAAGGCCTCGATAAAGATCCGATCCATCATCAAGAGATAGTTGATAGGGTCCGGTATGCATCGGAAACATTTGGGTTTTTCCAAGCGGTGAATCATGGGATTCCGGTGAGTGTATTGGAGGAGATGCTTAATGGGGTGCGTAGCTTCTTTGAGCAAGACAACGAGGTGAAGAAGCAATTTTACACGCGTGATGTTACTAGAAAAGTGGTGTATAATAGCAATTTTGTTTTGTTTAGTGCCCCGGCAGCTAACTGGAGGGACTCGCTTTTCTGTTTTATGGCTCCTTCTCCTCCTAAACCAGAAGAATTGCCAGCACCATGCAGGTATGTGTTGTATATTTTGTGGATCCGGTTAGCATGAATTAACGTCATGTACCTGATTACGTGTCAATACTGTATTGATAAATTAACTTAATTCTAACCACTCCCATATTTCATATAGTTAATCTATGAGTGTGGTTATACATTGCAAAAGTTTTCATCCAAATTACAATTGCGAGGTATTTGTATACATGGGATATGTAGTATTTAAGAAGAGTTTATTTTAATTTATTCTATCTTATCACGTTGGTCGCAATCCAACTCCATCAAATATTTGTTTACATTTATATCATTTTCCTTAATCTATAGATTTATCACCTTTTGAATTTAGAATAGCTGACCATGTTATTTCAGAAAAATGGATATATTAGCTAGTTGATGGTAAAATTTTAATGAACTGATGTGCTAACTTCCCCATTTAATTATAACTTGCAGAGATATACAAATAGAGTACTCGAAACAAGTAATGAAATTGGGGTTCTCATTATTTGGGTTACTATCCGAGGCTCTAGGACTCAACACTAGTCAACTAACAGATAATGATTGTGCCAAGGGGCTTGCTGTTGTATGCCATTGCTATCCGCCTTGTCCACAGCCGGAACTCACATTGGGCACAACCAACCATACTGATGATGGTTTCCTCACCGTGCTTCTACAAGACCAAATTGGCGGACTCCAAATTCTTCATCAAGATCAGTGGGTTGATGTCCCTCCATCCCCAGGAGCCCTTGTTGTTAACGTCGGAGATTTATTACAGGCAAGTACTAGCTAGCGTTTTTGTAAAACCTTCTTTTTTGAGCACCGACGCTAGCCGACTAGGTATATGTACATAATGAAATCAGATACGAGGTAGAAGAGTAATAAGAGTTCTTGGTAACCTGGTTACAATGTCAATAATTGCAAAAATAACTCAAAAGAATAATTTTGTCCGGCAAAAGATTGCGAAAATAATTAAAAACCCTTAAAAATATGATTTAGCTCAAGTTCTAATTGTAAAGTTTCCGAAAGACCTTACCAATGAAGCTAGATGGTTGTCGGTAGTGTTATCAATATATTTAGTACAGTTTATAATGACCTAAAATAAGATTTACATGAACTATAACTATATTGAAGTGGAGATTAATTTTTTTCCAGCTAATATCAAATGATCGGTTCAAAAGCGTACAACACAGAGTATTGGCAAACCAGGAAGGGCCAAGGGTATCAGTGGCATGCTTTTTTAGCACTTCTCTAATGCCATCAACAAAGCTGTATGGACCCATTAAGGAGTTGCTGTCAGAAGATAATCCTCCAAAGTACAGAGAAACAACAGTGCAAGATTTTGCTTCCTATGTCTTTTCAAAAGGCCTTGATGGGGTTTCTCCCCTGCTGCATTTCAAGCTCTAAACTTCATCAATTGATATAATATGTAAGATCCCAAATTTTATGAAATAAAAGTATTCAATTTTTCTATTTAGTAAATGGTTAAATTGATAAAAAGTTAAAATTAAGGGTGATATATGAATATTTTTCAAAATAAGCAAGTGGTTATAAAATATTCATTTTGTCGGAGAATATTCGTTTGGTCGTGGAATATTCTTTCTGTCGAGGAATATTCGTACGACGGCGCAACTATTTGTGGGCCCCATAACGGAAAGCGATTGGATGAAGAAAACGACAAAATTGAGTTTTTATAAATAACGGCGTAGTAAACACTGTTGGAATATCTGGTAGTTAAAATACAGTAATACGCGTATTTATACAGTAGCACACGGTTTTACACAGTATTTTTGAATTATTGATCCTTACGTAAGAAGGCACTACTCAATAATTGTTACAGTAGTTACTGTTCAATATTTTATTTTATTGATTCAATAATTGTTGCGTTGATATTTTATATTATTGTTGTTTCAATAATTGTTGCTGCACAGTATTTTTCATTATCAGATCAATAATTCATATTATTTAAATAATATTATTAGATAGCATTATTGACAATGTCTAGAAAGTTCTGTCTAAGAAGAGGTTTGGTCATCTAATTGCGCGCTAGTAAGGAGAAATCCTTATTGGAAAGCCCTCTCTTTCCTGGGAACGGCCTGGTTGTCATAAATGTGATTCTGTAATATTATCTGTGAATAATTAATTATTGATTCATATGATAAAGAAATATTTATTTTATGTGGAATATAAATGAGGGATATATTTTTGTGGTTAAAAATGAAGGAGTTAATGTTGAGGTGTTTTATCTGTATTTTTGTTGGAACGGAGGTATTGAAAATCAAATTAGGGTTTTTGAGATATTTTGCGAGGGTTATAATTTTTAATCCGACCGTTGGATCGTGGTAATATTTGGATATGTTATACATATATAAGTTGAGTATATGTCCACAAATTTTGAACCGTCAAAAATTTACGTATAATTTGTTATGAATTTTACGAGATGACTGGTTCAGAAATTGTTGAATTTTCGGAGTTAATCATTTTGGTGGAAAATTTTAGAATTGGTGGGCCCCACCCTTGGTTGGTGAAGAAATGTGCTGAGATTTTTATTCAAATGTGGTGGGTGGAATAGTAGCAGGTAAAGCCATCAGGTTGCAGGTTAAGTCTGCTTCAGCGTGCTAACATTTTCCTATAAATAGAGGGCTAAGTTAGAATTGAAAATCACACCAGAAACATAAGCTTTCCCTCTTTCTCTCTCTATATTATGAAGCATATTTTGTGAGTATTTAGATACTTTGAGAGTTGCTATTCAGTGCAAGTTTCCTTCGGTTTTGCATTCCAGTCAGAAATACTGCACTTTTGAGGTAAGGGATTGTAAGGGATAGTAAGGGATAGTAAGAGATTTTAAGGGTTGTTATGTTTTTCAGTTTCGTAATTTTTCTGACCTTCAAAAATTTTGGAAAAATTTGAAATGATATTTTGATGAGTTTTTTTGATTGTGTCCAAAAATGGTGATTTTTGGATGTATAGATTGAGAGTTATGAATTTTATGAGAAAAGACTTTTTTAAAAGTAACCGCTTATAATTTCTTGTGGTTAACTCCAAAATTGATGAAATTTTTATTGGGAGTACATGTATATGATAGAAGTATACTCTGTAAATTTCAAAATTTTTGGGCAAAAGTACAATTTTTGATAAATTTCTAAAACAGTTTTTGACTATACCTTTATGTAAGATGTCATTGTGAGGTGCTGTCCACGGTTAGGATATGAGTCACATTTGGTATATATTTGTATCCAAACTCACAGCATATGTGTTGTTGTATTTTGCACGACAATTGTTGTAATAAAGTTGTAGTTGTTTTCTGTACCATGTATTTGACGACTCAGAATAGGTTAGATGGAATGGACCTATTTTGGGGTTGTCACATAATATATATGTATATACTAGCGATAACCCGTGTCTGAAGGCACTGTATAATTCAAAAATTTATAAACTAAAAGCCTAAATATGGACACACACTAAACTAAAAGTCTAAATTAATTCTTAACACACTTGCACTTTTCATACATACTCTACAAAGCATTTAAATGAAAATTCTTATGAAGGCAAATTTCATGAATAAATAAAGAATATCCAACTTTAATAGTCAAATTCTCATAAATTTAAAATAAGTCTAACTATATTTCAAGATTTATTTTTTATTATTTATAAGCCTTTTTGATTGATTGTAACTTTTTAAATAGTAACTTGACAATTAAAAATTATTATTTGCTTGTTATAACAATTCTTTTTTTTTGTCGCACGTAGATGGGTATACAATTTTACAGAGTTGTAACTTGATACAAAAACTGATTGCAGGTCGTTATATAAATTTAGGATTAGCTCAGCAACGAAGTTTAAAAATGAAGAACCAAGACAAATAAGATAGAGAGATGTCAAACAGATAAGGTGACGAATGACTAATGGTTAAGTTATATGGTCAATTTTATAACTTGCTAATGTAACAGATTGCATGATCAAATCTTTATGAAACGGCCAAAGAACGGCTAACAGATTGTTACCCATGTAGCATCCATCATTAGATCAATCAAATAATGGTAAACAACTATAAAAGGATATGCAAAAACAAAACTTTTTAAAACGGCCAAAGAAAAAACACATCCATCCAAAAGGAAGACACAAGAGCATACAGTGAGGTCAACAGATGAGGTCACCCACAAAAAATTTTTCCAAATGAAAAAAATAGGAAATAGAAAATAGGATGAGGGAACGTAAATATGTAATCTTACTTTGACCATTTAAGTAAAATGACAAGGGCTCTAACAGAGACATGTCAATAAAAGCATATAATCTCAAGCCAAAGAATTTTAAAAATAATTGTTCTCCTGCAACCTAGATCAAAAAATATAGAAGATGAAAAACAACAAGAATTTACAATTTCAAATCACATGTATTCAAACAAATTCAAAAAAATGGGTAAATTCTAGCTGGCTCAATTACTCGATATAATTGAAGTAGCAGTAAAATAAGAAACATCAAGCAAACATAAATTTTGTTAGCTTAAGAATATGAGCAATAGAAGTAATAACAATATAAAAAAGCTTAATTTTTTTCATGCCTTGAGACATCAGAGAAAACAAACATCCACCCAAGGAGGCATAACACAACCTTTTGACTCTAAGATGTGATTTTATTTCTTTCATTCTTTCTTAGGAAGTCAGAATCAACATAATGACTACACCCAATAATCAATATAGTTCTATTTATTGTTTTAAAAATAAAGAACACCCATAAATTCATTTATCAAAATAAGAAAACTGAATAAAAAATCATAACCACTAAAAAGAGAAAAAGAAAGGACTCAAATTTCTGCTAGTTTATTTTACTTTCTCAGTTACCAAACAAGTCCAAAGTTTCAATTGAAATTTCTAATTAAATACATATAATAAAGTACCTTCAGGCAACATGCTATATTTATTAATTTATAATAATAATAATTAATTATTATTTGGTAGAAATAAATAAGTGTAAATAATAAACACACAAATATTTTATATTAACATTGAAATTTAGTAAATTGGGTAGTGTAAAGTTGGTTGTAGTTTGGCAAAAAAATTTCTTCATTATAAAATTTCTTCATGGTAGAAATAAATTAGTGTAAATAATAAACACACAAAGTTGGTTTTAAATAATATTTTTTAATTAAAAATTTAATAATGATAATGTGATATACTAAAAAGGTTAAGAATTTTATGTTACGTTGTAATATTATAATAAAAAATTATAATCAAATTTAAAATCCGTGCGTTTAAGAAGGCTATGGAATATGGAATATAGAATATGGAATATGGAATAATGGAAGATTGGATTCACCGTCTTAGACACTGTACATACGTCATTGGAATACATCCTACATTATAGTAAGTTAAGTTATAAAAAATGTTACTTTCACACAAATTTCATAATTCCTTATATTTAAATATAATTCCCTATTTTTAAGAATAATAAAAAAATTTACGCTACTTTTGTGAATTTATTTTCAGTCATTTTAGAGTTTATTATACACTCTTGTCTTATTTACTTTAAATTTTCTATTAAGGGTTAAAACTCTCCCTTTCAAAGTTTCACAAAAATTTATTTTTAACTTTAAAGTATCACTTTTCTCAATGTTGATTACTTTTTTTTTATAAAACTGATTCATTTTAAGTGTGTGTGTTCAAATAATGGTGTTTTTTTGGAAAGTGAAAGAGTAAGAGAGTGAGATGATAGATGTGTGTTTGAATTTTTAAAAAATAAATTCTTGGTCGTCGGATGTTGAAGCCCCAAATGATTTTAGGCCGTTAGATGTTGAAGCCTTGGAATTGATTTGAGACCGTTAGATGTTGAAGTCTTGAGATTTGAGCCGCTCTGTTTTATTTTATATATATATATATATATATATATATATATATATATATATATCAAACTGATGAATATTATAATAAAGAATTAAAGTTTCTTGTTATTTTAGTGGATTGTTTTGTTTTGTAATAACGACTCTATATGAAATATGGACGTGTCCAAGAGTTGGTCATGTTAGTGCTATTATTACTTGCAAATTACTCCATTATCTAGCATTGGGAAAAAGAATACGCAACTCTGTCTTCATATTTTATTACATTTCAATAAACTAATCCCCTGTTTTTAGTGGCCTGGCCCTGTTTCTTATTTTTTAGATTTTCAAAGTCCACAATATTGGCTAGGCCCGACTGTATAATGTATATTACTGCATGCGTCCAATTTTACTAATCCTAGTTTAAAATACACTTTTATTAAAATAAAATTTGATCTCGAAAATTGAAATTACTCAATTTAATTATTCTATCTGTCCACATATAAAAGTTCTTATTACTCCCTCCTTCTCTTTATATAAATCGTTTTAGAGTTGTGCATAAGTATTAAGGAAATAATTATATAACGTTAAATATAATATCAATTGTCTATATTGTCCTTGTATTGAAAAAAAGAGTATTATTTAATGGGCAAAAAATAGGGAGAGAACCAAAGTTATATTTATTACTTGGGGTAATATTGGAAACTAAGCAATTAATGCATGCTTGAAATTCTCAAACAACTTGTATTAAGGGACAAAAACACTTCTCTAAAATGACTTATATTAAGGGACGTAGAGAGTACTATTTTAAACAGTCCCAAGTTGCCCAAATGAAAATTTTAAAAATCCGAGGACGCCATGGCCTCCCCAGTCATGCTTGCGGTCCGCCACTGTACACTACACATTCAGAGTGACAATGGACAATGTATTTGGTGGCAGATGGAATAATGCACACATCGTCTTTGCTGTCATCAAGGATCGAACTCTTGACCTCATAGATATCATGAATCGAGTCGTATCACTGGACCAAATATTTTTCGGTAATTTAGAAATTTGTTATTTTTACAAATAGAAATAATATTTTTACAAAGTTGTCTCACATAAAGAGTTTACTAGTTTTTGAGGGAAATAAAGATGTCTTTATTTAATTTGGGGTTTACAGGTGGTGAAAATCAAAGAGTTTGCTGAACCAACTTCCTCCCTAACCAGCTCCCCAAATTGCCAAATCACAAATGCGTGATATTCACTTCTAAATTGTTTCTATCTTAATGCAAGTTAAACTTCTTCGATAATAACGGTGTTGAAAATACACCACGGCTACCTAAATACAATATCATCAAGATTTATCTTGTGGTTTAAGCAATTCATAATAAAAATAAAAATTTAAAATTAACATTATTCATTTAAACTTCACGTCAAAGCTTACATGTACATTTATCGAAGTGGTGGTTTTGATCTTGTATATTCTTGAATTTTGGTCTTGATGAAGTTTAAGTTAAAACATATAATTTAAGTGGATAACGCGAAAGCAATTGCTCTAATGCTTTGTTACGTATACTTCATTTGGTCGTCAGCACTTCATTAATAGAAAGACGTTAGGGGGCTGAGAAGATCTTTCGATCTTACATCGTACTTATAAACTCTGGTTGGTTAAAAATAGGTTGTCTATATATATTGCATAATATTTTCAATTAGAGGCATTTTTGTAATTATTTTAGTAACACTTTAACATTTAAGTGACACATATTGCTTATCAACATAGGGATGGACCCTTAAATAGAAAAGCCATAACCCTTAAATAGTGACACATATTACTTATCGAACCGTCGCCGTAATATATAAACTGTTTTTATCTGTTCTATAGCGATAGATCAAATAGTCGCCCGGTTCGTCGTTAAAGGTGGTGAGCAGGGTATGTAAAATAAATAATTTTTTACACTACTATACAACAATTAGAAAGTAATTACAAAATTAGTACATCTATAAAATAATTATAAAAAGAGTGCAACACAATACTTAAAGCTCGTTGAGCCAGTCACCATGTCTCACAATCTCTACTTCAAGCTCGTTAAGCCAGTCACCATGTCGCGCCCATGATTCTGAATTATATACCTGATTCATCTAGTTTTGTTCTTTAAATGACCGTCAACCACTTTTCTATTTATTTTCTTTTTTGATATCCCTCCTTTCGTCGGAGCAGGGGGGTCTGCCACTGTGCATTAGTTTGACCATATGCAGAGGCGGAACTAGGGGGCGGGGGGTCATCTGACCCTGGTAGAGCGACGGTCCAGATGAAAGTAGGAGGGAGGGAGGGAGGGAGGGAGGGAGGGAGGGGGGGGGGGGGGGGGAACCAACCGGCCCAGCCAGCCACTGCTCGTCTGCAGTTTGCGCCTGGATCTGTGCTACTCTGTGTTGCTTGCCGAATTTCATGGTGGTTTGTTCATTGTAGCTGTGTTTTTCGATGGTTCTGCTCTGATCGCCAGACTGCTGCACCGATCAATCTTGGGCAGTGTGCAGTTCTTGGATAGCACAATCGGGGCCCACTATTTTTGAATTGCAGATTTTTTGGTCCTCGGTTGGCTTGATCAATTTGGCTGCTGACTTTGCTGGTAAATGGGCCCATAGTCGGCTAGTCCTCTCGTGGGTTTTCAAATTTGCCGATTCCTTTGTTTGCTCTTGGGCCCGATGTTGTTAATGTTTTTTTAATGTGGGCCTATTGGGCTGATAACTTATGTTTTGTTTTATATTGCCTATCCTCGGGCTGTGAGGAATTTATATTAGGTTAGGCAATTGTTTCCCTAGTTCTTCTAGGTGTTTTAACCCTTTCGGGATAAAAGGGTTATGTTTTCGATCTTCATTGTAATATCTTTTTGGCTTATTTTATAAAAATCAAATTTAGCAAAAAAAAATAATAATTGTGAAATATTATAATTGGGCAAAATGAATTTGAAAGAAACACTCCAAGCGTTAATAAATAAATTTTTTTTCCTTATGTAATTTGACCCCCCCTCAACAAATGTTCTGGTTCCGCCAATGACCATATGTGAGCCAAGAGGCTTCCTGCCATCCCTCCCCTTCCTTTTTTTTTTATCTTTTCTTATTATGTTGTCTTCTTTTTGGCTTCTGGAGTTTCACACACAATTTTAAATATCATTAGATGAAAAAAAAAGTAAGAATGCATTTCTTGGGGAATGCATCTTACTTTTTTTTTTTATAATTAATTGGTAACTCAATAAAACTAAATTGGTTACCTTTGTATGATGGTTTGACTACCAACTGCAGTATGAAAAAAAATGTACCGAATGTGACCATTGCAGAAACCTATAAAATTGTTCATGGCAAGGGCGGAGCCATGTAGGGGCTGGGTTGGGATGTAGCCTGGGTCAACTTAATTTTTTTTTTACTTATATATCTTAGCCCAGCCCAATATTTTAGCCAACAAATAAAAGCCCAAGTAATCTCAAAAAAAAGGAACGGGATACTCAGTACTCTGAATTATGAAACAACCGAGCAAGGAGCAAGAGGACTAGAGGAGCACATCTAGGGCTAAGAAAGAGGAGCAACTGAGCAAGGAGTCAAGGACTAAGGATGTGACGCCCCCAAAATTAGGTATACATCACCCATCTTGGGTCGCCACTTACATGGTACATAATTCAAATACAACTTAGTAATACAACTGTCGTGTACAGTACGACAAAACATAACTGTGAGTTTGAATACAATTATTGTCCACTAGAGATTATACAAACTCAAAAGGAGTCCTCATTATAATTATTAATACACTATTTTACAGAATAGTGAGGACTACTAATGCTATCCTCTGGATCGTCACTCCGTTCCCCGACTAGTCCCTGCTATGTTCTCATTTCCTGAAGAGAACAGTGAAAGAAAGGGCGAGCTCAACTAGCCCAATAAGAAATATTATGGCTAAGATAGTGCAGAATAAATTATCATTAGCCTTCAACAGTGTTAAACTGATAAAATATAATAAACATCAAGTTTAACTGCAGCGGAAAAAGCAATCTATTAAAAGAGTCAAGTAGAGAATAAAATCTACTATCTTTTATGATTTAAAAGGTTTTTCATCACTTTTATCGTTGGGACTCAGCTTAATAAATAATCCACATCATCGAATCACCCCTGCACTACGGCCAAGGATATTCTTTAGTATCACGACCACGAATTATCCATGCACTACGGCTAGAGATAATTATGTTTTCATCAACGGTCCTGATCATGCCATAAAATAATTCATCTTTGCACTACGGCCAAAGAGAATCCATAGCCATAATCATACGAAAAACTGTCCATTAATGCACTACGGCAAATGAGAATTTTTACCACATCATTCATTACATTACGGTCATGATTACACCGAATAATCCCTGGTCATAATCATTCCAAGTCCATCTATGCACTACAGGCCACAGATGACTTTATCCATATCATTTGTAACATTACGGTCATGATTACACCGAATAATCTCTGCTCATAATCATACCAAGTCCATCTATGCACTACAGGCCACAGATGATTTTTAACATAATATAAACATGAAGATGATGACAATGACATAATATTCAATATAACAAGTTCGAGAATTAATTTATTCAGGAACCAATAACGTCCAAATTGTCAACATGATACTGCTTTGTGGAGTAAAATTCAAGAATGCTCAGAAGAATATTTTCATGAAAGGATACTGGATGAAGCGCAAATATCAAGGATATTCCACTAATTTCATGGAGTATAGAAGTCAAAGTTTTAACCAACTGAGTATAATAAAGAATGGAATAACAAAAGAAATCACCATGCATGCGGTACTTCGCATAAACAGGTTATTCCAACAGAATAATAATAACGAAACTAGGTCAGGCAAAATTCGCACCGACAAGATGTTCCAACAGAATAATAAAGAATGGAACCAGGTCCGGCGTAAACGCACAGACAGGATATTCTGATAGAATAATAAAGAACAGAATAATAAATAATGGAACCAGGTCCGGCGTAAACGCACAGACAGGATATTCCGACAGAATAATAAAGAACTGAATAATAAATAATGGAACCAGGTCAGGCGTAATACGCACCGACAGGATATTCTGACAGAATAATAAAGAACAAAATAATAGAAGAATTTCACCATGTATGCGGTACTTCGCATAAACAGGTTATTCCAACATAATAATAAAGAATGGAATAATAGAAGAATTTCACCATGTATGCGGTACTTCGCATAGACAGGTTATTCCAACATAATAATAAAGAATGGAATAATATAAGAATGTCACTAAGTATAAGGTAGTCCGCGTATACTGGTTATTCCAGCAAAATAATAAAGAATGGAATAACAAAAGTTTTCTTCATGAATAAGAAAGAAAGAATACCCCTTATGAGTACAACAAATAATATCCCTTACCTTTGAAAGAAGAGTACTCCGACTAGTAGGCCGAGGATATGCTCGAAGAAAACTTGCACTACGCTCAAAGCTTTCTTAAACTCTAAAGAAATACGCTCAAAATTATAGAAGAAGAACTCTCTCTATAGTTTCTCTCTCTAGAGTTTCAGTAAATTCGTAAGAAATAATGAATGAATGAGCTTCTATTTATAGGAGAATGGACTGCATAGTAACTAATTCATGAACGGTCCAGATTGATTTACTTTAATCTGACGGTCCATATTTAAAGCAAAATCATTTAAATAAAATATAATATATTCTATTTATAATCTAATAAAACGAATAACTTTATAAAAGATTTTACTATGCAAACACTATGCAGGCACTATGCATAATAAAATATAATATATTTTATTTATAGAATAACTTTATAAAAGTATTATGTTTTATATAAAAAGATTTTACTATGCAAAATACTATGCATAATAGAATATAATATATTCTATTTATAGAATAACTTTATAAAAATATTCTGTTTTATATTAAAAGCTTTTCTGTTTTATTACATTAATAATACCAATAAAACAAAACTTATCACCTTTATTATAATTTCAACCAACGGTCTGAAGGATTAGCACATCTCTTCATGAAATAAAATTGTACTTAAAAATGATTTGGACAGGAAAGAAATATATTTTTCGGGTGAATAGTACCCCGTGAATAGTACTTCGAGAACAGTACCCTGTGAATAGTACCTCGACACAAAAAGTGTCCCAAATATCCGAGTGAACAATACTAGAGTGAATAGTAATCGGGTGAATATTAACCCGTGAATAGTACTCCGACACGAAAAATATCCCAAATACCCGAGTGAATAATATTCAGGTGAATAGTAATTAAGGTGAATAGTAATTAAGGTGAATAGTAACCCGTGAATAGTAACTCGTGAATAGTACTCTGACACGAAAAGTGTCCCGAATACCCGATTGAACAATACTGAGTGACTTCTCACGTAAACATCAATAATCAATACCGTGTGCTACTATGCAACCACGCGTATTACTGTACTTTTACTACCGAGTAGTTCAACAGTATTAACGGTAAAACTTCCGCCGTTATTTTCATAAAATATTTTTGTCGTTTTCTCAAACTGACAATAATTCCGTTGCGGGGTCCATCAATGATTGTACCGTTATCGGATATTCCCCGACAAAAAGAATAATATATAACAACTTACATACTTTGCAAAGTTTATAAATACTACCCCCAACTATAACATTATATCATATGCACACCATAATATTAAAAAATTATTTCGAGAAAATTTAATATTTATTCTTAAATTCTGGGGTCTCACAAAGGAACTGCTGGAACTTTGAATTGAAGGTTTAATTAATTTTTATGTAGCAATTAGCATCTAATGACCTTGGGTTACTTGATTTCGCTTTTTCTTCCTTAAATTCTATGATTTTTGCCATAGCATTTTTGGCCGGTGAAGCTATCAGGGGATGGGTATCGAGAAAGGCAGATTCTTTTGTATGGGCTTCAATTGGTAAGGCAGTGATTAAAGTTTCCTTTTAGTTTTGTACGCTTATCACTTTGATTTTCCTTTGAGTTCAAACTTTAATTTTTTCGTCTGGGTTATTTGATTTTTATATTTCGTGATCATTTTAACTTTCTAATGTTCCGATAGATATTGGTGAGGGCCTGTCTGACTTAGTGACTTCAATAAAGTTTTAGGATACTCCAATCCGTTAGTGAGACAATTAAAGGAAGTATTGGTTGTTGAATAAGATATGTTTATCATTAGTTTTGTAGAATCATATAATTGTTTTCCGTTTATATCCTTGATTTAGTTGATTGATAGTTCCTGTTATGATTTTCGTGTACCGTGTTGTGTATGGTGGATATGTTTGTCAATCAATAGCCTTAATGTGCGCCTTCTTTATCTTTCATTCAACCTTTTAATTCAACCAATTTTTTTTGGTTAAAAATCCAACTGTTAAGCAATCTTATAAGCCACAATGGAAAGTAAAGGAACCAAGAGAGAAAAAACTTTGTTTTCTTTCTTTAAACCAAGAGAAAGTGCATCAACGACAACTAGTGAAGGGCATTCTCCATCTAATGTTGATATCTCAGATCACCAACCACCCCATTCCAAATCTCGAAGAGTTGAAATTGATCTTAGTACTCTTGAACGGGGTCCTGGGATTCAGATCCCTATATGGCAACATCCTGTTAATCAACGAGATGAAATTAGGAGAGCTTATATCAAAATAGGTCCGTATCAACCTAAGTTGGCAGAGTACTGAAGGACTAAATCAGGCTCACAAAATCGAAAATTTCAATATTCGTGGTTTGAATCCTTTCCTTGGTTAGAGTACTCTCCATTAAAGGATGCAGCATTTTGTTTTTTATGCTTTGTTTTTCAAAATAAGGTGCCTCTTTATCTTGCATTCATTACTGAAGGGTTTAATAGTTAGAAGAGGGTTAATGATGGAGTTAGATGTGCACTTTTGATGCATGTGGGAGGTCCTACTTCACCGCATAGGAATGCAGTGAAATGTGTTGAAAACTTGATGAAAGTAACTGGACATATTGACAAAGTCTTGAATGCACAAACTCTAGAAGAAATTCTGAAGAATCGGTTGCGACTTACAGCAACAATTGAGAGTATAAAGTGGCTTAGCTTGCAAGCTTGTGCATTTAGAGGTCATGATGAATCTTCAACTTCTAAAAATTGTGGTAATTTTATAGAGATGATAAGACTTATGGGCCGATTGAACGTTAACATTGGTGATGCAGTCTTAGAGAAAGCTCCGAAAAATGCTAAATATACTTCACCGATTATTCAGAAAGAAATTTTGCATATTTTTGCAAACAAAGTTAGAAGAAAAATTTGTGAAGAAGTTGGAGATGCAAAGTTCTGTATTTTGGTTGATGAAGCCAAAGATGCATCAAATAAAGAGCAGATGGCTATTGTTTTGAGATTTGTTGACAACCATGGTTTCTTACGAGAGCGTTATTTTGAGATTGTGCATGTTTCAGACACTACTGCTTCAACATTAAAAAAAGAAATAACTAATGTCCTTGCTCGAGCTAATTTGCATATCCTTAATATGCGAGGTCAAGGGTATGATGGTGCTAGTAATATGCGCGGCGCTTGGAATGGACTTCAAGCTCTATTTCTTAAAGATTGTCCATACGCATATTATGTACATTGCGTTGCTCACAGACTACAATTAGCATTAGTTGCAACTTCCGCAAAAGAGATTTCTGTTTGGCAATTTTTTTCGAAACTAACAACCATTATCAATCTCATTGGCGCTTCTCCCAAATGGCATACCGAGTTACATTCTGCTCAAGCTATTGAAATTGCACGTATGGTCGCTTCTGGTGAACGTGATACTGGTAGAGGCATTAATCAGATTGGTAATCTACATCGGAGTGGAGCTACTCAGTTTTGATTCTATTTGCAGCTTAATTGATATGTATGGTGCAACTATTTCAGTGCTTGAAAGTATTGTAGAAGAAGGATCCTCTAACTCTATGCGTGGAGAAGTTGGTGGTTGTTTGATTATAATGAGGTCTTTTGATTTTATTTTCACTCTATATATGATGCATAAAATTATGGGGATTACTGATTTGCTTTGTAGAGCTTTGCAGCACAAATCTCTTGACATTGTAAATGCCCTGGATCTAGTCTAAACTACTAAAGCAATACTTCACACTTTGAGAGAAGAGGGATTTGATCATCTCCTTGAGCATGCGCAATCAGTTTGCACACAAAATGACATTGTTATACCATATATGAATGCTTCATTCAAAAAGGCTCCCGGTCGTTCATGCCAACAAAAAGAATCGATAACAGTTTGCCAACACTATCATTTTGATGTGTTTAATTCAGCAATAGATTTTCAGCAGGAAGAGTTGAATTCCAGATTTAGTGATGAAGTAGTGGAACTCCATATACTTAGCTCAGCTTTAGAACCGAAGGACAACTTTAAATCATTCAAAGTTGATGATATTTGCAAGCTTGCTGAGAAATCAGAAGATTTCAGTGAGCAAGAAATGCATTATTTGAGATGTCAACTAAATCATTATAAAATTGATGTGCTCCGTCATCAGAGCTTTTAAAATATCTCTACCATCACTGAATTGTGTCGCGGATTAGTTGAAACAAATAAGTTACAGACTTATAATTTGATTAATAGATTGATTCGTCTTGTTTTGACTCTACCAGTTTCTACAGCCACGATAGAACGAGGATTTTCAGCTATGAAACATGTTAAAACTGCTCTTCGCAATAAAATGGAAGAGGAGTTTTTAGCAGATTCAATGATGATTTACATTGAACGAGAGCTTCTTGAAGATATCGATTCAGATTCCATAATAGACGAATTCTATTCTAAAAAGCATAAAAGGATGTAGCTTAAATAGTGTGTTTTGTTTTCCTTTTTTCTTGCATGTTATGTACCTTTGAACCTTACTACTATGTATGATTTTGAATTTATGATTGATCTTGGTGGGACAACTTTTTATGGATATAATTGGTACTTAGTAGCCCAGTAGAAAATTAATTCCTGTCTCTGCCCTTGGTTCATGGTTGCACATGTTGAAGACAAATACATGTGACGCCCCCAAAATAGGTATACATCACCTATTCTGAGTCGCCAATACATGGTACAGAATATAAATATAATCTTTAATATATAACAAGAGAGCTCTGAGTTTTAATACAAATACTATTTTCTAGACAATATCCACTCTCAGAATAAGTTCTCATTACATTTATTGTCACACTATTTCATAGAATAGTGAGGGCTACTAATGCTATCATCTGGACCGTCACTCCGTTTTTCGACTCGTCCCAGCTATATTCTCATTTCTTGAAGAGAACAATGAAAGAAAGGGTGAGCTCAACTAGCCCAATAAGAAATATTATGACTAAGATAATGCAGAATAAATTATCATTACTCTTCAACAATGTTAAACTGATAAAATACAATAGACATCAAGTTTAACTGCAGCGGAACCAGCAATCCATTGAAAGAGTTAAGTAGAGAATAAAATCTACTATTTTTTATGATTTAAAAAGTTTTTCATCACTTTTATAGTTGGGACTCAACTTAATAAATAATCCACATCATCCCTGCACTACGGCCAAGGATATTCATTAGTATCACGACCACAAATTATCCATGCACTACTGGCCAAGGATATTTGTGTATTCATCAATGGTCATGATCATGCCAACAACTGTCCATCAATGCACTACGGGCCAATGAGGACTTTTACCACATCATTTGTAACATTACGGTCATGATTATACCGAATAATCCCTGGTCATAATCATACCAAGTCCAGCTATGCACTACAGGCCACAAATGACTTTCAACAAATATAAACATGAGGATGATGACAATGATGTAAGAATTCAATAAAACAAGTTCAAGAATTAATTTATCCAGGAACTAATAACGTCCAAATTGTCAACATGATACTTCTTTGTAGAGTAAAATTCAAGAATGCTCAGAAGAATATTTTCATGAAAAGATACTGGATGAAGTGCAAATATCAAGGATATTCCACTAATTTCATGGAGTATAGAAGTCAAAACTTTAATCAACTGAGTATAATAAAGAATGGAATAACAAAAGAAATCACCATGCATGCGGTACTTCGCATAGACAGGTTATTCCAACAGAATAATAATAACGGAACCAGGTCAGGCGAAATTCGCACCGACAAGATGTTCCAACAGAATAATAACGAATGGAATAACAACAGAAATCACCATGCATGCGGTACTTCGCATAGACAGGTTATTCCAAGAGAATACTAAATAACGGAACCAGGTCAGGCGTAATACGCACCGACAGGATGTTCCAACAGAATAATAAAAACGGAACCAGGTCCGGCGTAAAACACACAGACAGGATATTCTAATCAGAATAATAAAGAATGGTATAACAGAAGAATTTCACCAAATATAGGGTAGCCCGCGTATACAGGTTATTCCAACAGAATAATAAAGAATTGAATAACAGAAGAAGTTCACCAAGTATAGGGTAGCCCGCGTATACAGGTTATTCCAACAGAATAATAAAGAATAGAATAATAGAAGTTCTCTTCATGAATATAAAAAAAATAATACCCCTTATGAGTACAACAAATAATATCCCTTACCGTAAACGAAACTTGATATCGGAGTAGTGAAGTAGCAAAATACTTTTCTTCTCTCTCTCTATAATTTCTCTCTCTAGAGTTTCAGTGAATTCGTAAGAAAATAATGAAGGAATGAGCTTCTATTTATAGAAAAATGGACTGCATAGTAACTAACTCATGAACGGTCCAGATTAATTTACTTTAATCAGACGGTCCATTATTAAAGCAAAATCTTTTAAATAAAATATAATATATTCTATTTATAATCTAATAAAACGAATAACTTTATAAAAAATTTTACTATGCAAACACTATGCAGGCACTATGCAAATACTATGCATAATAAAATATAATATATTTTAATTATTGTCTAATAAAACAGATAACTTTATAAAAGTATTCTGTTTTATATAAAAAGATTTTACTATTAGCCTAATAAAACGAATAACTTTATAAAAGTATTCTGTTTTATATAAAAAGCTTTTCTGTTTTATTACATTAATAATACCAATAAAACAAAACTGAGTGACTTATCACGTAAGTATCAATAATCAATACCGTGTGCTACTATGCAACCACGCGTATTACTGTACTTTTACTACCGAGTAGTTCAACAGTTTTAATGGTAAAACTTCCGTCGTTATTTTCAATAAAATATTTTTGTCGTTTTCTCAATCCGACAATAATTCTGTTGTGGGGTCCACCAATGATTGTGTCATCGTACGAATATTTTCTGTTAAAACGAATATTTCCCGACCAATCGAATATTATATAACAACTTGCGTTCTTTGCAAAATTTATAAATATTACCCACAACTATAACATTATATCAAATCCACACCATAATATTCAAAAAAAATATTTCGAGAAATTTAAATCTTTATTCATAAAATCTGGGGTCTCACAATCTCCCCTCTTTATGAAATTTTACCCTCAAAATTTACGTACGTACCTAGTATGCTGAACAGATGAGGACACTTCGTCAGATTCTAACTCTTGAGGTATAACCTTTGAGTGTTGAATACATTCTAAGATTTTAACAGGTACATCTTCATACGTTAAATTATCCGCTATCTCGTCCGGTTCTAAATCAATAATGTGGTTCGGGTCGTCCACATATTTACGTAACATCAATACGTTAGAAACGTTATGAACACGCGACATACTTGGCGGTAAAACGAGTCTATAAGCCACAGTTCCTACTCGATCGATGATTTCAAATGGGCCAACTAAATCGAGGGATGAGATTTCAGCAACTCTTGCTATTTAAAATAACGCCCTATTGAACCTTCTTCTTCATGTTCATCAGCTTCGGGTGCGTAGCTTGAGCGGCTTTAACTTTATCGATTAAAGTCGATTATACTCGTATATTCGTTATCTTCACGTGGGTTCGTATATTCGCACTCGTATACGCATACGATCTTCTACTCAACGCGTCAGCTACCACGTTTACTTTTTCACGATGGTATTGAATGGTACGATCGTAATCTTCAACAACTCGAGTCAACGTCTTTGGCGCATGTTACGTTCATTTTAGTTGAAGAAATATTTGAGGGTTTAAGAAATGGGTTTTGTATTGGGGTCAATACAAAATTCGATTTCACGCTCTGGGGTAGGCTAAGAAGTCTTCAAGAATACGTCAAGAAATTTATTAACAATAGAAATATCATTCAAAACTGTGACTCTCATCCAAGACTTGGATAGTACGTCACATTGATACCTATCAACTTGCCTTCTTCATTCACGATGTCGCCTACAGAAAGTCTGGCTTCGGTGCATTTCACACAAGGAAGTCACCAGATAAAGGCTCAGGGCTCTTTACTTATGGCTTGATATGACAATGATTGACTTTAGTGGTTTGGTTACTTTGAATTCGCATAACAGGTTGGTTAGGAGTATGAAAGCTAACAACCTTACAAAAAAACATGATGAGTAGTTAACCAATCGATTCCTAAAATCACATCAAAGGCAAGTATTTTCAAAGAGATACGATCAACAGGTAACGTGAAAGTGTTGATTTGAATCAAACAAGATTTATAAATAGTGGAGGTAACGAAGGTTTCTCTCGACGGAATTTCAACAGATAAATCGAAGTCTAACTTCTCCGGAGTTAATTTCAAACATTGAACACAACTAGGTGAAATAAAAGAGTGAGTCGAACCAGTATCTAACACGGTATAGACTTCACAAGAGTTTATGACTAACATACCCGTGATAATTTTATTCTGGTTCCTCGTCACGAAAAAAACGCTCTCTCTTAAACTACCGGTTTTGGCTTGTCTGGGACATCCTTTGGCATCACTATCCCAGCTGGACTTGACTTCACCATACGACAAAATCGAGCTAGGTGACCTTCTCTTCCACAAATAAAACACGTTTTAGATTGCTGCGTACAGTTTGGACGAATGTGTCCCTCTTGTCCGCATTTGAAACATACGACCGGTGGTCGTTCTTCTTCCTTTGAAACGGGTGCTGGTTCCGACATCTTCACGTCATTGTTGAACCTTCTCTTCTTGAAATTTCCATTCTTATTATTTTGACCATGATTACCATCGAAGTGGTTACCATTTTTGGCATGTTGATTCCCTCCATGTTTATTGTCACCGCTTTGATGACTGTTATCACCGGTATTATCATTTTGTCGGCTGCTCTCTTTTGGTTGCGTTGACTCGTTATCGCGCTCCACTAACTGAGCCCTATTTACAATATCTGAATACAAACACAGTTTATGAGAAATAAGATATTGACGTATCTCCGGCTTCAAACCTCTTAAAAATATCCGCGTCATTCTCTCTTCATTATCAACCAAATGGGACGCAAATCGGGACAACTCGGCAAACTTGGCTTCGTACTGCGACACGGTCATGTTGTTTTGCTCCAACTTGATAAATTCCACCTCCTTTATGTGACGAATGCTTTCGGGAAAGTACTTGTCATTGAACAGCTCTTGGAACTTCTCCCAAGACATCTTGAGTGCGTCAGGCTGGGTACGTTTTACAAATTCTCACTAGTGATCTGCCTCCTCAGGCAACATAAAGGTGGCAAAGGGAACCTTTTGCTCCTCGGAGCATCCCAAGACATCAAATATCTTGGTGATCTGCTTTAACCACGTCTTCGCCTTAAGTGGTTCTGGCTTTCCCAAAAACTCCGGTGGTCCCAGCTCCTTGAATTGCTTAGCGATGACCAATCGTGGGTTGCCATTGTTTCCTCCTGTATTATGAACAGGAGCCGCCTTCGCCTGATGTTGCATGAATTCTAAAAAACTCCTAAACGTACCGTTATTCGTCAATTGATCAGTGTTGTTGTTTACATGAGGATTATTGTCTTCCTGTTGCACATTGTCCTGATTATTGATATGTGGAGACTCAACGGTCTCCTGTGCTCCATTACTTATCTCAACATTTTCAGATCCCATTTTCAAATACTACAACAAAACAAGGGTTAATTAACATATCACATATTATCTCTATACTCTGACCATCCAATTAAATACCAAATAAACTTAGGTAGGTCATACTAGCGAAGAAATTCCCCGTCTCTCCCCTCCTAGTTCTTGTCTCACATCTCAGCCAAGGATCATATGCCTAAGCTCTGATACCAACTGTGACGCCCCCAAAATAGGTATACATCACCTATTCTAAGTCGCCAATACATGGTTACAGAATACAAATACAATCTTTAATATATAACAAGAGAGCTGTGAGTTTTAATACAAATACTGTTTTCTAGACAATATCCATTCTCAAAAAAAGTCCTCATTACATTTATTGTCACACTATTTCATAGAATAGTGAGGACTACTAATGCTATCATCTGGACCGTCATTCCGTTCCCCGACTTGTCCCAGCTATATTTTCATTTCCTGAAGAGAACAGTGAAAGAAAGGGTGAGCTCAACTAGCCCAGTAAGAAATATTATGACTAAGATAATGCAGAATAAATTATCATTAGTCTTCAACAATGTTAAACTGATAAAATACAATAGACATCAAGTTTAACTGCAGCGGAACCAGCAATCCATTGAAAGAGTCAAGTAGAGAATAAAATCTACTATCTTTTATGATTTAAAAGGTTTTTCATCACTTTTATAGTTGAGACTCAGCTTAATAAATAATCCACATCATCCCTACACTACAGCCAAGGATATTCATTAAATCACGACCACAAATTATCCATGCACTACGAGCCAAGGATATTTGTGTATTCATCAATGGTCATGATCATGCCAACAACTGTCCATCAATGCACTACGGGCCAATGAGGACTTTTACCACATCATTTGTAACATTACGGTCATGATTATACCGAATAATCCCTGGTCATAATCATACCAAGTCCATCTATGCACTACAGGCCACAAATGACTTTCAACAAATATAAACATGAGGATGATGACAATGATGTAAGAATTCAATAAAACAAGTTCAAGAATTAATTTATCCAGGAACTAATAACGTCCAAATTGTCAACATGATACTTCTTTGTAGAGTAAAATTCAAGAATGCTCAGAAGAATATTTTCATGAAAAGATACTGGATGAAGTGCAAATATCAAGGATATTCCACTAATTTCATGGAGTATAGAAGTCAAAACTTTAATCAACTGAGTATAATAAAGAATGGAATAACAAAAGAAATCACCATGCATGCGGTACTTCGCATAGACAGGTTATTCCAACAGAATAATAATAACGGAACCAGGTCAGGCGAAATTCGCACCGACAGGATGTTCAAACAGAATAATAAAGAATGGAATAACAATAAAAATTATCATGCATGCGGTACTTCGCATAGACAGGTTATTCCAACAGAATACTAAATAACAAAACCAGGTCAGGCGTAATACGCACCGACATGATGTTCCAACAGAATAATAAAGACGGAACCAGGTCCGGTGTAAAATGCACAGACAGGATATTCCAATCAGAATAATAAAGAATGAAATAGCAGAAGAATTTCATCAAGTATAGGGTAGTCCGCATATACAGGTTATTCCAACAGAATAATAAATAATAGAATAACAGAAGAATTTTACCAAGTATAGGGTAGCCCGCGTATACAGGTTATTCCAATAGAATAATAAAGAATGGAATAACAGAAGTTCTTTTCATGAATACAAAAAAATAATACCCCTTACGAGTACAACAAATAATATCCCTTACCGTAAACGAAACTTGATATCGGAGTAGTGAAGTAGCAGAATACTTTTCTTTTCTCTCTCTATAATTTCTCTCTCTAGAATTTCAGTGAATTCGTAAGAAAATAATAAAGGAATGAGCTTCTATTTATAGAAAAATGGAATGCATAGTAACTAACTCATGAACGGTCTAGATTGATTTATTTTAATCGGACGGTCCATAATTAAAGCAAAATTTTTTAAATAAAATATAATATATTCTATTTATAATCTAATAAAACGAATAACTTTATAAAAGATTTTACTATGCAAACACTATGCAGATACTATGCAAATACTATACATAATAAAATATAATATATTCTAATTATTGTCTAATAAAACAGATAACTTTATAAAAGTATTCTGTTTTATATAAAAAGATTTTACTATTAGCCTAATAAAACGAATAACTTTATAAAAATATTCTGTTTTATATAAGAAGCTTTTCTGTTTTATTACATTAATAATATCAATAAAATAAAACTGAGTGACTTATCACGTAAGCATCAATAATTAATACCGTGTGCTACTATGCAACCACGCGTATTACTGTACTTTTACTACTGAGTAGTTCAACAGTATTAATGGTAAATGTGACGCCCCCAAAAATAGGTATACATCACCCATCTTGGTCGTCAGATACATAGTACAGAATACAAATACAACTTACTAATACAACTGTCGTGTACAATACGACAAAACATAAACTGTGAGTTTGAATACAAATATTATCTTCTAGAGAGTATTCATACTCAAAAGGAGTCCTCATTACATTTATTAACACGCTATTACATAGAATAGTGAGGACTACTAACTAATACTATCATTCGAACCATCACTCCATTCCCCGACTTGCCCCAGCTACGTTCTCATTTCCTGAAGAGAACAGTGAAAGAAAGGGTGAGCGCAACTAGCCCAGTAAAAAATATTATGACTAAGATAATGCAGAATAAATTATCATTAGCCTTCAACAATGTTAAACTGATAAAATATAATAGACATCAAGTTTAACTGCAGTGGAACAAGCAATCCATTAAAAGAGTCAAGTAGAAAATAAACTCTACTATCTTTTATGATTTAAAAGGTTTTTCAACACTGTTATCGCTGTGACTCACCTTAATAAAATAATCTACATCATCGAATCACCCCTGCACTACGGCCAATGATATTCGTGTATTCATTAATGGTCATGATCATGCCAACAACTGTCCATCAACGCACTACGGGCCAATGAGGACTTTTACCACATCATTTGTAACATTACGGTCATGATTATACCGAATAATCCCTGGTCATAATCATACCAAGTCCATCTATGCACTACAGGCCACAGATGACTTTCAACATTTTATAAACATGAGGATGATGACAATGATATAAGAATTTAATAAAACAAGTTCAAGAATTAATTTATCCAAGAATTAACAACGTCCAAATTGTCAACATGATACTGCATTGTGGAGTAAAATTCAAGAATACTTAGAAGAATATTTTCATGAAAAGATACTGGATGAACCGCAATTATCAAGGATATTCCACTAATTTCATGGAGTATAGAAGTCAATACTTAACTAACTGAGTACAATAAAGAATGAAATAACAAAAGAAATCACCATGCATGCGATAGACCGCACAGACAGGTTATTCCAACAGAATAATAAATAATGGAACCAGGTCCGATGTAAAATACACAGACAGGATGTTCCAACAGAATAATAACAAGACGAAACCAGGTCCGGTGTAAAACACACAGACAGGATGTTCCAACAGAATAATAATAAAAACGAAACCAGGTCCGGTGTAAAACACACAGACAGGATGTTCCAACAGAATAATAGAAGAATGTCTCCAAGTATAGGGTAGACCGTGTATACAGGTTATTCCAACAGAATAATAAGAAATGGAATAACAACAGTTCTCTTCATGAATAAGAAAGAATAACACCCCTTACCGTTTTAAAGAAGAGCTGAAGTAAGGAGGTAGTTAAATAGCAGAATACTCTTCTTCTCTCTCTCTATAGTTTCTCTCTATAGTTTCTCTCTCTAGAGTTCAGTGAATTAGTAAGAAATAATGAAGGAATGAGCTGCTATTTATAGAAAAATAGAATGCATAGTAACTAATTCATGAACGGTCCAGATTGATTACTTTAATCTGACGGTCCATATTTAAAGAAAAATCTTTTAAATAAAATAAAATATATTCTATTTATAGAATAACTTTAATAAAGTATTCTGTTTTATATAAAAAGATGTTTCTGTTTTATTACGTTAATAATACGAATAAAACAAAACGTCATTATCGCTAAATAATTCATATTATTAACTGACAATAATTGAATCAAACTGAGTGACTTCTCACATAAGCATTAATAATCAATACCGTGTGCTACTATGCAACCACACGTATTACTGTACTTTTACTACCGAGTAGTTCAACAGTAACAATGGTAAAACTTCCGCCGTTATTTTTAATAAAATATTTTTGTCGTTTTCTCAATCCGACAATAATTCCGTTGTGGGGTCCACCAATGATTGTGTCGTTGTACGAATATTCCCTGTTAAAACGAATATTTCCCGACCAATCGAATATTATATAACAACTTGCGTACTTTAAAATTTATAAATATTACCCACAACTATAACATTATATCAAATTAACTCCATAATATTCAAAAATGATATTTATAGAAAATTCATCTTTATTTATAAAAGTTGGGGTCTTACAACCTCCCCTTCTTATGAAATTTGCCCTCGAAATTAGGGTACGTACCTGGTATGTCGAAGAGGTAAGGATACCTTGATTTCATTTCAGATTCTAACTCCCAAGTCATTTCCTCAACATCGTGGTTTCTCCACAAAACTTTGACTTGAGGTATAACCTTGGAGCGTAGAATATGTTCCTTCTTATCCAAGATTTGAACAGGAACTTCTTCATACGTCAAATCCTCCGCTATTTCGTCCGGTTCTAACTCAATAATGTGGTTCGGGTCTTCCACATATTTGCGTAACATGGATATGTGAAAAACGTTATGAACACGAGACATACTTGGCGGTAAAGCGAGTCTATAAGCCACAGTTCCTACTCGATCGAGGATTAAAAATGGACCGATGAATCGAGGATTGAGCTTTCCTCTCTTTCCAAATCTCGTAACTCCTTTCCATGGAGCAACACGTAAGAACACATGATCTCCTACATCAAATTCCACGTCCTTTCGATGAAGATCAGCATAACTCTTTTGTCGATCTTGTGAGGTTTTTATACGTTGTCGGATCGTTTGAATCTTTTCTGTAGTCATACGTACCAACTCCGGTCCCAACAACGTTGCTTCACCCACCTCATCCCAGCATACTGGAGAACGACATTTTCTTCCATACAATGCTTCGAATGGAGCCATGCCAATACTTGCTTGATAACTGTTGTTGTAGGAAAACTCCACCAATGGTAAGAACTTGTCCCAACTTCCCTTGAAGTCAAAGACACAGAGTCTTAATAGATCTTCAAGAGTTTGAATAGTCCTCTCTGATTGTCCGTCCGTCTGAGGATGATATGCTGAACTAAATCGTAAATCCGTGCCCATAGCTTTTTGTAAACTAACCCAAAATCGTGAAGTGAATCTTGGGTCTCGGTCAGAAACTATGGATACTGGCATACCATGCAGTCTTACAATCTCGTTTATGTACATACGAGCAAGACGTTCAAGTGTATAAGTTTCTCGTATCGGTAAGAAATGAGCAGACTTGGTCAATCTATCAACAATGACCCAAATCGCATCAATACCTTGAGAAACCCTAGGAAGACCGGTAACGAAATCCATGGTAATGTGCTCCCACTTCCATTCTGGAATTTCAAGTGGTTGCAATGGACCTTTTGGTACTTGATGCTCCGCTTTGACTCGTTGACAAGTTAGACACCTTGAGATAAACAACGCTATCTCTCTCTTCATATTGCTCCACCAAAATGTATGACGAAGATCATGATACATTTTGGTACTTCCAGGATGGATTGCAAACGGTGTGTTGTGCGCCTCCATCATGATTTCATACTTTAAA
Source organism: Panax notoginseng (assembly GCA_016801055.1). Classification (NCBI taxonomy): domain Eukaryota; kingdom Viridiplantae; phylum Streptophyta; class Magnoliopsida; order Apiales; family Araliaceae; genus Panax; species Panax notoginseng. The sequence goes on from CM029022.1 coordinate 28,037,005, forward strand.
TCAGGGTTGTTAGGAACACAAAGTCTGGAGTTGACTCGAAGTATTCCTTCTTCATCGATTCTTGCTTCCGGCATAGCACCTTCTTGCACTTTCTTCCTTATACGCATCAGCTCCAGGTCTGTAGCTTGAGCAGCTTTAACTTTATCGATTAAAGTCGGTTCTACTCGTATATTCGCCATCATCACATGGGTCCCTGGAGTCTTTAACTCTATCTCCATCCTTTGCAAATCACACAAAATGGGCCTTTGTGTTGACAATATCGCACTCGTACTTGCATATGATCTTCTACTCAATGCGTCAGCTACCACGTTCGCTTTTCCAGGATGGTATTGAATGGTATGATCATAATCTTTCAACAGTTCAAGCCAACGTCGTTGTCGCATGTTGAGTTCCTTTTGAGTGAAGAAATATTTGAGGCTTTTATGATCCGTAAAGATCTCCACCTTCTCCCCATACAAGTAATGCCTCCAAATTTTAAGTGCAAAGACAACAGCTGCCAACTCTAGATCATGAGTAGGATAATTCCTCTCATATTCCTTGAGTTGTCTTGATGCATAGGCTATGACTTTTCCATGTTGCATGAGAACGCATCCCAACCCTTTGCTCGAAGCATCACTGTAGATGACAAATCCCTCCGAGCCAGATGGTATTGTTAGAACAGGTGCTGAAATGAGTCTCCTCTTGAGTTCTTGAAAACTTTGCTCACATTCTTCGCTCCAACCGAACTTTGTATCTTTCCGAGTCAGCTGAGTTAATGGAGTAGCGATTCGAGAAAATCCTTCCACGAATCTCCGATAATAACCAGCTAAACCAAGAAAGCTACGTACCTCGGTCACTGATTTAGGTTGCTCCCAGCTTTGAATAGCTTCAATCTTTGTCGGGTCAACCGATATTCCACGACTTGATACTACGTGCCCAAGGAATGCTACCTCTTCCAGCCAGAACTCGCATTTCTTTAACTTGGCATAAAGTTTGTATTCACGAAGCTTTTGGAGTACCAACCTCAAGTGTTGCTCATGATCTTCACGGCTTTTGGAATAAACAAGGATGTCATCGATAAAGACGACCACAAAGTGATCCAAATATTCCTTGAATACCCTGTTCATCATATCCATGAAGGCAGCAGGAGCATTAGTCAATCCAAAAGACATAACTAAGAATTCATAATGCCCATACCGAGTTCTGAAGGCAGTCTTTGGAATATCCTCAGTTCTAACCTTCAGCTGATGATATCCAGAACGAAGATCGATCTTTGAAAAGAATTGTGCTCCTTGCAACTGGTCAAACAGGTCATCAATACGTGGCAATGGGTACCTATTTTTGATGGTGACATGATTCAACTCCCGATAATCAATACAAAGTCGCATACTCCCATCTTTCTTCTTCACGAACAGAACAGGAGCACCCCAAGGAGAAGTACTAGGACGAATAAAACCAATGTCTAACAATTCCTGCAGTTGGGTCTTTAACTCCTGAAGTTCAATAGGAGCCATTCGATATGGGGCTTTGGAAATGGGTTTTGTACCGGGTTCAAGGTCGATACAAAATTTAATTTCACGCTCTGGGGGTAGGCCAGGAAGTTCTTCAGGGAATACGTCAGGGAATTTATTAACAATAGAAATATCATTCAAAACTGACGTATTTTTGTTTAGATCCGTGACATGAGCTAAGAAAGCTTGACATCCGTTTTTCAATAAACGAATAGCTTTATGGCTTGAGATGACAGCGATTGATTTTAATGGTTTGGTTGCTTGAATTCGCATAATAGGTCGATTAGGAATATGAAAGCTAACAACCTTACGAAAACAATCAATTTTTGCATGATGAGTAGTTAACCAATCAATCCCTAGAATCACGTCAAATGCAAGTATTTTTAATGAAATAAGATCGACAGGTAATGTGTGGGTACCAACTTGAACCAAACAAGACTTATAAACCGTGGATGTAATGAAGGTTTCTCCCAATGGAGTTTCAACAGATAAGTCAAAGTCTAATTTCTCCGGAATCAAATTTAATCGATGAGCGCAAGTAGGAGAAATAAAAGAATGGGTAGAACCGGTATCAAATAAAGTATAGACTTCGTTAGAGTTTATGATAAGCTTACCCGTGATGACCTCATTCGGGTTCCTTGCTTTCTGGGAGGTCACAACAAACGCTCTCCCTTGCACTACCGGTTTTGACTTTTCTGGGACGGCCTTTGGTGTCTCCATCCTGGCTGAACTTGTTTTTGGTAAACGACAAAATCGAGCTAAATGACCTTCTCTTCCACAATTATAACATGCTTTAGACGGCATCGCGCAGTTTGGACTGATGTGCCCCTCCCCTCCGCATTTGAAACATATGATAGGTGGTCGTTCTCCTTCCTTAACAACGGGTGCTGGTGCTGACGTCTTTCCATCATTGTTGAATCTCCTCTTCTTGAAATGACCATTCTTATTGTTTTGGCCCTGATTACCACCGAAGTGGTTACCATTTCTGGCCTGTTGATTCCCTCCACGCTTGTTGTCACCGCTTCGATGACTGCTTTCACTGGTATTATCATTTTGTCGGCTGCTCTCTTTTGGTTGCGTTGTCTCGTTATCGCGCTCCACCAACTGAGCCCTATTTACAACATCTGAATACAAACACAGTTTATGAGAAACAAGGTGTTGACGTATCTCCGGCTTCAAACCTCTTAAAAATATCCGCGTCATTCTTTCTTCATTATCCACCAGGTGGGACGCAAACCGGGATAACTCCGCAAATTTTGCCTCGTACTGCGACACGGTCATATTATTCTGCTCCAATTTGATGAACTCCACCTCCTTCATGTGACGAATACTCTCGGGAAAGTATTTGTCGTTAAACAGCTCTTGGAACTTCTCCCAAGACATCTTCAGTGCGGCAGGTTGAGTACGCTTTATCGATTCCCACCAGTAATCTGCCTCTCCTCGCAACATAAAGGCGGCAAAGGGAACCTTTTGCTCCTCGGAGCAACCCAAGACATCAAATATCTTGGTGATCTGCTTTATCCATGTTTCAGCTACTAGTGGTTTGGGTTCTCCCTTAAACTCCGGTGGTCCCAGCTCCTTAAACTGTTTAGCGGTGACCGCCTGAGAGTTTCCAGTATTTCCACCTACGTTGTGGACAGGAGCCGCTTTCACCTGTTGTTGCATGAATTGCATAAAACCTCTGAACATTCCATCATTCATCATCTGGTCAGTGTTGTTTGCATGAGGATTGTCACCTTCCTGATGAACATTATCCTGATTATTGATATGTGGTGAATCAATAATCGCCTGTGCTCCATTGCTATTCTCAACATTCTCAGATGCCATTTTCAGATACTGCCACAAAATAAAAGTTAATTGATATGTCATATATTATCCTTATATTATGACCGACCAATTAAATACCATGCAAATAAACTTAGGTAGGTCATACTAGCGAAGGAATTCCCCGTCTCTCCCCTCCTAGTTCTATTCTCACATCTTAGCCAGGGATCATATCCCTAAGCTCTGATACCAACTGTGACGCCCCCAAAAATAGGTATACATCACCCATCTTGGTCGTCAGATACATAGTACAGAATACAAATACAACTTACTAATACAACTGTCGTGTACAATACGACAAAACATAAACTGTGAGTTTGAATACAAATATTATCTTCTAGAGAGTATTCATACTCAAAAGGAGTCCTCATTACATTTATTAACACGCTATTACATAGAATAGTGAGGACTACTAACTAATACTATCATTCGAACCATCACTCCGTTCCCCGACTTGCCCCAGCTACGTTCTCATTTCCTGAAGAGAACAGTGAAAGAAAGGGTGAGCTCAACTAGCCCAGTAAGAAATATTATGACTAAGATAATGCAGAATAAATTATCATTAGCCTTCAACAATGTTAAACTGATAAAATATAATAGACATCAAGTTTAACTGCAGTGGAACAAGCAATCCATTAAAAGAGTCAAGTAGAAAATAAACTCTACTATCTTTTATGATTTAAAAGGTTTTTCAACACTGTTATCGCTGTGACTCAGCTTAATAAAATAATCCACATCATCGAATCACCCCTGCACTACGGCCAAGGATATTCGTGTATTCATTAATGGTCATGATCATGCCAACAACTGTCCATCAATGCACTACGGGCCAATGAGGACTTTTACCACATCATTTATAACATTACGGTCATGATTATACCGAATAATCCCTGGTCATAATCATACCAAGTCCATCTATGCACTACAGGCCACAGATGACTTTCAACATTTTATAAACATGAGGATGATGACAATGATATAAGAATTCAATAAAACAAGTTCAAGAATTAATTTATCCAAGAATTAACAACGTCCAAATTGTCAACATGATACTGCATTGTGGAGTAAAATTCAAGAATACTTAGAAGAATATTTTCATGAAAAGATACTGGATGAACCGCAATTATCAAGGATATTCCACTAATTTCATGGAGTATAGAAGTCAAAACTTAACTAACTGAGTACAATAAAGAATGAAATAACAAAAGAAATCACCATGCATGCGATAGACCGCACAGACAGGTTATTCCAACAGAATAATAAATAATGGAACCAGGTCCGACGTAAACGCACAGACAGGATATTCCGACATAATAATCAATAATGGAACCAGGTCCGGCGTAAACGCACAGACAGGATATTCTGACAGAATAATAAATAATAGAATCAGGTCCGGTGTAAAACACACAGACAGGATGTTCCAACAGAATAATAACAAGACAGAACCAGGTCCGGTGTAAAACACACAGACAGGATGTTCCAATAGAATAATAATAAAAACGGAACCAGGTCCGGTGTAAAACACACAGACAGGATGTTCCAACAGAATAATAGAAGAATGTCACCAAGTATAGGGTAGACCGCGTATACAGGTTATTCTAACAGAATAATAAGAAATGGAATAACAACAGTTCTCTTCATGAATAAGAAAGAATAATACCCCTTACCGTTTTAAAGAAGAGCTGAAGTAAGGAAGTAGTTAAGTAGCAGAATACTCTTCTTCTCTCTCTCTATAGTTTCTCTCTCTAGAGTTCAGTAAATTCGTAAGAAATAATGAAGGAATGAGCTGCTATTTATAGAAAAATAGAATGCATAGTAACTAATCCATGAACGGTCCAGATTGATTACTTTAATCTGACGGTCCATATTTAAAGAAAAATCTTTTAAATAAAATATAATATATTCTATTTATAGAATAACTTTAATAAAGTATTCTGTTTTATATAAAAAGATGTTTCTGTTTTATTACGTTAATAATACGAATAAAACAAAACGTCATTATCGCTAAATAATTCATATTATTAACTGACAATAATTGAATCAAACTGAGTGACTTCTCACATAAGCATTAATAACCAATACCGTGTGCTACTATGCAACCACACGTATTACTGTACTTTTACTACCGAGTAGTTCAACAGTAACAATGGTAAAACTTCCGCCTTTATTTTTAATAAAATATTTTTGTCGTTTTCTCAATCCGACAATAATTCTGTTGTGGGGTCCACCAATGATTGTGTCGTTGTACGAATATTCCCTGTTAAAACGAATATTTCCCGACCAATCGAATATTATATAACAACTTGCGTACTTTGTAAAATTTATAAATATTACCCACAACTATAACATTATATCAAATTAACTCCATAATATTCAAAAATGATATTTATAAAAAATTCATCTTTATTTATAAAAGTTGGGGTCTTACAGTAAAATTTCTGCCGTTATTTTTAATAAAATATTTTTGTCGTTTTCTCAATCCGACAATAATTCTGTTGTGGGGTCCACTAATGATTGTGTCGTCGTACGAATATTCCCGGTTAAAATGAATATTCCCCGACTAATCGAATATTATATAACAACTTGCGTACTTTATGAAATTTATAAATATTACCCACAACTATTACATTATATCAAATCCACACCATAATATTCAAAAAAAATATTTCGAGAAATTTAAATCTTTATTCATAAAATCTGGGGTCTCACAAGGTAACACTTGGAAACTGTTCTTAAATTTTTTATAATTAATTGCTAATACAATAAAACAGAATTGGTTACCTTTGTTTGAAGATTCGGCTACCAATTGCACTGTAAAAAAAATGTACCGACGACGACTATTGCAGAACCCAATAAAATTGTTCATGGTTGCACATGTTGAAGAAAACAAACTCAAGTAACACTTGGAAACTGTTCTTAAATTTTTTATAATTAATTGGTAACCCAATAAAACTGAATTGATTACTTTTGTATGAAGGTTTGACTAACTCCGTAGACGACCATTACAAAAACCAATAAAACTGTTCATGATTGCACATGTTAAAAAATATAAATCCAAGTAATACTTGAAAGCTGTTCTTAAATTTTTTATAATTAATTGGTAACCTAATAAAACTGAATTGGTTACTTTTGTATGAAGATTTGACTACCAACTGCACTATGAAAAAAATATACCGAAGACGACCATTGCAGAAATCAATAAAACTGTTCATGGTTGTACATGTTGAAAAAAATAAATTCAAGTAACACTTAAAAATTGTTTTTAAATTTTTTATAATTTTTTATGTATATTATCATAAAGAATTAGAGTTTCTTGTTATTGTAGTGGATTGTTTTGTAAATTGTAATAACGACTGCATGTGAAATGTGGATTTGTCCAAGAGTTGTCAAGTTAGTGCTATTAAGTCAACACTTGCAAATTACTCCTCCATTTCTGACTTTGAACAACCCTTCCTAAATTAAAATCCACTATTACTTCAAATTTCAGGAAAAATTCAAAGAACTCGGAGCTCTAGCTAGCTTACAAAATAATAATAATAATAATAATAATAATAATAATAAAAATGGTGGTAACAGGTCCAGCTGAAGTTGATCATGACCGGAAAAGTGAACTAAAAGCTTTCGATGATACCAAAGGCGGAGTTAAAGGACTCGTTGACGCCGGCGTTACCAAAGTTCCCCGGATATTCGTTCAACCACCGGAAATCATTGCCGAGATATCCAAGGGTAGAAATTATACAGGGGTGAGTATTCCAGTAATTGACCTTAATGGGATGGGTAAAGATCCGATTCAACGTAAGGAGATAGTTGAACAAGTCCGGGATTCATCGGAGAAATGGGGTTTCTTTCAAGTGATGAATCATTGTATTCCGATTGGGGTTTTAGAGGAGATGATGAATGGGACGCGGAGATTTTATGAGCAGGATTTTGAGGTGAAGAAAGAGTGGTATAGAGGAGATAGCTCGAGGGCGGCTGTCTATAATAGTAATTTTGATTTGTATAGGACGGTGGCTGCTAACTGGAGGGACACCTTGTATTGTGTTATGGGTCCTGATTCTCCTAAACCAGACCAATTGCCCGAAGCATGCAGGTATTTATTCTCTTTATTTTAATAATCCATCCGTTCCTTAATTTTAGATATTTGTTTTTGTTCCTTAATATAAGTCGTTTGCGAATTTCAAGTAAATATTAATTGCTTAGTTTTTAATATTACCTCAAGTAATAAATATAACTTTGGCTCTGTCACTATTTTTTAACCAATAAATAACACTATCTTTTTCCAATACAAGGACAATATAGACAATTGATATTACATTTAATGCTATACAATCATTTCCTTAATACTTGTACACAACTCTAAAACGACTTATATTAAGGAACGGAGGGAGTACTTAATTTGTTGCCTGTTGGTTAATTTTCTTGCCTTTGGGGAGAGGATTCGGGTTTCCAGACGGTCTAAATTGGTTAGTCCATTTGGATAGTCATATAGAAACAAGTTGCATTCCTGTTGAAAAAGGTTATCCAAAATACAATCAAGAGATACGAATAATATTGGTTTTTATTAAATTTCCTAGAATCAAATCTTGCAGCAGAGCCAAACAAGTCTTTAGTTTCAAAATTTGCTTAAGAGTTAAGTAACTAGACATGTTATAGAGTAGAATTTCCAGTAAAGATTGTGGCATGCTCCATTTTTTTGCAGAGATATTCTGATAGAGTACTCAAAGCAAGTAACAGAATTGAGCTGTTGTTTATTTGAATTATTATCCGAGGCTCTTGGTCTCCATCCAAACTACCTTGTTGACATTGGTTGTGCCGAGGGAATTGCTGTTTTGTGCCATTATTATCCAGCATGCCCGCAGCCAGAACTAACCTTAGGCACTACCAAACACGCCGATGGTGATTTCATCACGGTGCTTTTACAAGATCATATTGGCGGCCTTCAAGTTCTCCATGATAATCAGTGGGTTGATGTTCCTCCTGTGCCTGGAGCCCTTGTGGTAAATGTTGGAGACCTTCTACAGGCAAGTGTTTGGTTTCTCTAATCTTCTATGTTACAATCACTCTTCTTATTTGAATTTGGCTTAAAAACAATTTTTGATCCGTTACGTTCTTAATTTCAGAGAGTGAATCCTAATTTTTAATTTTCAATACATTAAAACTTAAAATTCTAACCTTATGATCACCAGAAACTGACGCGATAGACTCATGTAACCATATAGCATTACATGGCAGCTTCGTGTAAAGGCATATCAGTTTTCGGTGACCATAATGCTTAATGTCTAAAAGTAAATACACTTTAAGGTTCAATGTTTTGAATATTTAACATTGGAGTTCACCTTCTAAAACTAGGAAAGTTGCGCCATCAATATTTTATATTAAGCCATTGAATTTTTCCATCTAAATGCTTTAAAAATAGACAAGTCCTTGAGAAGATTTAATGGACATACAAACAATGGCTTGTCATAGTTTGGTCTATTGATATTAAAATTAATTGAATTTGCAGCTCATAACCAACGACAGGTTTAAAAGCGTGGAACACAGAGTATTGGCAAGCCATGTTGGTCCAAGAGTATCGGTGGCAAGCTTTATTAGCACAGCCATGTTCCCATCCTCTAAGCTTTATGGACCTATTAAGGAGTTGTTATCGGATGAGCACCTGCCAAAATATAGAGAAACTACGGTTAGAGACTACTCTGCCCACTTCGCTACACATGGGCTTGATGGCACTCCAGCTCTTTTGCATTTCAAGCTCTAAAAGGTTCTGTCTCGAGAGTATAAACGCTTGATATTTTTATGTTAGATTTGGGCACATTTTTATAAATTTAAACTGATATCATAACAGATTATCTTTGGGCCTAATCAAAGCACTCTTCTTGCCCTTCATTCTTACTCACTTGCTCTCCATTTCTTAATTGTCAAAGTTACCCATTTCTTAACTAGTATCACTTATAAATCGGTCAATAATTGGCCGCGTTTACTAAATTTTTCTGGATTCTTCTTACGACCGTCTTTAATAAGTTGGGCTACCTTTTCTCCAAGTCAATTGTTTTTGAGTTAGAGAGTTTGATCTTTATACACTTTACTCTGTTAGAATCTATGTGCAAAGACTGTTACGCCCTCTTTTCTTTTTTGCCTTCTTGGTCATCTCCTTCCTCACAATCAAACCACTCTAGCCGTCTTCTTCTTCTTCTTCTTCTTCTTCTTCCAAGGTTGTGATTCAAGAATCCCCAAATGAGTGCATTCCAAGTGATGGAAGAAATAGGAATAAATCCCTTGCTTAGCATAACATCCCTCGCATCCACGCAGTGGTAAGGTTTCATGACATGGTACAACATTTAGAGAGACCCTTATATCCTCCATTTCAAAAATAACCACATTGAGACGTCAACCTTGCCTTCATTGCTAAACGCATCGATAACCCACCCGAAATAGACTCGAAGATGTATTTTTTATATATTCCACTTCCAAGTTGCTCGAAATTGTTTGCTCTAGGCCAATGCTTCACTGATGCAAATTAATTTAAAATGGGATTCTAATTATTTTCCGGTAGAAAACATATGGATGAAATTAGTAAGGGTTAAACCTGGTTATTAGATTTGTTAAATAATCAAAAGCTCCTAATTAATTTGAGCTTCTAATTATTTTAATAAAAAGTATAATATAAGCAAGTACGACCGTTTAATCGATATCAAACACCTTCTAAGTCTCACCTTTAGTTCAAACTAATCCTATTTTCATGTGAAATATCAAACACATTTGTAAAAATATCAATTCCCTCGTAATATTAAGGTGACATTTACCAAGACAATATCTAATCTGGAGGCATGGAAAAACTAACCCCTATAATAATTGCTAAACAAAATACTCCACTGTAATAGTACTCCCTTCGCTCCTAAAAGATAGTCGTTTTAGAAGAAAAAATTTATTTTAAAATATTTGTCGTTTACAACTTTCGAAAAGAATAAATTATTTACTTTCCTATATTACCCATACTTTCTCTCATTGTTTCAAGAAATTCTCTTCCTTATATTAATAGTTTTTAATTTCTCATAAAAGAGCAGTGATGGTATTTCAAATAAATTTTATTTTATTAATTCATATGTAAAAACTTTAAATGATATAACGGATTCAGCAGTACTAATCAATAGAAATCACCAGAATTTTTTTTTGTCTTAAAGTCCTTCAAATTTTCATGAAGGCGGCTGATTCTCACAAACTTCTTCAAATGGCCGGTTGAGAATTCCAATAACTACTGGCTCGTCGGCTGCCAACAAAATATGTCAGGCTTGTTAGTTGAACATAATTATATTGGTGGGGTCACTTTGTCTTGCACTAAAATCGTACTATAGTTTTGGATTTAAAATTTAATGTAAGACAATCACTAAGCTCCGTGTTGTTCGGGAACAACTTTTAAGTTAATCAAATTAATTTATAAATTATTTTTATTTAGATATTTGGGAATAATTTATTTTTTAACTTAAAAGTCATTAGTGATAATTAACAAATTTTAATTTATCAAAAAATAATTTATAAGTTATTTTAAAAAAAAATTTGCCCTTATTTTAATACCCCTTGCATCTTATTTTAGTAAAACGCCTTCAAATTTTATTTCAAACTTATATGCCAAAATGGGGCCAAATATTTTTATTTATAAATTACCACTTAAAATAATTTATATATTATTTTAAATTTAAATTTATAAGTCATTTTAAAATAAGTCATCCCGTCTGATAGATTCTATGTATAACAGTAAACAAAAAACACCTTATATTCACTAATGTGCCTTACTCATTCTACAATAATTAAGACATCAAATATCGAGACCCTGATTATCTTGTTATAGCGACTGTTGTTGGAACCGATTGAAATATTAAAATAACTCTATGCGAACATGTAAATTAGACAGAATAATTGAATTAGAAAAATAAAAAGAATTTGTTCCAGTAAGGTCTGACAAAATATGTTTATGAGTTGGTTTTGATTTACAAAATATGATTATGATTCCATTTAAGAACTAAAATAATATTAACTATTTTTAATATGGGTTGTGTGGGTTGAAACCATATAATTATGGTTCAAATATAGGTCAACTAATATTTTAAATTTTAAATTTACCTTTATTATGATCCAATTAAATAAATTATTATTAGATATATCATGTATACATAATCATTAAATAATTTTTTTTTTTGGGTGAGGGTGTATACATAATCACTAAATATTTTTTTTAGAGAGTAGAGGTGTATACATAATTACTGAGTATTAATTTTTTTTGGGAGGTATACATAATCACCAAATATTATTTTTTGGGGGGTTGGAGGTGGGATGGGGGGTGAGGTATACATAATCAATAAATATTATTTTTTGGAGGTTAAGCGGGGTGAGATTTATACGTATTCAGTAAATATAATTTTTTTAGGGAGGGTGGGTGTATATACATAATCAGTAAATATTATTTTTTTTCAAAATGGGGTGGGGGTGGGGGTGGGGGAGTTGTATACATAATTATTGAATTTTTTTGGAGAGGATGAGTGTGACGCCCCCAAAATTAGGTATACATCACCCATCTTAGGTCGACAGATACATGGTACAGAATTCAAATACATCTTACTAATACAACTGTCGTGTACAACACGACAAAACATAAACTGTGAGTTTGAATACAAATATTGTCTACTAGACATTATACAAACTCAAAAGGAGTCCTCATTACAATTATTGTAAGACCCCGAATTTTATGAAATAAAAGTATTCAATTTTTCTTATAATTACTATTCAGTAAATGGTTAAATTGATAAAAGTTTAAAGTTATGGGTGAAATATAAATTTTTTTCAAAATAAGCAAGTGGTTATAAAATAATCATTGTTGTCGGGGAATATTCGTTTGGTCGTGGAATATTCTTTCTGTCGGGGAATATTCGTACGACGGCGCAGCTATTTATGGGCCCCATAACGAATAACGGCGTAGTTGTTACCGTTAACACTGTTAGAATACCCAGTGGTTAAAATACAGTAATACGCGTTATTGCACAGTAGCACACGATATTGCATAGTATTTTTGAAATTATTGATTCTTACGTAAGAAGGCACTACTCAATAATTGTTACAGTAATTACTGTTCAATATTTTATTTTATTGATTCAATAATTGCTACATTAAAATTTTATATTATTGTTGTTCAATAATTGTCACTGTACAGTATTTCCCATTATCAGATCAATAATTCATATTATTTGAATAATATTATTAGATAACATTATTGGCAATGTCTAGAAAGTTCTGTCTAAGGAGAGGTTTGGTCACCTAATTGCGCGCCAGTAAGGAAAAATTCTTATTGGAAAGCCCCCTCTTTCCTGGGAACGGCCTGGTTGTCATAAATGTGATTCTGTAATATTATTTGTGAATAATTAATTATTGATTCATATGATAAGGAAATATTTATTTTATGTGGATATAAATGAGGGATATATTTTTATGGTTAAAAAAAAGAAGGAGTTAATGTTGAGGTATTTTATCTGTATTTTTGTCAGAACGGAGGTATTGAAAATCAAATTAGGGTTTTTGAGATATCTTGCGGGCGTTATAATTTTTAATCCGACCGTTGGATCGTGGTAATTTTTGGATATGTTATACATATATAAGTTGAGTATATGTTCACAAATTTTGAACCGTTAAAAATGAACGTATGATTTATTATGAATTTTACAAAATGACTGGTTCAGAAATTGTTGAATTTTCGGAGTTTATCATTTTGATGGAAAATTCTAGAATTGGTGGGCCCCACTTGTGGTTGGTGAAGAAATGTGGTGAATTATATTTTAAATGTGGTGGGTGAAAATAGTAGCAGGTAAAGCCATCAGGTTGCAGGTCAAGCCTACTAAAATTTTCTTATAAATAGAGGGCTAAGTTAGAATTGAAAATCACACCAGAAACAAGTTTTCTCTCTTTCTCTCTCTATATTATGAAGCATATTTTGTGAGTATTTAGATACTTTGAGAGTTGCTATTCAGTGCAAGTTTCCTTCGACTTTGCATTCCAGTCAGAAATACTGCACTTTTGAGGTAAGGGATAGTAAGAGATTTTAAGGGTTGTTATGATTTTCAGTTTCGTAATTTTTCTGAACTTCAAAAATTTTGGAAAAATTTGAAATGATAATTTGATGAGTTTTTTTGATTGTGTCCAAAAATGGTAATTTTTGGATGTGTAGATTAAGAGTTATGAATTTTATAAGAAAAGACTATTTTAAAAGTAACCGCTTATAACTCCTTGTGGTTAACTCCAAAATTGGTAAAATTTTTATTGAGAGTACATGTATATGATAGAAGTATACTCTGTAAATTTCAGAATTTTTGGACAAAAGTATAATTTTTGATAAATGTCTAAATATTCGGCTATCTAGTTATGAGTAAATGAATTAAATATGTTATGTGAAGTAAGAAAATTGGAAAATAGGATTTTATGGCTTGAGAATCCTATATGAGGTATATGCAGATTTTTGATGAGGGTTTTGATTTTTGGTAATGAAATCTTATGAGTTTGACATTTTAAGATGATTAAATGCATTATTTAGTAAAGTATAAACAATTAAAATAAATTGTTTATAAGCTTAAGAAATATTATTCTTTAAATATCATTATACCGAAATATTGGAATAAATTTTATTGTGGAATTTTTATTTTTTTGTGTCGGGTTTACTATTTATGAGTTACTATTCACGAGTTACTATTCATGAGTTACTATTCACGAGTTACTATTCATGACAAAATTAGTTTCTTTTTCTGACCAAATTATAGTTGAGTTATGAATATTACTCTTGAGATTAAATCTATATGTTGATTATATTATTTTTATTATCATATATAACATTTTTATAACCCTGATGTTGAATTTCTCTTTCACTTGAGTGTAAAGATGGATAAATTATTGGTATGATCGTGACTATGGGTTCTCTTTGACCAGTAGTGCAAAGTTGAATTGTTGACTGGTATGATCATGACCATTGAATTTATAAGTGAATATCTTTAGCTTAAGTGCAAAGGTGAATTGATCAACATGGTTATAATTATTGTTTATATAAATTCTGAAATGATTATATATTTCTTTGAGATAATAATATATTTGGCCTGTAGTGCAAATATGAACTGTTAATGAATATATTTGGCCTGTAGTGCAAATATGAACTGTTAAGGAATATATTTGGCATGTAGTGCAAAGATGAATTGTTGATGAATATCTTTGGCCCGTAGTGCAAAGATGAATTATTGATGAATATCTTTGGCCAGTAGTGCAAAGATGAACAGATGTTGAGATGAACATGACCAACTGGTGATACAAATGAATATCTTTGGCCGTAGTGCAAAGATGAAGTTATTAGTATGATTATGAACAGGAAATGTGATTTGGTGTAACCATGATCTTTGATGTTTCAGGTAAAGACAGGTGATGAAAATATTCTTCGTCCTGGGTGCGAAGAAAAATTTAGAATCACAATTTTGATTATGAGTTATTCATATGATTGTGGAAAGGAACTGTTCATTGATGTTACAGGGATAAAACATTGTTGGTGGATTTTTAACATGGAGAAGATAATAGACTTTATAGTCTATTTGACTCTTCTAATGGATTGCTCGTTCCGCTGCAACTATGGTTGAAATTTTTATCATTTACCATATGTTCTAAATCTCTGATTTATTATTGATGAAGGCTATTGATAATTTAAATATCTTTAGTCATGATATTCTTTACTGAGCTAGTTATGCTCACCCTTTTGCTTCACAATTCCTTTCAGGCAATAAGAGTGTAGCTGCGTCGAGCGAGGGTAACGGAAAAATAGAACGGTGGTCTCTAGCTGTGGATGTTCTCCCTAAACAGTATAGAAAAGTTCATTTAGTAGTTTTATTTGGTGAATCCAATAGGGTAAGGTGCACCCAACGTTGGAAGGGTGGTTTGCCACTATCATACAAGATGTCTAACGACATACAACCTCGTGTCATCATAAGACAGGGATGTGCTCATCCACTTGCTGAGTATATATACAAGCACTACTTATATAATCTTGGTGTTTGTTTGAAATATAATTCTCAATTAGAGACAGTGGAGATAATAATAAGTCAAGAGAAGACTCACCATTGGGAAGAATATGATAGTAATCTTCTCATTTTTCTTTGGGGTATGTTGGGTCAACCAAGGATAATTCTGTGGCCATATGATATCTATCACAACCTAGAAGCATGGCCTCCCATGTACAAAGGTTTTCTTGAGCACTTCCCAAAGATTCTAATTTCTAAAACAGTTTTTGACTATACCTTTATGTAAGGTGTTACTATGAGGTGCTGTCCACGGTTGGGACATGTGTCATATTTGGTATATATTTGTATTCAAACTCACAGCATATGTGTTGTTGTATTTTGTACGATAATTGTTGTAATAGAGTTGTAGTTATTTTCTGTAGCATGTATTTGGCGACTCAGAATGGGTTGGATGGAGTTGACCTATTTTGGGGTCGTTACAATTATTATCACACTATTTCACAGAATAGTGAGGACTACTAATGCTATTCTCTGGACCATCACTCCGTTCCCCGACTCGTCCCACCTATATTCTCATTTTCTGAAGAGAACAATGAAAGCAAAAGGGTGAGCTCAACTAGACCAGTAAGAAATATTATGACTAAGATAATGCAGAATAAACTATCATTAGTCTCCAACAATGTTAAACTGATAAAATATAATAGACATCAAGTTTAACTGCAGCGGAACAAGCAATCCATTAAAAGAGTCAAGTAGAAAATAAAATCTACTATCTTTTATGATTTAAAAGATTTTTCATAACTTTTATCGCTGGGACTCAGCTTAATAAATAATCCACATCATCGAATCACCCCTGCACTACGGCTAAGGATATTCTTTAGTATCACGACCACGAATTATCCATGCACTACGGCTAAAGATAATCATATTTTCATCAACGGTCCTGATCATGCCATAAAACAATTCATCTTTGCACTACGGCCAAAGAGAATTCGTAGCCATAATCATACCAAAAACTGTCCATCAATGCACTATGGCAAATGAGGATTTTTACCACATCATTTGTAACATTACGGTCATGATTACACCGAATAATCCCTGGTCATAATCATACAAAGTCCATCTATGCACTACAGGCCACAGATGACTTTCAACAAAATATAATCATGAGGATAATGACAATGATATAAGAATTCAATAAAATAAGTTCAAGAATTAATTTATCCAAGAATTAACAACGTCCAAATTGTCAATATGATACTGCTTTGTGGCGTAAAATTCAAGAATTCTTAGAAGAATATTTCTATGAAAAGATACTAGATGAAGCGTAAATATCAAAGATATTTCACTAATTTCATGGAGTATAGAAGTCAAAGTTTTAACCAACTGAGAATAATAAGGAATGGAATAACAACAGAAATCACCATGCATGCGGTACTTCGCATAGACAGGTTATTCCAACAGAATAATAATAATAATGGAACCAGGTCAGGTGAAAATCACACCGACAGGATGTTCCAACAGAATAATAAAAAATGGAATAACAACAGAAATCACCATGCATGCGGTATTTCGCATAGACAGGTTATTCCAACAGAATAATAAAAGCAGAATAATAAAGACGGAACCAGGTCCGGCGTAAAGCACAGACAGAATGTTCCAACAGAATAATAAAGACAGAATAATAAAGACGGAACCAGGTCCGGCGTAAAGCACAGACAGGATATTCCAACAGAATAGTAAAGACGGAACCAGGTCCTACGTAGAACGCACAGACAGGATGTTCCAGCAGAATAATAAGGAATGGAATAATAGAAGAATTTCACCAAGTATGCGGTACTTCGCATAAACAGGTTATTCCAACATAATAACAAAGAATGGAATAACAGCAGTTCTCTTCATGAAGATGAAAGAAAGAAATAATATTCCCTACCTTTGAAAGAAACTGGATATAGGAGTATTGAGGGAGCAGACTTCTCTTCTTCTATAGATTTTCTCTCTATAATTTCTCTCTATAATAATTGCTCTAAAGCTTTAGTGAATTGGTGAAAAATGAAGGAAGAATGAGCTTCTATTTATAGGAAAGCATAGTTTCGATAATTGCACGTTTTGGGGCTCGAAATATTATAATACAATACCTCCAACTTTTCTTTCATTTTTAATTCAATCATCCAAGTATTATCAAACTTGCACCAACTCCCCTAATAGTAAATCATGTGAATCAATAGTAAAATCATGTGACTCAATAGTTTTAAACATGTGAAAAATTAATTACAATATAGTACCTCCCTTTATATCTCCATTTTTAACTTAGTCATGCAAGTATTATCAATCTTGCACCAACTCCCCTAATAGTAACAAGAATGTGAGTCAAGAGTATAACATGTGAATAAATAGTTATAATCATGTGAAATAATAGCAATCAATTGCTCATTTATCCGGTTAAATACTCGATTGGCCAATATAACCTCCAGATATCAATTATTATCGAAATAAATGTCGATTTTCACTAACACAAACAATTCCAACATAATGAAACCATTTTTATCAAAATATAAATTTTGAAATTTCGAAGTTTGATTTTTTTTCCAAAAAAGTCAACTGTTGACTTTTTGACTAAGTAGTGAATTTCAGAAAATTTTGTGTTTATAGACTATTTTTACTAATTTCGACGTTCCGGACTCAAATATCACGTCCGCGTCACCAAATTCAACTCCGAACAACATTCATCATTAATATTATAACTCATGAATAGTAACTTGTGAATAGTACTCCGACACGAAAAGTATCCCAAATACCCGAGTGAACAATACTAGAGTGAATAGTAATTTGGGTAAAATAGTAACCCGTGAATAGTAACTCATGAATAGTAACTCGTGAATAGTAACTCGTGAATAGTACTCTGACAAAAAGTATCCCGAATACCCGATTGAACAATACTGAGTGACTTCTCACATAAACATCAATAATCAATACCGTGTGCTACTATGCAACCACGCGTATTACTGTACTTTTAACACCGGGTGTTTCAACAGTTAACGGTAAAACTTCCGCCGTTATTTCCATAAAATATTTTTGTCGTTTTCTTAATCCGACAATAATTCCGTTGTGGGGTCCACCAATAATTGTGTCGTCGTACGAATATTCCCCGACAAAAATAATATTCCCCGACCAATCGAATACAATACAACAACTTGCATACTTTGCAAAATTTATAAATACTACCCACAACTATAACATTATCTCAAATTCACACCATAATATTAAAAAAAATATTTCGAGAAATTTAAATCTTTATTCATAAAATCTGGGGTCTCACAATGAGGGTGAGGGTGAGCGTAGGTTGAGAGTATATACATAATCACTGAATATTTTTTTTTTATATAAATTTGGGGTGGAAAGAACTGATCAGTGCCCAACTGAATATGACTTATTAGATTTTTTGATTCTGTTAATACAAATTAACACTTGACAATTACTGTTATATAAATGGGTTATGATCTATAACATTTATTTATTATGGACCTTTTATAAGATATACATCATCTATACTATTAAAAATAACAAAGAACTGCCATAATTAATAGTGGATGGTAAAAAAAAATATTTAGTGATCGCTACTATTACTAGCGAGCATTAATTAAAATAAGAGTTTGACTTGTTAACAAGGGTTTAAGATTTATTTATATTTATTTCTTGTTTACATGTAAATTGGTCCAACAAACATATTGGATCAACTCCTTATTTAAAAGACTAATTTATTAAGTTGAGGTTTTATAATTCTTATTAACTCATATTTATTTTTAAATTTATTTGATGTGAAATTCATGTCGCAACTTGTACAACCAACCTTATACTATTGCTCATTTTGAGCACATTCTTTTTTTCCATACAAAAAAAATATTTCTCTTTAGATAAATTATTACCAATATTACCCTGTGATATATCTTCTATTGAAAATTATGAATTCGAGCAGCCACTCGCAAATTGTGGATATGGTGCATATATAAAACATATAAATATAATATTTTTTCTTTTGTCGCCTTGCTTGTGAAATCTTTTATTCATCTCTTAATATAAGTCGTTTTAGAGAATTATTTTTGTTTATTAATATAAGTCGTTTGAGAATTTCAAGTAAATATTAATTGTTTAATTTTCAATATTACCGCAAGTAATAAATATAACTTTAGTTCTCTCACTATTTTCTGCCCAATAAATAACACTCTTTTTTCAATACAAGGGCAACATAGACAATTGATATTATATTTAATACTCCCTCTGTTCCTAAAAGATTATCGTTTAAGATTAATGCACACAAATTAAGGAATATAATTAATACCTAGCGAAAATACTATACTACCCTTATTAATTGTCTCAACTAATTATTCCATTCCCAATGTTTCTTATTCAATTCAACCAATTACTTCTTATTCAACCAATTACTAATTAGTAGATTATAGCATTGAATTGAATAAGAATAATTGGGAAGGGAAAAAAAATTTAAATAGGAGAAAACTTTAAATAAGGGTAAAGTAGGAAAAAAATAACTAATGTGTATTGATAAACTCAAAACGACAATCTTTTTGGAACAAAAATTACTTTCTAAAACGACAATCTTTTAGGAACGGAGGGAGTACTATACAATCATTTTCTTAATACTTGTGCACAACTCTAATACGACTTATATTAAAGAACGGAGAGAGTAATACTGATCATTATAGTTGTTGAAAAAATGAGTAAGTAGATATGGGCAATCTGGGTAGAGAGAACTTTTAATTTGAATTTTGAAATGAAATATGGGTCGAAAAATAGTTAATCAATTTGTACTTATATTTCTTTTTACAATTATGGTTCAAACTTATTCAACTTAAATAAATAAAAATAGTTAAACTTATTTATTTTCAGTTAATATGAGTTGATCAAATAATTAATCAGCTATATTGTCAGATTTAATTCTAACAAATAATTAGATAGTACAATCTATTTATTCGCAAGAACAAATTTATTTTATTATTTCATTCCAATTATGTTATCTAATTTACCTATCAGTATATAAATGTTTGAAATACAATATTAACCAATCCAAGGAACACACGCGAGAGACGGAACATTTTCATTTTATTTTATTTATTTTGGACCATATCTTGAGCTAATATGAAAGTGGTTAGTATGAAATTTATTTTGAAATAAATTAATTAAATAACTAATAAAATATTAACACGCATATATATCAATTTTTTATTAGTTAATTATCCAACTTACCAAAAAAAAATACCTTAATGTTAACCGGATCGAACTAATCTCCATTTGTGTCCTTTATCTTTATCTTTTTATTTTTTGTAAAATAAAAATTAAAATTTAAGTCTCTTTCTGCTGCTGCTAGCCTCTTCCAGGACTCACTTCAGCCGATGATTTCTCGAGAAAGTTTAGGAATTCTTAAGAAAATGGTGGATAGTTGCACAAATGGTGTTGATGCAACAAGTGAAGTGAACTACGACCGGAAAATTGAGTTAAAGGCCTTCGATGACACGAAAGCCGGAGTTAAAGGACTCGTGGATGCCGGAATCACAAAGGTACCTCGCATATTCATTTATCCACCTGATAATTTGGATACAATTTTATTGTCCAGCTCCAAAACCCCCAAATTCAATTTTCCAATTATAGACCTCCATGGTATCGAAAAAGATCCGACCAGACAGCAAATAGTCGAAAAGGTCCGGGATGCATCCGAGACCGGGGGTTTCTTCCAAGTGGTGAATCATGGAATCCCAATTAGTGTTTTGGAGGAGATGAGGGATGGTGTGGTTAGGTTTCATGAGCAAGATACAGAGGTGAAGAAAAAGTGGTACACACGAGATAGCTCAAAGACTTTTGTGTATAACTGCAATTTTGATTTGTTTAGCTCTCCTGCAGCTAACTGGAGAGATTCTTTTTATTGTACAATGGCGCCTAGGTCTCCAAATCCAGATGAATTGCCTGCAGTATGCAGGTAAGTTTTCGAACACCTATTTCTTGATGTTTATGCGTGACACTGTTAATTTATTTGTCAATTACATACATAAATATTTTCTCAATTTAGTCTTCAATTGGCGAATAAAAAAATCGTCCTGGAAATATCATTAGTGTCATAGGCAAATCCTATTACGTCTAATGAAATAAATTAAAACACATTAATCATATTACGCCTAACGAAATAAATCAAAACATATTACTGAATGGGAATGTCAAGAGAACTCAAGTAATTTCGACTAAAGTCAGAATTTTTGCCCTATAGTTTATACTTAAAATTCAATTTGATCTCCCGAGTTTTATTAGATTTAAATGCATTCCACTGTTTTCTTGCAATCAACTAGTGTTATACTCCCTCTGTTCTTTAAGTCGTTTTAGAGTTGTGTACTGAGTGTTAAGGAAATGATTATAAAACATTAAATATAATATCAATTGTTTATATTGTTCTTGTATTGAAAAAAGATAAGGTTATTTATTGGACAGAGAATAGTGAGAGAATCAAAATTATATTTAATATTTGGAGTAATATTGAAAATTAAGCAATTAATGTTTTCTTGAAATTCTCAAACGACTTACTATATTAAGGAACAAAAATATTTCTCTTAAACGACTTATATTAAGGAACGGATGGAGTATATAGTTTAACATTGGAGGCAAATTGTATTCCATATTTATGAATTGGGGTGTAAGTTGAATTCCGTATTTTTCTGAAGTGGAAATGCATTTAATCCCCAAAAAACTCCGAGGGGTAAAGTGGATCTTGGTTGAAAAGCACAAGGTGCAAATTGAACTTATTCCAATTTTAAATCACGGTTAGCCCAAGATAAAAGAATGGAAATGCTTGTTGTTGCGTTGCTTGCGAGAAGACAACTGGTATGATGAATTCTTAGCTAAGAGAGCTTCAGAGTTTGAGTCTAGACAGGTTCTGTAATATCTGCATGAAGATTTATGTACACTTCTTAGCAGAGATGTTACTGGGTTTACTACCCTTAAAGATAAAAGAATGGAAATGTGTGACGTTGCATTGCTAGCGAGAAGGCAATCGGTCTGCTGATTTCTTAGCCAAGAGAGTTTTAGAGATTGAGTCTATACAGGTTGTGTGTTATCTGCGTGAAGATTTATGTACACTTCTTAGAAGTTAGAATTTGTGCACTATTAACCCCTTGTACCCAAAAATAAAATAAAATAAAGTTGATATGACTTAACATGGAAAATCATTTGGTCTAAAAATAGATAAAGACTAGATATACCAATCAAGTCCTGAAGTATGAATGTTGGCTACTTTTAGAATTTTAACATCTAATATATGCTTGATTAATCTTTCCGCAGAGATGTGCTAGTGACATACTCCCAACAAGTAATGAAATTGGGATGCTCTCTGTTTGAATTATTTTCAGAGGCTCTTGGGCTGAACCGAAACCACCTCAAAGACATTGGTTGTGCCGAGGGGCTTGCCACCATTGGCCATTATTATCCGGCATGTCCCCAGCCAGAACAAACTATAGGCACTAACCAGCATGCCGACAATGATTTCTTCACGGTGCTTCTGCAAGACCAAATAGGCGGCCTTCAAGTTCTTCATAACAACCAGTGGGTTGATGTTCCTCCTACACCTGGAGCTCTAGTGGTTAATATTGGAGATCTTATGCAGGCAAGTATTTTAATCTGTAGGCATTTAATCTAAAGTCTTCGTAATTATGAGAAATTATTTAGTGTAATGATTATTGTGTGACGTTATTTAACATATATGGACATCTATATAATAAAACAGAACCCATTTTGAATTCTATAAGTTGACAAAGCACAACAACGTCTCAGATTCATTCTAACTTAATCCAAAGGCTCACATTTCATCTCACATAAACAAAATCCCTCCCAAATTTCCTCTCCTTCCCTTTCTCTCTCCTCTTCTCCTTCCCTTTCTCTCTCCTCTCCCTTCCCCTTTCTCTCTCATCTCTCCTACGCCTTCTCTCTTTCTCTCTGCTGCTAATCCTCTCCTCCCTTTCTTTCTCTCTCCTCTCCCATCTTTCTCTCTCTCTTCTCCTCTTCCTCTATTTACTTGATTAATTTTTCTCTCTCTTCTCTTCTTCATCCATTTACTTAATTAATTAGAATTTTAATAGTATATTTAAATTATAATAATTTTTGAATTATGCATACATTTAAAATATATAATACATAAAAAATATCAATGGTAAGAAATCAATTATAAAATAATTACAAAATCAAAAAATTAATTTATCAAAAAGAATAAATATTAACAAATTAAAAAATTGATTAATTGTTGGCATGATGTGATATCTAAAGTTAAAATACTAATGTGATATATAAGATTCGTTTACAATTAAAAAATTGGTTAATTCTTAAGTTTCAGAATTACAATATAATAATAATAATAATAATAATAATTACTACTATAATAATAATAATAATTACTACAACTATAATAATAATAATAATAGTAATAATTACTATAATAATAATAATAATTACCACTACTATAATAATAATAATAATTACTACTACCACTATAATAATAATAATAATAATAATAATAATTCTTAAGTTTCAAAATTACAATATAATAATAATAATAATAATAATAATTACTACAACTATAATAACAATATAATAATAATAATAATAATAATAATTATTATTATTATTATTATTATTATTATTATTACTACTACTATAATAATAATAATAATAATAATACTAATAATTACTACTATAATAATAATAATAATAATTACTACTACTATAATAATAATTACTACTACTACTATAATAATAATAATAATAATAATAATAATAATAATAATTATAATAATAATTACTACTACTATAATAATAATAATAATAATAATTACTACTACAACAACAACAACAATAATAATAATAATAATAATAATAATAATAATTATTATTATTATTATTATTATTATTATTATTGTTATAATAACAATAATAATACTAATAATTATAATAATAATAATAATAATCATTATTATTATTATAGTACTAATAATAATTATTATTATAATAGTACTAATTATTATTATTATTATTTTAATAATAGTAATAATAATAATTATTATTATATTATAAATATTACTATTATAATTATACTAATATTATAATTATTACTATTATAATTATAATTATTAGTACTGTTATTATAATAATAATAATAATTATTACTATTATTATAATAATTATAATTATAATTATAATTATAATTATTAGTACTCTTATTATTGTTTTAATTATTATTACTATTACTATTATTATAATTACTATTATTATTATTATTATTGTTATTATTACTATTATCATAATTATTATTATAATTATTATTAATAACAACAATAATAATAATAATAACAATAATTATAATAGTAATAATAATAATAATAATAATAATAATTATTATTATTATTATTATTATTATTATTATTATTATTATAACTTTAATAGTAATAATAATTATTATTATTATGATAATAGTAACAATAATAATAACTAGGGGTGCTCATCGGTAAAAAACCGAACCGGTACCGAAAAAATCGAACCGGTACCGATCCAAAATTATCGAAAAAAGAAGAACCGAAATCGGTACCGAATTACCGGTTTCGGTACCGGTTCGGTACGAAATCGGTATCGGTTTTTTCGGTTATACCGCATGCATGGTAATATATATAATTATTAATAAATAATAATAATTAAATAAATTTTTTTAATATATGCCTTTCGTTTTAATGATGGCAAATTGGCAACTTGGATTTATATGATTTTTATATTAACAAATCCACATTCATTATCCATATGAATTAATTACCTGGTGACTCTGGCTGGAGGAATTAGAAATTAGTAGTCTCAAATACATCACACGTGGATCATATAGAAAGTGCAGTTATGTGCAGAGTTGAGTTTGAAGTACTTAAATAAATATATAATTCTAAAACAAGAAATCAACCTATAACAATGTACTACAGATAGTTAGAATCATATTTACAAAATACTATTCTAATTAATTGAAATTGAAATTGCAAGTAGCAAAAGGTTTTGGTCATATACACCAAATGAGGTTATCAGGTTCTTATATATACATTGCACAAGCATAATGCTTCATGGCTTCTAAATATTTCATACATAAAAAAAAGAGAATTTCGGTTTTTTTCGATTTTTCGGTTTTTACCGAATTCAAAATTTTTATTACCGGTACCGGTACCGAAAAGTATAAAAAAACCAAAAAATCGGTACCGAAAAAATCGAAACCGAAAAAAACCGGTACCGCCGGTACCGGTTTCAACCGGTTCGGTAAAAAAACCGAAAAATCGAATTTTTTGAGCACCCCTAATAACAACAATAATAATAACAACAATAATAATAATATCAATTAATGATAATTGTTATTGATTATTTGTAAGTTTTGTTGATAGGTTTAGATTTTTTTGGATATCTATTTTTGTGGTGGTGTGGAGAATTAAGATAATTGTTATGTGTAATTGTAAGTTATTTTAGGTTATAAAAAGTATTTAGGTAATGTAGTATTTTTTGAATTTTAATTTAATTTTTCGTTAAATCGTGCCTTCAGGCACGGGCAATTACTAGTAACTACACTATGATGGAATTTGGTTATGTTTAAATGAATTGTAGACTAAGAGCTGTAAACGAGCTAAGTCGAACCATACTTTAAATGAGCCTAAAATTTGGTGTATGTAGTCAACCCCTCTTGTAAACAAGTCGAGATCAAGCTCGAGCCACGCCTAGTCGGACTTAAGGCGTCTTGTTTTGCCTTTCTATTTTAAAAATAAAAAATAAGAATTGACTAATACTAACAAATCGAGCTTAATTCGAGTGTGACCTAAATGAGCCCGACACACATTTGCTTGAGCTCGGCTTGTTTAACTAAATGAAGAAAGGAGTTTGTTCGAGTTCGACAGATTTAACAAGCTCAAGCTATACTTAGTCGAGTTAAATTGGGTTGGGCTCGCGAACAATCTAGTTCATTTAGAATTTTATTGTAGACCAATCTTTTCATGCATAAAGAAGAGTCAATAGTTGTCAAATATTATTTTCATACTTTTAGTTATCCATAGAAGGACGATATTTTTTTCAACTATTTTTGATCGATATTAATTAATAATGTGACTTTGCTTATTATTGGACTTTCAGCTTGTGTCAAACGATAAGTTTACGAGTGCTAAACACAGAGTACTAGCAAACCAAGTTGGTCCAAGAATATCAGTGGCATGTTTTTATACTACGGGTCCCTTTCCATCAGGAAAGGTGTTTGAACCGATAAAGGAGTTGTTATCAGAAGAGAATCCTCCAAAGTACAGGGCAACCACGGTGAAAGAGTTTAGGGAGTACTTCTTCTCTAAAGGGCTTGATGGTACTTCAGCTCTGTTGCACTTTAAGCTCTAATAAACACTTCTCCTGTAAAATGAACCGCTGCTTGTGCTTTTTCTTTGCTTTTCTTTCAGTTTCCTTCCTTGTTATTTGTGTGCAATTACAAACTTAAAAGTCGTATTAAAGGTTCGGTAAAAGTAGCCGTTACCCACTGTACTCGACTACTTTTATGGAATAATAACTAATCTTTTAATTTATGCGATTGCCTAATTAAATTAATTAAAATTTTATAATCGAGATATTCGGTTAAATTAGTTGGACGGAAGTTAACTTATTAAAATAAAACAATAAATTAAAATAAATGTCTTAGACAAATAAATGAAGACAGTAAGACGATATAAAAAGAAAAAATACAATTGACTATGCATATTTAAAAAAAAAAAGAGAGTTGAAAATAGAGTATTCAAGAGTGTATGGAGTGTTTTTCTTCTTTCAAACTAATGGACTCTACTTTTTGTGGGTAAACAGTTTCAAGTCTTTATAACACATTTTGTAGAAATTTGTTTACATTTAAACATCTTTTGATCGATAAAATTTATTATATCTAACTCTGAGGACATGTATGTGAATATGATGGGAGTAATATTTTTTCCATTCCACAAAAAAAGTCTCAATTAACTTTAACTTTAATTTTAATTAATTTATGAAGATCTAAAATTTAAGCTGAAAGGTGAATTATTCTAATAGTCGAAATAACAAATTTGTAATTAATGGCAATTTTTAAAGTAGTTTACAATATTAGCTATAATATAATATTATATAAAAAAAATCACATTAATGTTGCTTTTTAAAATTTTGTATTATGAAAACTTGAGTTCGGATCAAACATATTTTATATAATTTGGTAATCACAATTAAGATTGGGAGAATAAATATGATCGGGAGAGGGAATTAAAAGTGTTTGAGGATTCAAAAGCCGGTGTAAAGAGGCTGGTAGATGTTGGGTTACAAAAATCCCAAGAATATTTTTGCATTGTTTATAAGGTTTTGAACATTTATATATTTGAAATATAGAATTTATCAGCGAGAATGTGTTTGACCCTGATCTAAATAATCTAAATGTACTCTTTGATCGTCTCATAAAATACCTATGCGCTATCGGATGATGTAATTTTACAGGTGGTCAATATAATTTATTCTCATATAAAATTATGATGACAAACTCAGAAGAAAGGAGTCGCTTATTATAAAATTTGATATCTAAAATGGGTTAAATATTTTTTTAGTCACTGTACTTTATGTCAACTTATAAATGAGTCATTCAACCGTTTTTTCTTACAGTCAACTCACTAAACTTTAATTTGCTAACAAAAATTTGAATTTTCGTCAGCGGGATTAAGTTTTTGAACGGAAACTTGACATGACAGTGCCACATACACATTGAATCATAGCTAGAATGTTTTATTTTACATGTCCTCTATAGCCCACCCATAAAAACAAATTTACCCATCCAAACCCATTAAAACAAATCTATCCACCCGAGTCATGAATAATAATTTTTTCTTCATCTTTTTCCTCGGATCTGATCTTGAAGGTTCTGGGCTCAGTTTGGGTTTTGCTGAGAAGAGATGGATGTTTTGGTTCTGGTCTGTGGTGGCGAGTGCCTTCTTTCGCCATCGTCTCCCCCTACATCATCTGGCTCTCCGATCTCCATACCTCCCCTCTTCCTCCTCTTTGACCCACCATCTTTTCCTTCTCCTCCCACTACATTCAACTCGCTTGGGTCCATTTTTAGTCTTTTTGGCGACTTCAACAAAGGACCATCTCGAAATTCCTCTTTTTCGATCAATGGCATGCCAAGCTCGAGGGTTTATTGATTGTGGAATTTCTTGTGTGATTAGTAGAGGAGTGCTGTCCTTTGTGTGTGCAGGATCTGGAAGTTATGATTTGATGGGGAGGTTCTATTGGGGCTCATGGTTTTGGGCTTTTGGATCTGGATGATATGTTCGGGGATTTCGACCGTGGAAGATGTGTTTTTCTAATGTCAGCTTGTTTCGGGCCTTGATGGTTATTTATTAGATTTCAGCTGATTTGGTGCTTTTGGTTTTGTTGCCACCATTTCCATTAATTGATTGCATTCATGTTAATTGTTCATTTTTTATGGTCAAGTTCTGGTGATTTGGTTGTGCTTTGTGGTATTTATTGGCGACGTGGTAGCAGCAATGGAGGCGGGTAGTGTGACGCCCCCAAAATGGTATACATCATCCATTCTGAGTGTCAAATACATGGTACAGAAATAACTATAACTTTATTAATACAATTGTCGTGCAAAATACGACAACACATAAACTGTGAGTTTAAAAATAAATATTATCTTCTAGACAATATCCACACTCAAATAAGTCCTCATTATAATTATTGATACACTATTTATAAAATAGTGAGGACTACTATAACAACTGCCTTGGAACATCACTCTACACCCCGACTACTTTTCACTATATTCTCGCTTCCTGAGAAGAAAAATAGAACACAAAGGAAAAATATGAGCTCAACTAGCCTAGTAAAGAATATTATGACTAAGATAATATAGAACAAATTTTCGTTAGTCCTCAACAGGAAAAAATCTGATAGAATATAATAGACAATAAGTTTCAGATCAATATTCGCAGCGGAAATAATAATTCATTAGAAAAGTTAAGTAGAGAATGAAATCTACTATCTTCAATGAATTTAAAAGTTCATCATTAATATTTTATCCCTGTAACATCAATCAATATACATCTTGAATCAAATATTCATCTTTATACTACAGGCCAAAGATATTCATTTGTATCACCAGTTGATCATGTTTATCTAAACACTTGCTTATCTTTACACTACGGGCCAAAGATATTCATCAGTTAATCATTCATCTTTACACTACAGGCCAAATATATTCAATAATATCATCATTTAGGACTGAAAATTATGAAAATATTTTAAAGAAAACGAATCCAGTGAGACAAAAGAACAAATATTAGGTATTCGTACTTCGGTTTATCCATGTTCAAAAACACCCCATAATACACCATAGTGGAGTAATATTCAAGAATAAAGATCAAAATATGGATACAATCGAAGATAGTAACAAAAATAAAAATCTGGGACAAAGAAGAGAAAATTTTATTTTTTAGTGAATAGTGTCGTATTCGTGAATAGTACCGTATATTGAATAGTGTCGTATTCGTGAATAGTAACCCCGACACAAAAAAGGTAGAAATTCTACAATAAAATTCATATCAATATTTCGACATAATGATATTGGAAGAAATAATATCATCTATAAAAAAAATAACATCCCTTACCTCAAAAGGACAGTGCTTCTGACTGGAATATCAGATATAATGCTGAAAGAAACTTGCACCGTATAGCAACACTCAAAGTATCAAAATACTCACAAAAATACGCTCGATAATATAGAGAGAGAAAATTTCAGATTCTGGTGTGATTTTCAATTTTAACCTAAGCACCCTATTTATAGAAAAATACTTAGAACACCAAAGTAAAAAATTTAATAAAATATTAATATTTATAAAAAATTTCTGCCCACTTTGAAAAATCTGAACTCAACACATTTTCAATAAAAGTGGGACCCACCAACATAATAAAAACGTTTTTCTAAAAAAAAAATTAAACTTCAAAAATTAATTATTCCGGAACTTCAATAATTCATAATAAATAGCCCTTTTATCAGAAAAATTCGAATCTTATATCCATTCCATAGAAAATTTAATTCTCTACAACTTTGTAACTTTAAATTTTTCTAAATTCTAAACAAAAATTGACCGAAATCCACATACGAATGATTTTACAGGCTATAATCACATCTTAGTCAAAAACGGGGACCTCTAACATGTTTAACATGTTTTTAGTATTTATTATAACAAAAATACTCTTCCTCCTCATTTATTCATATATCACATATTCATTATAAAAATATCTCCATTATTATATTATTGTAATATAATAATATGTTTAAATGAATTATTTTATCAGAAAAGATAAAATATCAATTTTTAATAATTGTCACTTTTTTAAAAATTTCTCCATTCATATCCACATAAATAAATATTTTTCTTTTCATAAAAATCAATAATTAATTATTCACAAATAATATTACAGAATCACAATAATGACAACCAGGTCGTTCCTAAGAAAGAGGGGACCTTCTAGTAAGGATTTCTCCTTACTGGCGCGCCATTAAATAACCTCTCCTAGACAAAACTTTCTTAGATATTGTCAATAATGCTATCTAATAATATTATTCAATTAATATGAATTATTGATCTGATAATGAGAAATACTGTGTAGTGACAATTATTGAAACAACAATAATATAAAATATTAACGTAGCAATTATTGAATCAATAAAATAAATTATTGAACAGTAAAAACTGTAGTAATTATTGAGTAGTGTCTTCTTACGTAAGAATCAATATTTGGTGCAATACTGTGTACTACTGTGCAACACCGCGTATTACTGTATTTTAACCATCGAGTATTATTGGTTGATTTCACAATTAATGAATTTGTGCAAGTGTACACAGTCAACAAGTAATAAAGTGATAAGATATAGTGTCGATCCCACGGAGAATTCCAATCAATGAATTCCAACTACTAGCACTATGTCAATTCAATTTTATTTAAACAACCACAAAGTTTAATTTTTCTAATTAAGAAAACTAAATTAATCAATTAAAAATATATTATTCTAAAATTAAATCAACTAAATAACAAATAAGATTCGACGAATGAATTCAGATAAATAAAGTTAAGACTCCAATATCCCCAATTATGAACTATAAATCAATTATCCAATTATCCCAATTTTTATGCCTACTGAATTGTTAACATGAATTCTAAGTGTCAAAAGTCCTTTTCTAAGTGATCAATTAACTTTTATTTAATCCAATTAATCTTGCGGTATTCCTATGCAAAACAATTAAATCAAACTCCTTCAATCCCAATTCCCAATTCGTTACATGCAGTGAACAAATATTCCTATTCATTTCACGACCCTAATTATTCGTCATGCAAATAACTAACCATACATGTTATCATGTCCAGTTCTAACCCTAGATCTCCTCTCCCGAATCCTTCTAGAGTAACAAGGTAATTACTGGTCAAATAATTAATCAATAAGCACAAGACATAATAAATAATTCACTTTGACATAAATAATTGAAATAAATCAAATAATTAATTTATAGACATAAAAGGTTCAATTGTAGTCTTAATGAAGGAATTAGTTCATAACAGAATTTAAAACCAACACTCTTTTGAAAAACATCGTTAAGGAATTACACAAATTGAAAATAAGGAGAAAAAGAAACTCTAAAGTAAATTCTTCAATCTTCAAGTAATCCCTTGCTCAGCCTTCAATTATCATCGATCCCCTTTTAATTCAGCAAAGTAGCCTTTATATACCCTCAGTATCCAACCACAATCCTTTTCCCAACCAACAACTCAATTAAGTCTTCAAATCCAAGTCAAACTTCAGTCCACGCGTGCATCTGGTCAACCTAAGCCGGGCTTCAGCGCCTCGGCGCTGACATTAACACTAGGACTAGTGCCCCGGCGCTGTAGTTCACAGAAATTACGACTTTGCCATCTAAACAGCTCAAATCCCTACTTTGCCCCTGCATCTCCATAATCTGCAAAATAACAAATAAACACAGATAAAATACTTCTAAAAGACTCGAGAATACAATAATTTAAGCCCACGTATATCCAATTCATGGGTATATTACCCAATCATCAAATATTCTAACAGTGTTAACGGTAACAACTACGCCGTTATTTATAAAAACTCATACTTGTCGTTTTCTTCATCCAATCGCTTTCAGTTATGGGGCTCACACAAGGCTGCGCCGTCGTATGAATATTTTTCGACAACAAGAATATTTCATGACCAAACGAATATTCTCCGACAACGATGAATATTTTATAACCACTTGTTTATTTAAAATATTTGCACATTTTACTCATAACTAACCACATTAATCAAATCAACCCTTATTATTTCAAAATAATAAATAGAGAAAATACAATTTTATTTATAAAAAGTTAGGGTCTTACAGGTAGTGTGCGGTGGTACTAGAAAAAGATTGAAGATGGGTTTATTTATTTTGTTCAAGTATATTAATAGATTTTTAATATATCGTAATATTTACTTTCTATAATATAATTGTTTGTCTAATATATATAAATATGTATGTATATAAAGTCAATAAGAATTTTTTATTTTTTTTAATTTTAGCATATTTTTAATTTTTATAATTTCCTTAATTATATTTGTTATAAGTACTTGTTAGTAAATACAAAAATAACTAAATATCTTTTTTACTTTTAATCACAAAAATAAGTAAATTATTATTTTTATTTTTTCCATTTTTTACCAACTTTTTTGATTTGATTTTATTTTTTAAAAATTCATTTCCACTCAAGAGTGGCCACATCACAATATCAACTTTCTCTCTCTTGTCATGTCAGCTTTCTCTCTCTTATGTGGAATCAGACGTGGCAAACCGTTTAAAGTTAACATGATTTAATGGATTTTCTTACGGTTTATAAGTAAATAAAAGTATAGTGAGTTGACTGTAAGAAAAAACGGTTGAGTGACTCACTTATAAGTTGACATAAAATAGATTGACCAAAAAATAATTTATCTATATCCAAAACGCATGGGAATTGTTTGGCATTTTCACTAAATTTAGGATAGTTGAATTTGCGAGATCAGGTTATTGCACCTAATGTTGACCATATATAATATTACTATATTCGAGTTGAGGGAATATAATATTACTATATTCGAGTTGAGGGAATCTAAATTTTAATTTCATCTTATAGCTACAAGGAAGGTGACATTTATTAATGTAGGCCATATCTAATTTGTGGGCATGGCAAAATAATTTGCAACAATAATGGCTAAACAAAATACTCCATAAGAGCATTCACAACAGTTTTTTTATCTCCATCCCTACTCTGTAAAAATCAGTTTTTTTGCCCACCCCTACTCTGCAGTGCTACTGAGTCATTTTGTAGGATAGGGATTCAATTTTTTCACTATGTACCCAACATGTTCTTTATATTGATTTCTTAAATATTAAATTTTGAAATTTAAAAGTTAAAAGTTAAAATTTGAAAGTTCTAACAATCAAATTTTTGAACGTTGTAACTTTTTTTTAGTTAAAAGTAATTGCTGTTTGAATTTAAAAATTGTAATTATTTTAATTTAAAAATAGATATTGCTAGAAATCAAAATGTGCAACGATCGTTATGTGTTTATGAGAACTAAAACAACAT
This sequence comes from Panax notoginseng, assembly GCA_016801055.1. Lineage (NCBI taxonomy): Eukaryota > Viridiplantae > Streptophyta > Magnoliopsida > Apiales > Araliaceae > Panax > Panax notoginseng. Next base: position 28,071,062 of record CM029022.1, read on the forward strand.
TATTTTAATTATTAAATAATGAAATTTATAATTAGTCGTAATATTTTTTACAAAAATGATTAAAATCAAAATTTGACTGATTTTTAATTTTTTTATAGTTCTCTTTCTTTTCTAAATCCTCTGTTTAAAAAATAAAAAATGAGTGAATTTGATAGGCATACCCAATTCAGTAATTAAGTGGGATAATATCCTTTAAACAACATAAAATCGTAATAAATAGAGTGTAAAATGTCATTTTACATAAATAGGGAACGCTCTTTTAATTTCCTCACTCTGAGGAGTTAAATCATATATATAGATTAAAATAGAGAATTATATAAAGATAAGTAAACTATTGTATACTGATTTATTGATATATTCTTCAAATGTAGGGATAAAGAGTGTGATGCCCCCAAAATAGGTGTACATCACCCATTCTGAGTCGTCAAAATATGGTACAGAAATAACTACAACTTTATTAATACCATTGTCGTGCAAAATATAATAACACACAAACTGTGAGTTAAAATATAAATATTATCTTCTAGACAATATCTACACTCAAATAAGTCCTTATTATAATTATTGATACACTATTTTATAAAATAGTGAGGACTATTATAACAACTGCCTTGGAATATCACTCCACACCCCGACTACTTCCCGCTATATTCTCGCTTCCTCAGAAAAAAAATGGAACAAAAAAAAAGGTGAGTTCAACTAGCCCAGTAAAGAATATTATGACTAAGATAATATAGAATAAATTATTGTTAGTCCTCAACATGGAAAAATCTGATAGAATATAATAGACAACAAATTTTAGATCAACAATTGTAGCGAAAACAACAATTCATTAGAAGAGTTAAGTCGAGAATGAATTCTACTATCTTCTAAGATTTAAAAGTTCATCATCAATATTTTAACCCTGTAACATCAGTCAATATACATCTTGAATCAAATATTCATCTTTGCACTACATTCTAAAGATATTTATTTGTATCACCAGTTGGTCATGTTCATCGATCTAAACGCCTGTTCATCTTTGCACTACGGGCCAAAGATATTCATCATTTAATCATTCATCTTTGTACTACAAGCCAAATATATTCAATAATATCATCATTTAGGACTGAGGATGATGAAAAATATTTTAAAAAAAACGAATCCAGTGAGACAAAAGAACAAATATTAGGGATTCGCACTTCGGTTTATCCATGTTCAAAAATACTCCATAATAAATCATTTGAAGCAAAATTCAAGAATGAAGATCAAAATATGGATACAATCAAAGCTAGTAATCATAATAAACAACTTGGACAAAGAAAAGAAAATTTTAATTTTTCTGTGAATAGTGCCGTATACGTGAATAGTAACCTCGACACAAAAAGACAAGAATTTCACAGGAAAAATATTACAAATATTCCGGCATAATGATATTGAAAGAAATAATATCATTTATAAAAAAAAATAGCATCCCTTACCTCAGAAGGACAATACTTCTGACTGGAATACTGGATATAGTGCTGAAGAAAACTTGCACCGTATAGCAACACTCAAAGTATCAAAATACTCACAAAAATACGTTCGATAATATAGAGAGAGAAAACTTCAGTTTCTGGTGTGGTTTTCAATTCTAACCTAAGCACCCTATTTATAGAAAAATGCTTAGAATACTAAAGCAGAAAATTTAATAAAATATTAATATAATTAAAAAAAATTCACGCCCACCTTAGACAAACTGATTTCAGCATGTTTATAACACCTGTGGGGCCCACCCAATTGCAAAAAACGTTTTTATTAAAAAAATATTTAAATCTTCAAAAATCAATTACTCTGGAACGTCAATAATTTATAATAAATAGCCATTTTATCAGAAAAATTCGAATCTTATGTGCATTTCATAGAAAATTCAATTCTCTACAACTTTGTAAGTTTAAGTTTTTTCAAATTCCAAACAAAAATTGACCGAAATCCACATACGGACGATTTTACAGGTTATAATCAAATTTCAGTCAAAAATTGGGCCCACCGACATGTTTAACATGTTTTTATCATTTATTGCACCAAAAATACTTTTCTTCCTCATTTATTCATATATCACACATTATCGTAAAAATATCATCATTATTATATTATTAAAATATAATAATATATTTAAATAAATTATTTTATTAGAAAAGATAAAATATCAATTTTTAACAATTGTCATTTTTTTAAAAATTCCTCTATTTATAGCTACATAAATAAATATTTTTCTTATCATATAAATTAATAATTAATTATTCATAAATAATATTACAGAATCACAATTTTGACAATTAGGCCGTTCCCAGGAAAGAGGGGGCTTTCCAATAAGGATTTCTCCTTACTGGCGCGCAATTAGGTGACGAAACCTCTCTTTAGACAAAACTTTTTAGACATTGCCAATAATGCTATCCAATAATATTATTAAAATAATATGATTTATTGATCTGATAATGAAAATACTGTGCAGTGACAATTATTTAAATAATAATAATATAAAATATCAACGTAGCAATTATTGAATCAATAAAATAAAGTATTGAACAGTAATTAATGTAACAATTATTGAGTAGTGTCTTCTTACGTAAGAATCAATAATTGGTGCAATACCGTGTGCTACTGTGCAACACCGCGTATTACTGTGTTTTAACCACCGGGTATTTCAACAGTGTTAACGGTAACAACTACGCCGTTATTTATAAAAAACTCATACTTGTCGTTTTCTTCATTCAATCGCTTTCCGTTTTGGGGCCCACACAAGGCTGCACCGTCGTACGAATATTCCTCGACGGTAAGAATATTCCACGACCAAACGAATATTCCCTGACAACAATGAATATTTTATAACCACTTGTTTATTTAAGATATTTGCGCATTTTACCCATAACTTACCACATTAATCAAATCAACCCTTACTATTTCAAAATAATAAATAGAGAAAATTTAATTTTATTTATAAAAAGTTGGGGTCTTACAGATTGTCTATGGAAAAAACTGTTGTGAATGCTCTAATTGAGTTTCCAAAACTACCGGCTCATCGGCTGCCAACAAAATATGTTAGTCGGACGGTATTTATATTGGTGGCCGGTTGGTCACTTTTTGTTCTAGTAAAATCGTAGTGTTAGATTTAAATTTTTTTAATGTAAAATATAATTACACAAAAATTATATAGTAGAACCTCTATAAATTAATATTATTGGGACTGAAAAATTTAATTAATTTAAAGAGTTATTATTTAATCGATAAATTAATAATTTATTAATTTAAAGAGTATTTTTCTATTCGGTGAACATAAATTTAATTACATTAAAATTATTGTATTTTATTGATGTTTATACCATACTCCCTCCATTCCTAATTATTTGACGTTTTGGAACTTTGCACAACTATTAAGGAATTTAAAACTCCTATAAAAACTATACTAAAATTACTATGTATTACCAAAAACACTCTTGCATAGATAAATGAAAAGCTAAATTATAGTAGATGATAAAGATGAGAGAGAAATATTGTTAGAGAATAGAAAAAATATAGGAATTATAAGAGAGAATGAGAGTATACCATTAAGTTATTAAAAGAGGGAAAATAAATAGCCTGGAAAAGTAGGAGAGACTTAAGAGCATTAATAACAGTTTTTCTAATCAACTCTCCATCCTCAATTTTAAAGAATACATCAACAAATCATTATCCAACAGTTTTCTTATCCTTATTTGACTCTCTATTTTATTCCCTATATAGGATTTTACTCCCCAATATGAGGGGAATCAAAAGATCATTCTCTATATATACAAAATGACATTTCACACCCTCATTTAAGTGGACAACTCATCAATTATACACATATTTACATTTTTTTAGTACTTCATTTTAAAATTATAAACTTAATATTGACTTTAAAAAAAAATTAATTTCAAACATATTCAAATTTAAAATTGATATAAATTTATTTAATTTATGTCAATATAATTATAAATATTATAAAAGTATTATTAATTATAAATTTATTATTTTCAAAATTTAAATGAATCATATTAAATTTAAATTTAAAAATATTACAAATTAACTTTTTAAAAGTTAATATTGATCTTATGTACATTTGCAACTACAATCCATTCAATACTCTCTCCATAAATTACTTAAAATTTAAAATAAAATAAAAATTATTTTACAGTGGAATATAATTGATAAATTATACACTCTTTTATAAATTATAAGATTATTATTAATTTGATATTTTGACTGTTAGAACTTTTAAATTTTAACTTTTAAATTTCAAATTTTATTATTTAAGGAATCAATATAAGGAACCTGTTGGGTACATAGTGAAAAAATTGAATTCCTATTTTGCGGAATGACCCAATAACACTGCAGAGTAGGGATAAAGATAAAGAAACTGTTGTGAATGCTCGAATGAGAGTATTAAATGTTTAGGAGTAATTTAGGAAGTACTGTAATTAATATTTCCTAAATATCTACAAACGGCAAATAAAAAAGGAACATAATTTGTTCTCTAAAACGTCAATTAAATAGGAATGGAGGGAGTACTTTTTTTAATGCAATGTATCATACTTATTAAATTAATGTATCATACTTGTGAAGATGATATAATACTTTTGGAGCTAATAACGCAAAGAGAAACACTCATAGCGTCAACAACTCTTCACAAGTTTTTATTACAATTCGAGAATGCAACACCTGAACTTTTGGACGCAATGAGAAAAATTAAGGATGAAATTCAATTAGATTTGAATTTCAAGACAAAACAAACGAGAATAGAATCATATTTTACAAGATTAACCTAGATTTATTTGTAATTTAAAAGAATTATTAATTTATAATTTTGATGGGACCATATATTTATATAAGGGTCTTTTTAAAAATTATTTTTATTATTTTTAATTTTAGCATATTTTTAATTTTTATAATTTCCTTAATTATATTTGTTATAAGTACTTGTTAGTAAATACAAAAATAACTAAATATCTTTTTTTACTTTTAATCACAAATATAAGTAAATTATTATTTTTATTTTTTCCAATTTTTTTGCCAACTTTTTTGATTTGATTTGATTTTATTTTTTAAAAATTCATTTCCACTCAAGAGTGGCCACATCACAATATCAACTTTCTCTCTCTTGTCATGTCAGCTTTCTCTCTCTTCTGTGGAATCAGACGTGGCAAACCGTTTAAAATCAACATGATTTAACAGAAATTTTTACGGTTTATAAATAAATAAAAATATAGTGAGTTGACTGTAAGAAAAAACGGTTGAGTGACTCATTTATAAGTTGACATAAAGTATAGTGACCAAAAAAATATTTATCTTTATCCAAAACACATGGGAACTGTTTGGCATTTTCACTAAATTTAGGATAGTTGAATTTGCGAGATCAGGTTATTACACCTAATGTTGACCATATATAATATTACTATATTCGAGTTGAGGGAATCTAAATTTTAATTTCATCTTATAGCTACAAGGAAGGTGACATTTATTATCGTAGGCCATATCCATATCTAATATGTGGGCATGGCAAAATAATTTGCAACAATAATGACTAAACAAAATACTCCATAATGGAGTTTCCAAAACTACTGACTCATCGGCTGCCAACAAAATATGTTAGTTGAACGGTATTTATATTGGTGGGGGCACTTTTTGTTCTAGTAAAATCATTTAGGGTTAGATTTAAAAATTTTAATATAAAATACAATCACACAAAAATTATATGAAGATTGTTAATAAAATATATATGATATATTGAGGTTCACTAAATTATGACTAGTCATACACACAAAATATCGAAAAATGTGATATTCATTAGTGTGCATTGCACATTCTAGAATAATTCTCACATCAAATATGGAGACCCATTATTACCTTATTATAAATACGAATGAATCCCAACATATGGAGACACATTTGATATGCAATATTTTTATTTTATCCATTTTGATATACAATATTTGTCTAGGAAGTTTAGGAACTCTTAACAAAATGGTGGATGATGGCACATGTAATGGTGAAGCAACAAGCGAATTAAACTACGACCGGAAAACTGAATTAAAGGCCTTCGATGAGACGAAAGCCGGAGTTAAAGGACTCGTGGATGCCGGAATCACAAAGGTCCCCCGCATATTCATTCATCCACCTGATAATTTGGATATAATATTATTGTCCAGCTCCGAAATGACCAAATTCAATTTTCCAGTTATAGACCTCAATGGTATCGAAAAAGATCCGATCCGAAAACGGATAGTCGAAGAGGTCCGGGATGCATCCGAGACGTGGGGTTTCTTCCAAGTGGTGAATCATGGAATTCCAATTAGTGTTTTGGAGGAGATGGAGGATGGTGTGTGTTAACGCCAAGATCCTTTATCACGTCCCAATCACGTAAGACGTCATGATCCTGCACAGTAAACATGATCAACACCACAAGCTTGACGGCTTCGACCGTCGGGGAATAGCTCAGGCGTGAGAGTCAGTATCGGTGTTCACAAGAATGGAGGATAAAATATCTAGTGTATTGAGAGAGATAAAATTATCAGTTGTATATGTGTGTACCTTTTTCTTGAAGACTTACTTGCTAAGTTGTACTCTCTTACCCGATTTATCGTGCCACCCACTACCATCTGACACAGCCCCCCACTCCTTAGTGATCTCTGCCGATTGCATGCAGGTTGTCACCTTTTCTTTTCCACTGTGTATACAGCCGGCCGGCTATAATCCCATCCATATTAATGATCTTCAGACTTTTGGTCAACCACTTTCCTTTTTCATCATTACAAGTCAAAGATAGAGATATTAAAATATCTAATTGGTCATCCCACTGACCCGACCCGATCTCGTAAGGATTTAATAGGAATAAGATGGTGACTAGGCCCAATATCTTTAAGACCCAATAGAGAAAATCCAATGGACTAATCAAATAAGTAAGCCCAATCCACTCGGCCCAATATGTGAAATATCATGACCCAACATTGCCATCTAATTTTTTATTAAATAGGATATTTAATAGAAAACTATAAATGGTCCATGATATTATAGGATTTGATAGGGTTAAAATAGGCCCCAAAACGAAACTTACCAAAGCCCAACCGGTGAAGGATGAATATAAAAGTAAAACTGAAAAGATGGATTAAAAATGGAAGTTCAATTGGAGGGCCCAATCTGCTAAATGCTTGAGACTCAGCCCGAACGCCACCTTTTCAAATTCGTGATTATGACTATCAATTAAATGTGCCGCCCTCGTGTACCGTGTAACCGTCAGTATAAAAGATAAACTTTACCAAATTTGACAGTTTTACCTGCCAATTTGAATTTCGAACCTTTGAGCTCTTTTCTTTTCTCCAAAACTTTTCTTCCCTTCTCTGCAAAATCTCAACAATGGTGGTCCTTAACACAAATCAGATCTCACCAATTAGGGCAACCCCCCTCACGACCGTTCAACCTGACCCAAATCCCAATGAAGAGGCATCGAGCTCCAACCCTCAAGCTGCTACTCCAAGCAAAACGAAAATATCTTCCAAACCTCGACCCACTCCTTCTGAATTCTTTAGAAATAAGGAATTTTTTACCCATGCGAACACTCCGTCAACTGTCACCGAAGCTGAGTTACGAAAGATTCGAGAGCGATGCCATATTACAGATAGTCATTTGCTAAGAGCTCCTAGATCTGAGGAGAAAATGTATCAACGGCCTGAAGGATGGACAACAGTCCCTGTGACGATCCTCGAGAAAGGAGTCAGGTTCCCTCTTCATATTTTCCTAGTGACTCTTTTAGGTTTTATTGGTGTCGGGTACGCCCAACTAGTGTCGAACTCGTACATCCATATCTTAGCCTTCATAGCCTTCTGTCATGAAGTAGGGGTCGAGCCTACTCTCGATTTCTTTTTCACTGTGTATAAAATCGGTCAGTCCCGAGAGAAGGGATTTAAAGCTATAAGTAAGCAGGCATCGAAGGTAGGTGAAATATTTGAAAGACGATTGCTGGTCTCCACCCCATCTAGCAATAAAGGATGGCACAAAGGATGGTTCTTCATCAAGGGACCAGAGATTGCCTCTATACCGAACTGGGCCACTGATGAGAAAGTCTTCGCCGACTTCGGGGATATTCCTGAAGAACGCATAGTTGAAATGATAGAGCTTTTTGATAACTTTCCGAAGGAAGAGTGGAAATATGGATTACTTTCTAAGCAATCATGGTTGTATAACCACAAATGTAAGTTTGAAACTTTATTTTTGATTTCTCAGAATTTTTGATGATGATGCATATTCTGAAATGTGCTATCTATTCTTCTTGCAGTATCTTTAATCAAGCCAAGCCCTGAGGAAGAAAGGGACTATGATGACTTCTTATCCGGAAAGTCCGTAGAAGATACTGAAACTCTATTGATAGAAGCCTCTCCTGAAGACAACCCACCTACCAAAACACCTACTGTTGAAACAACCAATGCTGAATCCCAACCCATCGAGCCAGAAGCCGAAGAGCCCATTATACCAGAAGAAATCCTTCAACCTCGCCGAAAGAAGAGAGCCATCCGAAAACCCCGACCAATTCTTATACCATCTGATTCTGAATCCATACCAGAACCCGAACCAGCTATCAATCCAACACCCACTCAAGGAAGTTTACTTGATCTACCTGCAGACAATCGAAAACAACTCCTTTGAGCCAAAAAATTAAGAACCAAGATCACCCCCTGACTCCCGATGAACTCAGAGTACCTTCTTCGAATGTTCTTTCCCCAACAACCCTAGTGGAGACTCAAGCTGCTAATGAAGAAGAACAAATCGAACCCACTGCAGCACCATCTCAAACGAGAAAATAACTATCCACCAGTCAACCAAGTTTGACATCTGTTTCTTCACTCGCTCGTGAATCCACTCCAGTTCGATCTCCATCTCCCGAGAATATATATATGGACCCTTCTCCGCCTCGTGACGAACCCATGCCATCCCCCCCGAGGCCTTCATCACAAGAATTTCAGAACGATGCAATGGGAACATCGACCATGTGGCCTCAGTTCAACGCCAATTTCCCCTTTAAGCTCTTTGATACCTTCATTCGGGAAACCGACGATCACCGATTTGGTAACCATTCGAACGAGGACTTGCTTGATGAAGGCATGAGCTATTTGGCGAAGGTAAGTGACAGTTTTCTTGGTTTATATATTTCTTTTCTTGTTTAAGTATCTGAAATTGATTGGATACTATTGAATATATGCAGGCAAATGCGGTCTTCGGGCGTTTACGTCCCAGACATGTAAATGTTGAGGCCGAAGAGGAGGCTATGAGAAGGGAAAATAATATGTTGAAGGCGTCATTGGCTCGGGAGAGAAGCGAACACGAAAGTGTTCTTCATACCAATGAAGGCATTCGGAGGGAACTGGCCCACACCAAAGAGGGCCTGAGGGAATCCAATGATGAACTGGAGTCAACCAAGGAAGAACTGAAAGAGACTAAGGCCATCCGGCAATCTCTAACCGATATGAACGTCGGCCTGGTTGGAGAGAATCTGGCTCTGAAGACTAAGAATGAAGAACTCGTCACAGCCCATCGAAGCTTGGCGATACAACTTGATGAAGTTCAGACGAAGGCTCGGGATGATAAGAAAACACATAGGGCTAAACGTCGTAAACTTCATGGCAAGATAAAAGCACTTGAGGAGCGAGGTCCTCCTTTGACTGAAGAGCTGCGTAAGCAGATACAGACGGACTATCGTACATCCGATGAGCTCAATGCAGAAATTTTGAAGGTATACTCTGAAGGGTACGAAATCTGCTGAGATTGGGGTAAGGAAAAGCTGGTTGCAGCTCAATTAGACCCAACCCTTCTTGACTCTGAAGACGAGGGTGGTGCTTGAACAGGGTCTTACTGCTTTTTGATGTTAGAATTTATGTAAAAAAAAACTTTTGTTTTCTGTGAGTGTAATCGTTTAATTATTAATGAAATTTCAGCTTTCTTTGTTTCTTGATTTCTGCTTAATTTGTTTCTTGTCAATAATTTAACATTAATGGACTTAAATGAACTTAACTTAGATTATGAATCAAATAAGGCATATAACAGTCAAGTTAAGAAATGAATTGAACTGAATGGACCGAACTCAACACTTGAACAAAATAGAGTAATGTATACTTATTGTTTCTGAAGTGTGAGGTAGGTCATGTATAAGGTGAATTCGGCTGATCCTCCTTGCACCTTCAAGATCTTGTTTACCACTCGGGGTAGAACAAGTATATAATGACATTTGTTTACCACTCGGGGTAGAACAATTTTATAAGGACCATGGAATTTGTTTACCACTCGCGGTAGAACAAATTCATAAGGACACACCTAACAATAAGGCTACCATCGAATGGCCAACGAGTCCCCCCTAACCTCCTTACTTCAGTGCATTTTATTTACCACTCGCGGTAGAACAAAATTAAAAGGACTGTGGAATTTGTTTACCACTCGCGGTAAATCAAACCCATGAGGACACTCCTACCGAGAAGGCTACCATCGAATGGTCAGCAAGTTCACCCCGTCCTCCTTACTTCGATGAAGTTTGCCTACCCTGAAGGGCCTGCCAAATTCATAAGGACCATCTGCCAAAAAGGCTACCATCGAATGGTCAGCGAGTCCCCCTCGTCCTCCTTACACCGCTGTGAATTTAGGACCAATAGGAAGAAGATCAATTTATGAAAAAGTGAAACTTTTATTGATTACAAACTACCATTTACAGGCTTTCGATAAACTGACTCGATCTCTATTGAAAGTATTTTTGAAGCCTGCCAGCATGCCAAGTATTCTTGATCGCTGATCTGTCCAATGCCTTCAACCGGTAAGTTCCAGGCTTTGGTACTTCAATTACCTCATACGGCCCTTCCCAGTTCGGCATCAGCTTTCTCATGTTCTGTGGCGTAGATGCTTTGACTTCTCTGAGGACGAAGTCTCCCACTTCAAATCTACGAAGCTTTACCACCTTATTGTAATGCTTGGCTACTCTCCGTTGATAGGCTGCTAACTTGATCAAAGCCACCTCCCTGACTTCTTCCAACAGATCCAAGTTGACCTTCAATCCTTCATCATTGTAGATCTCTTTAAACTGACTGACCCGAAGACTTGGAGATCTAATTTTAACTGGGACTAAGGCATCAGTACCATAGGCCAATTTGAACGGTGAATCTCCTGTTGTAGTCCTCGGTGTAATCCGGTAAACCCATAACACGCTGAGAAGTTCCTCTGGCCATCTCCCTTTAGCTTCGTCCAGTCTACGCTTGATCCCGTTCAGCAGCGTTCTGTTGGTCACTTCGACCTGCCCGTTCGACTGTGGATGAGCCACCAAAATCTTCTTGTGCTGAACTCCCAGCTCTTTCAGAAATCTTTCAAATTTTGATCCCACAAACTGGCGTCCGTTGTCCGATATCACCACTTTGGGAATTTCAAAACGAAACACTACTGACTCCTTCATGAATTTTAAGCACTCTACTTTCGTTATCAACCGAAGTGGCTTCGCTTCTACCCATTTGGTCATATAATCTATGACAACTATAACAAAACTGACCTGACCTTTAGCTTTCGGCAACGGACCCAGTATATCTACCCCCCAGACAGCAAAGGGTATATGAGATAATATCGAGTATAGCTTTTCTGGTGGTTGATGTGGGATCAGACTGTTGAGCTGACACTTCTCACACTTCTTCACATACTCTGTAGCTTCCTTGAAGATCGTAGGCCAGTAGTACCCCTGCTGAAGTACTTTATAAGCCAATGACTTAGCAGTCATATGGTCGCCGCAAATACCTTCGTGAACCTCCCGAAGAGCATACTCAGCCTCAGACGGAACCAGACATTTCAACAATGGTGATTAAAATGCCCTTCGATAAAGATCCCCATCAATAAGAACGAAGTTGACACTCTTGTACTTGATCTTCTTTGCCAGCATCTGATCCGAAGAAAGGACGCCATCTGCCAGATATTCAATATAGGGAGTCATCCAACAGTTAGACCGCTCAATGCACATCACTGCTTCGTGCTGGATACTCGGCTGTTGCAAAACCTCCAAATAAACTGACCCATTGAAGACAATAGCATCCGTAGTGGCCAGCTTTGACAATGCATCGACAATGGAATTTTTGTTACGTTCTATGCCCTGAAACTCATAAGAGACGAAATACTGAAGCCGGTCTTTCAACTCTGCCAAATACTTGACCATTCTCGCCCCCCGAGCTTCATAATCTCCTGATAGTTTCTTGACGACTAGCTGAGAGTCACTATAGATGATCAACTTCTGAACTTTTAGACTTTTCGCCAGTCGAACTCCTGCCAGCACTGCTTCATATTCGGCCTCGTTGTTTGTTGCTCTGAATCCAAATCTGATGGCCTGATGCACCTTGAATCCCTCCGGACTTGTCAAAATAATCCCTGCTCCCCTGACATCCGCGATAGAAGATCCATCTGCATACAGCGTCCATGAATTCTGACCGTGCTGAAGAACTGCAACTGTTTGATCGGATGTTTCAGCTTCTGGCAGTTCAACATCTGCTTCGGAGAACGAACACTCCACCATGAAATCGGCCAAGGCTTGACCTTTGATAGCAGTTCGGGGATGATATTCAATAAAAAATTGGGATAATTCCATAGTCCACGCTCCTAACCTCCCCGAAACTTCTGGCTTGCTTATCACCTTCTTCAATGGTTGATCCGTGTAGACGACCAGGAGCCGACCTTGAAAATATTGCCGAAGCTTTCGACTAGCAGTTATCAAAACAAAGACAAATTTTTCAATATTTGGGTACCTGGTTTCAGCATCTCTTAGGACATAACTGACATAATAAATCGGATACTGCTTCCCACCTACTTCCCGAACCAGAACAGCTCCCACCGCCAACGAGCTAGCTGCTAGATACAAGTATAAAGTTTCAGCAGGAGCAAGTTTCACCAATAAAGGAGCTGAAGACAGATATGCCTTTATGCCTTGGAAGGCATCTTCACACTCTGAAGTCCACTGGAACGTCTTCGCGTTCTTCGGTCCCTTCAGTGTATCAAAGAATGGCAAGTATCTCTCTGCCAACTTGGACATAAACCTCCTCAAAGCTGCAATCCTACCAGTCAGACGCTGAAAGTCTTTGAATGATTGAAGAGTTTTCATGTTTAGGATAGCTTGGATCTTCTCCAGATTGGTTTCGATTCCCCTTTGACTGACCAGATAACCCAGGAACTTCCCTGCATCGAGTCCGAATGTACATTTTGTGGGATTGAGCCTCAATTTATGATGTCAAACTATCTGAAAGCATTCCTCTAGATCATCCAGATGCTTCTGAACAATTATGCTTTTAACTATCATGTCATCCACATACACCTCCATGTTCCTTCCCAGTTGCTTCTGGAAGACAAAGTTCATCATTCTTTGGTAAGTGGCTCCAGCATTTATCAGGCCAAAGGTCATCTTCTTATATGCGTACACCGAACGGTGTGTGATGAATGCTATCTTCGGAATGTCCTCTTTGCACATAAATATTTGATGATAACCTGAAAAAGTATCCATAAAGCTTAGTAGTGCATACCCCGAGGTCGCATCAATAAGTTGATCAATGTGGGGCAGAGGATAGAAGTCCTTCGGGCATGCTTTATTCAGGTTGGTGTAGTAGATGCAAACTCGCCATTTTCCGTTCTGCTTCTGCACCAGCACTACATTCGCCATCCACTCTGGATACTCGATCTCGAAGATGAAATCAGCAGCTATCAGCTTCGCGATCTCCTCATGAATGATTCTCTGACGCTCAGGTGCGAAGATCTGCCTTTTTTGCCGAACTGACTTTTTTGATGGATCCACATCCAGTCGATGCTCGGCAATCTTTCGGCTGATTCCAGGCATATCTTGTGGCTCCCATTCAAAGATGTCCGCATAGCAGGGAAGAAGTCCCACAAGGTTTGTCCGGAGAGGTTCCGGCAAACCCGAACCTATCTTCATTGTTTTATCTTTCTTCCCTAGGACTAGTTCGACCTCCTCTGTCTCTCCTACAGGAATAACCAGTGTCTCCGAACTACTTTCAGTGAAGGGCTCGATCTCAATTGCCATGATTTTCTTCTGCTTGCTGACCCTTACTCTCGAGGAAATAACAGCATTTTGATAACAGTGTCGGGCCAGATCCAAGTCCCCTGCCACCTCTCCAACTCCTTGTGCTGTTGGAAACTTGATCTTAAAGTGAGAGATGGAAGTCACTGCTTAGAGAGTAGTCAAGGTAGGTCGTCCCAATATGGCGTTGTAGGCCGAATCAATATGCACAACATAAAATTTACATGTTATTTCTACCTGTTGCGGAGCAGTCCGAAGATGATTGGTAGCTCAATAGTTCCTGCCACTTTGACCGGATCGTTGATGAAGCCATATAGGGGAGCCTCATGCCCAACCTCCATCTTTCGCCCATCAAGATGCATCCTCTAATAAGCATGTGTATACAGAATATCCACAAAAGACCCGTTGTCTATCATCATGCGCTTTATATCCACCGAGCCTACCCACGCAGTGATCACCAGTGCTCCTTCATGAGGCTCGATGGGCTCCGAAGGATAATCTGCATCGGTGAAGGCTATAACAGTCCCTGGAAGCGGTCTGTCGATCTTCGGGGGAGCACCCACCATGGACATGACCGAGTCTAGATATCCTCTCCTCTTTTTCCCTACCAATTTCCCTGCTGTCCCATCGATTATTACATCAACGACGTACCTTGGTGGTTGATTTGGAGCAGGCTGTAAGGGGGGAACCGTTTGGATCATCTGAGCGGTACGGTTAATATTCAGCTGCTCTTGTTGGTCCCTCCCGGCTACATATTGAACCAGTAAACCGCTTTGGACCTTCCTCTCCACAAAATCTTTCAAATTGCAACACTTATTAGTGTCGTGACCTGCAGCTTGATGATAGCCATAATATTTTTGAGCATTGCCCTGTCCTGGCTTGAAGTTATCACGAGGTGGTTCAAAGAACGGCTGACCCCTGATCTGATCCAGAATCACCGACCTATCCGTATTCAGTTTGGTGTAAACCTTATTCACCTTCTGGGTGGAAGAAGGTGGGCGATTACTTCCTTGTCGCCATGTATTATTGTATTTCTTCGAGCTGTCGTCTGGCTGATCATTATACCCCCCACCTTCTTCTGATCGCCTTCTGCTTTAGGAGTATCTGCCTCCTTTATTCAGTCCGAAGAAGGACGTTTCAGGCTATTCATGGTCTCCTCCACCACGATATAGTCTTCTACCTTATCGAAGGCTTCTGCCAAGCTCTTCGAATGATGAAACATCAGCTTCTTCACCAACTTTTCAGACTTTACCAGATTTAGCCCATTCTGAAACAACCTCACAGCTTGAAGATCTTTAAGGTCGGATACCTGGCCAACTGCCTCCCTAAACCTCTTCACATACTGACCCAAAGATTCATTGGTGAACTGTCTGACCTGTGCTAAAGAACCTGTGGGCTTTCCTCTTCTTCGGTTGCTCCCGAAACGAGCATGGAATTTGTCGCATAGTTCGGACCACGATGAGACTGAATCTGCAGATAGAGTCCCCATCCATTGCCTCACATCTTTCCTTAACGTTGTAACAAACGTGTGACATTTAGCAGCATCGGTGAAATCATAATAATCCATCAGTCGGTTGAAAGCCTGGCTATGGTCATAAGGATCTCCCGATCCATCGTAACTCTCCATGTGAGGCAACTTCTTGGTAGTGTCTGCCTTCTCCTTAAGAATATCCGAGGAAAATGGGGACGCCTTCTTTCCCGGAGTATCCTTCACCTGTTGAACTTCAGCTAATTGCCTTCGGAGCTCCTTCAATTCCTTCACCAAGAAATCCACACCTTCTGGCTGTGAGGAGACTTCATTCTCCGGTGACTCTTTCCTCTTCGAAAAGGACCGACCCTCTCTAACGGAAACCAACGCCCTTGATGGGCTTCTGGACTTACTTCGGCGTGTGACCTTGCCATTACAGTGAGAGTGCTCATGACGTTGCTCTTTCCTTCTACTTTCTGGCACGATCTCCTTTAACCTACTCCTCCGTCGGCCACCATCTCGGCCTTGAGAACCGATGGCAATAAGTGCTCCCTTTGATGCCTCAGGAGTTCTGCTCCTCGATCTCCTTCGATCATGAGAACGATCCCGAGACACATGTACAGAATGTTCCGGCTCTTTCCTCTCTCGCCGTTGTACATCCTTATGCCTACTACGTCTCTCGGTATGGACAAAAGTGGACGCCTCGTCCTCTAGATCGGCCATCCAAAGTATCTGCACAGCTATATATTCCCTTTGCTTTAGAAGAACCTCTATAGCTTTATCCGTCTCTTCTGCCATCTTTGCCAACTTGGCAGCTTTATCATCTCGACCACTTCGGTGATGGATTCTAGGCGGAGAACCCTCCACTTGCCTTCAGTCTTGGTCTCGGCCTTTATTATTAGCAAACACCAACCTCTGTCTGGCACCACCACGAGCTCTCGAACGAGAACC
Organism: Panax notoginseng; assembly: GCA_016801055.1. Lineage (NCBI taxonomy): Eukaryota > Viridiplantae > Streptophyta > Magnoliopsida > Apiales > Araliaceae > Panax > Panax notoginseng. The sequence goes on from CM029022.1 coordinate 28,087,546, forward strand.
CTTAGAATCATGCTTGGAAGCAGTGCTCTCCCTCTCATGAGCACTCTTTGAAGGTCCCAGACGATCCTTGACAGAAATGTGTGGGACGGATGAGCTTACAGCCCTCGGCTGTCCTTCCGGTGTATCTGCTCTACTCCTCACTATCTTATCCGACGTAGAACAAATGAAAGTTGTGATTGAAAATTACAAGACACTAGAACTCAGCCCTCCTTCTAGCGCCAATGTTAACGCCAAGATCCTTTGCCACGTCCCAATCACGTAAGACGTCCTGATCCTGCACAGTAAACACGATCAACACCACAAGCTTGACTGCTTCGACCGTCGGGGGATAGCTCAGGCGTGAGAGTCAATATCAGTGTTCACAAGAATGGAGGATAAAATATCTAGTGTATTGAGAGAGATAAAGTTATCAGTTGTATATGTGTGTACCTTTTTCTTGAAAACTTCCTTGCTAGGTTGTACTCTCTTACCCGGTTTACTGTGCCACCCACTACCATCTGACACAGTCCCCCACTCCTCAGTGATCTCTGCCGACTGCATGCAGGTTGTCACCTTTTCTTTTCCACTGTATATACCGCCGGCCGGCTATAATCCCATCCACATTAATGATCTGCAGACTTTTGGTCAACCACTTTTCTTTTTCATCATTACAAGTCAAAGATAGAGATATTAAAATATCTAATGGGTCATCCCACTGACCCGACTCGATCTTGTAAAGATTTAACAGGAATAAGATTGTGACTAGGCCCAATATCTTTAAGACCTAATAGAGAAAACTCAATGGACTAATCAAATAAGTAAGCCCAATCCACTCGGCCCAATATGTGAAATATCATGACCCAACAGTGTGCGTAGGTTTTATGAGCAAGATACAGAGGTGAAGAAAAGGTGGTATATGCAAGATAGCTCAAAGACTTTTCTGTATAACTGCAATTTTGATTTGTTTAGCTCACCTGCAGCTAACTGGAGGGATTCTTTTTATTGTACAATGGCGCCTAGGTCTCCAAATCCAGATGAATTGCCTGCAGTATGCAGGTAAGTTTTCAAACACCTATTTCTTGATGTTTACATACATAAATATTTTTGGAATATTTTCCCCAAATACCGCTTGGGCCAAATACCATGCTTAGAATTTTTACATCTAATATATTTTTGATTAATCTTCCCGCAGAGATGTGCTAGTGACATACTCCCAACAAGTAATGAAATTAGGATGCTCTCTGCTTGAATTATTTTCTGAGGCTCTTGGGCTGAACCGAAACCATCTAACATACATTGGATGTGCCGAGGGGCTTGCCACCCTTGGCCATTATTATCCAGCATGTCCCCAGCCAGAACAAACTATAGGCACTAACCAGTATGCCGACAATGATTTCTTCACGGTGCTTCTGCAAGACCAAATAGGTGGCCTTCAAGTTCTTCATAACAACCAGTGGGTTGATGTTCTCCTACACCTGGAGCTCTAGTGGTTAATATTGGAGATCTTATGCAGGCAAGTATTTTAATCTGTAGGCATTTCATCTAAAGTCTTCGTAATTATGAGAAATTATTTAGTGCAATGATTATTGTGTGACGTTATTTAACATATATGGACATAACTACACCATGATGGAATTTGGTTATGTTAAAATGAATTGTAGACTAAGAGCTGTAAACGAGCTAAGTCGAGCCTGATTTTGACTTGCAAGCTCGAACTTGTTTAAAAGTTAAACAAGTTGAGTTGAGCCAGACTTTAAATGAGCCTAAAATTTGGTGTATGTAATCAACCCCTCTTGTAAACAAGTCGAGATCGAGCTCGAGCCACGCCGAGTCGGACTTAAGGCGTCTTGTTTTACCTTTCTATTTTAAAAATAAAAAATAAGAATTGACTAATACTAACAAGTCGAGCTTAATTCGAGTGTGACCTAAATGAGCCTGACACACATTGCTTGAGCTCGGCTTTTTTAACTAAATGAAGAAAGGAGTTTGTTCGAGTTCGACAGGTTTAACAAGCTCAAGCTAGACTTACTCGATTTGAGTTGGGTTGGGCTCGCGAACAATCTAGTTTATTTAGAATTTTATTGTAGACCAATCTTTTCATGCGTAAAGAAGAGTCAATAGTTGTCAAATATTATTTTCATACTTTTAGTTTTCCATAAAAGGACAATATTTTTTTCAACTTAATATGTTTTTGAGTGGAATGTTGGAAATTTATTTTTGATCGATATTAATAATGTGACTTTGCCTATTATTGGACTTTCAGCTTGTATCAAACGATAAGTTTACGAGTGCTGAACACAGAGTACTAGCAAACCATGTTGGTCCAAGAATATCAGTGGCATGTTTTTATACTACGGGTCCATTTCCATCGGGAAAGGTGTTCGAACCGATAAAGGAGTTGTTATCAGAAGAGAATCCTCCAAAGTACAGGGCAACCACGGTGAAAGAGTTTAGGGAGTACTTCTTCTCTAAAGGGCTTGATGGTACTTCAGCTCTGTAGCACTTTAAGCTCTAATAAACACTTCTCATGTAAAATGAACCGCTGGTTCATGGTTGTGGTTTTTCTTTTCTTTTCTTTTCTATGCTTTTCTTTCAGTTTCCTTCCTTGTTATTTGTGTGCAATTACAAACTTAAAAGTCGTATTAAAGGTTGGGTAAAAGTAGCCGTTACCCAATTATCTGAACCTTTCTTTCTAGCTCCCTCGTTTAATCTGGTGAGTGGTGAGTTATACAACCCAGTTTTATTTTATTTCAATCGTAATTAAATATTCAGATTATTTATATTTGGTTACCGTACTGATACGGTGATACCCGATATACTTTTATTTATTTATTTATGTATTTATTTTGTTATTGTTTCAAGCTTATTAATGTTGGGATTTGGCCATTCCAGGTTTAGTTTGGTGGCTAATTATTTATGAATTAAAACTTATTCCTAGTTAAAGTTAAACTGATGGATTACAATAATCTTGGTGCGAATTTAATTTTAGGCCCTTTTTTTTATAACAAATTTTGGAAAATTTAATTAGTTTGAGGCCTAAATATGGATTAATACTCTGAGCTTTTAATTATTTTTTTCACTTTGAGAATTGTCTTCTCAATTTTTTCAATTTGAGGATTAAACTCTTAAATTTTTTTTCCATTTTGGGACTGTCTTTTCAATTAGGGGATTAAACTTTCAATTTTTTTATTACGTCTAATTGATAGTACCACACTAGAAATTGATAACATGACAACGACATGTGATTAAAAAAATACTTATGTGTAATATTGATGCTCATTTTAATATTTATTCCATTAATTTTTTATATTAAAAGGGTAAATATAATACCATTATTAATTTTTTAATGTAAATTTATGATAGGTGAATTTGCATGATCAGGTTATTATACCTAATGTTGACCATAATACAAGGAAGGTGACACTAAAATTGGAAGATAAGGTGACATTATTTACGTAGGCCATATCTAATCTGTAGGCATGGCAAAATAAATTCCAACAATAATGGGTAAACAAAATACTCCATTACAAAAATTTTAAGTAAATATAAAAATTAGACATTAGTGTATTTAAATTTTATCTATTTGTATTTTGACCTCTTAATGAGATTATATAAACAAAATATATTGAGATATATCCAGGTTCATAAAATTGTTACTAGTCTTTATGTTGAAGTAGAGTTGCAAACGAATTGAATTCAAACACTCTTAGTCAAACTCGAACATATTCGAGTAACTTGATCGAATCAACAGTTATGTACGAGTTCGGATCGCTTGATGTTCGCGAACATGATCGAGTTCGCGAATAGTTCGCGAACAAGTCGAACACAAGCTTATTCACGAACATGAAAAGTTCAAGAACGTTCACGAGCATAAATTATGCTCACGAACACTAAACTTGTTTACGAACACCAAATTTGTTCACGAACACAAATTTAGAATTTTGAAGCAAAAAATATTTAAATAAATACCAAAAATGTCTTCTCTAAGAGTAAGTACTCAATCAAAAATTAGACCAAATATTATAATCATCATTCATATAAAAAGACCAAAACCAAAAACGATTACTTAGAACTTAGAAGTAATTAGAACTTAAAACTTAAAATTTAAAAGCTAACAAGTCCTTAAAAATTCTTGATTTACAAATATCAACAATCAAATATTAATATCTAAAAGCCTTTCAACTTTTCAAGGTTCAACCACTTCAAGCAGAGTCCACAACCAAATAAATATCAAAAACTCACAAATTTAATATTATTAATATATTTATTTTGTTGTCATTTTTAATTAATATTCAGTTTTTTACAATTTTTAAATATAATATCTAGTTTGTATTTTCGATCTTTAAATTTATGTATAGTTTTTAAAGTTTCGAAATTATTCAGTAAATAATTTAATAATTATTACTCTAATACTGAAGTCTACATTGATGACTTGATTTTTCTATTCTCTATCTCGATTTGACAATTACGATTACTCATGTAAATATAATCAACTGTATTGTACTCCCTCCATTCCTAAAAGATTATCGTTTTAGGAAGTAATTTTTGTTCCAAAAAGATTAACGTTTTGAGTTTATCAATACACATTAGCTATTTTTTTTTCTACTTTACCCTTATTTAAAACTTTATCCTATTTAAAGTTTTCTTCCATTCCCAATTATTCTTATTCAATTCAATGTTATAATCCAAGTAGTAATTGATTGAATAAGAAGTAATTGGTTGAATTGAATAAGAAACAATGGGAATGGAATAATTGGGTGAGACAATTAATAAGTGTGGTATAATATTTTCGCTAGGTATTAATTATATTCCTTAATCTGTGTGCATTAACCTTAAACGACAATCTTTTAGGAACAGAGGGAGTATCATTCTTTAATTAATGTCAAATTGTCATTACATGATGATTAATGACTTTATTTATGTGCTTTATGACATGAGTTATAATCTATTAAATTATCAAGGATGTAAATTATAATAATCCAACAATTATTGTTAAAATTTTTATGAAAATGTTAAAATTATTTTAATTAAACTTGAATTTAGAAGTGAAGAAGTATACATTATTATTTATTAATTATTTAATAAAAAAGTTTACTTGTAATCAATTATTAAAAAAATCAAAAAGATGTTTAGGTAATAAAAAAACTACTACAAACTTAACAATTATTAATAAGACAAATTTTAGAATTTAATATGAAATAACCAATTATTTGTATTTAAAATTTTAGAAACAATTTAAATATGTAATTAAGAAATCGAACTACTTGAACCGATCTCGAACTTATCGAATCGAACTCAAACTTACCGAACCGAACTGTTCGTGAACAAAGACAAACTGAACTACATGGTTCGCGAACATGTTCGATCAAGCAATCGAACATAACATTATGTGCGAACTCGACTCGACTAAGCGAGCAAGTCGAACTCCAACCGAACCGAACCGAACAGAACCGAACAGGTTCGCGAACAGTTCGATTCGTTTGCAGCCTTATATTGAAGTATTCATTAATGTACCTAATACATTGTATAATAATTTACACACTAAATATTGAAAACGTGATATACTATGTGTCGCACATTTTATAATAATTCTCACACCAAACATCGAGACCCTCAATTGATACCGTATTACAGTGGTTGTTGAAATATGATATAAGAACAAGTTCCACAAACAATATTTTTATTTGGAGAATATGAAGATGCACAGTACGGTCTACAATCGTAAGGTAAATTCACTCTACGATCGTAGACCGTGCAAATTTAAAAATTACACGGCTGTATACAAGTATTTTTTCATTTTTATTTTATTCATTTTGGGTGTTCTTTATCTTTTTATTTTTATTTTTTGTAAAACTAAAAATAAAAATAAAAAGGCTCTTCCGCTAGTGTTGCTAGCCTCTTCTATGATGACTTCAGCCCACAAGTCAAAAATTATTTCTCTAGGAAGTTTAGGAACTCTAACAAAATGGTGGATGATGGCACATGTAAAGGCGATTGTGAAGCAACAAGTGAATTAAATTACGATCGGAAAACTGAATTAAAGGCCTTCGATGAGACGAAAGCCGGAGTTAAAGGACTCGTGGATGCCGGAATCACAAAGGTCCCTCGCATATTCATTCATCCACCTGATAATTTGGATAAAATATTATTGTCCAGCTCCGACATGACCAAATTCAATTTTCCAGTTATAGACCTCAATGGTATCGAAAAATATCCGATCCGAAAACGGATAGTCGAAGAGGTCCGGTATGCATCCGAGACGTGGGGTTTCTTCCAAGTGGTGAATCATGGAATCCCAATTAGTGTTTTGGAGGAGATGAAAGATGGTGTGGTTAGGTTTCATGAGCAAGATACAGATGTGAGGAAAAAGTGGTATACGCGAGATAGCTCAAAGACTTTTGTGTATAACTGCAATTTTGATTTGTTTAGATCTCCTGTAGATAACTGGAGGGATACTTTTTATTGTACAATGGCGCCTAGGTCTCCAAATCCAGATGAATTGCCTGCAGTATGTAGGTAAGTTTTTAAACACATACATAAATATTTTTGGAATATTTTTCCCAATTTACTCTTAAATTTGTGAATAAAAAGAGTTATGGGAATATCATTATTTTTAGTGTCATAGGTGTTGACGCCAAGATCCTTTGTCACGTCCCAATCACGTAAGACATCCTGATCCTGCACAGTAAACACGATCAACACCACAAGCTTGACGGCTTCGACCGTCGGGGGATAGCTCAGGCGTGAAAGTCAGTATCGGTGTTCACAAGGTTAATAATGGAGGATAAAATATCTAGTGTATTGAGAGAGATGAAAAATCTTAGTCGTGTATATGCGTACCTTTTCTTGAAGACTTCATCGCTAGGTTATGCTCTCTTACCAGGTTTACCGTGCCACCCACTACCATCTGACACAATCCCCCAATCCTCAGTGATTTCTGCCGACTGCATGCAGGTTGTCACCTTTTTTCCCACTGTGCATGCCGCCGGTCGGCTATAATCCCATCCACATTAATGATCTGCAGACTTATGGTCAATAGCCTTCCTTTTTCATCATTACAAGTCAAAGACTTAGATATTAAAAGATCTAATGGATCAACCCATTGACCCGGTCCAATATTATGGAGATACAATAATGATAATGTAAGAATTAGGCCCTATAACTTTAGGATCCAATAGTGAAGACCTAATGGACTAATTAAATAAATAGGCCCACTCCATTCGGTCCAATAGGGAAAATATCATGACCCAACATTGCCCCCTAATTTTTTACTAAATAGGATATTTAATAGAAAACTATAAGTGGTCCATGATTTTATAGGATTTGATGGGATCGAAATAAGCCTAAACTGAAATTTACCAAAGCCCAATCTGTGAAGAATAATAAAAAAAATAAAAATAAAACTGAAAAGATGGATTAAAACCGAAAGTCCAATTGAAAGGCCCAATCTGTTAGACGCTCGAGACTTAACCCGGACGCCTCCCTCTCAAATTCGTAATCATGACTATCAATTAAATGTGCCGCCCTCGTGTACCGTGTAACCGTCAGTATAAAAGATAAACTTTACCAAAATTGACAGTTTTACCTGCCAATTTGAATTTCGGACTTTTGAGCTCTCTTCTTCTCCCCAGAACTTTTCTTTCCTTCTCTGCGAAATCTTATCAATGGCTTCCCAAGATTCAGAACAAGGTTCGCCCCTCTTAATTGAGCCCTGTTGACAACATCTGAATAGAGAGAAAATTTATGAGAAATGAGATATTGACGTATGTCGGGTTTCAAACCTCTCAGAAACATCCGCGTCATACGTTCCTCATTCTCCACCAAATGAGGTGCAAACCTGGACAACTCTGCAAACTTCTCCTCGTACTGGGACACCGTCATGTTGTTCTGCTCCAGTCTAATAAACTCCACTTCCTTTATATGACGAACACTTTCAGAAAAGTATTTGTCATTGAACAGTTTCTGAAATGTCTCCCAAGACATGCTGAGTGTGGCTGGATGGGTACGTTTCACAGACTCCCACCAGTAGTCTGCCTCGCCACGGAACATAAAGGTGGCGAATGGAACCTTCTGTTCCTCCGTGCATCCCAAGACATCGAATATCTTGGTAATTTGCTTGACCCACGTCTCCGCCTTAACCGGATCCGACGTCTGGTTTTGCATGAATCGCAAAAAGCTTCTAAATATCTCATCGTTCATCGTCTGCTCAGTGGTGTTGTTCACAGGAGGAACATTGCCAGCCTGTTGCACGTTCTCCTCGTTGGTGAGTATAGGCATCTCCACCATCTCATTTACTCCACTGTTAACATTCTCAGTCGACATTCTCAAATACTGCCATAAAACAAGGGTTAATTTAACAAATTAACATATCACATAATATCCCTATATTATGATCGACCAACAAATAAGCTTAGATAGGACACACTAGCGAAGGATTTACTCGTCTCACCCCTCATAGTTCTATTCCCCGATCTCTGCCAGAGATCATATCTCTAAGCTCTGATACCAACTGTGACGCCCCCAAAATAGGTCCAATCCATCCAACCCATTCTGAGTCGCCAAATACATGGTACAGAAAATAACTACAACTTTATGATTATAATTGTCGTGCAAAATACGACAACACATATATTATGAGTTTAAATACAAATATTGTCATCTAGACAGTATTCATACTCAATTAAGTCCTCATTATACTTATTGATACACTGTTTTACAAAATAATGAGGACTACTAAAACAACTGTCTTGAACCATCATTCCACACCTCGACTAGTACTCGCTACATTCTCGCCTCCTGAGAAGAAAATGGAACAACAAAGAAAAGAGTGAGCTCAACTAGCCCAGTAAAGAATATTATGACTAAGATAATATACAACAAATTATCATTAGTCTTCAACAGGGAAAAATCTAATAGAATACAATAGACAACAAGTTTTAAATCAATATTCGCAACGGAAAATAATAATTCATAGAAGAGTTACGTAGAGAATGAAATCTACGATTATCTATGAATTTAAAAGTCCATCATCAACATTTTATCCCTGTAACATCAATCAATAAATATCTTGAATCAAATAGTCATCTTTGCACTACAGGCCAAAGATATTCATCAGTTGGTCATGTTCATCTCAACACCTGTTCATCTTTGCACTACGAGCCAAAGATATTCATCAGAAATCATTCATCTTTGCACTACAGGCCAAAGATATTCAATTATATCATCATTTAGGACTGAGGATGATGAAAAATATTTTAAAGGAAACGAATCTAGTGAAACAAAATAATAAATATTAAGGATTTGTATTTTAGCTATTCCATGTCCAAAAATACCTCATAAATAATCATGGTGGAGTAAAATTCAAGAATGATCAAAACATGAATACAATTAAAGCTAGTATCCAGAATAGATATTTTGGACAAAAAGAAGAAAAATTATTTTCCGGTGAATAGTACCGTATTCGTAAATAGTGCCGTATACGTGAATAGTGCCGTATACGTGAATAGTAACTCCGACACCAAAAGATAGAAATTTCACAAAAAACATCATCATGTTTCGTGAATAGTACTCGTGAATAGTAACTCGAGAATAGTAACTCATGAATAGTAACTCGTGAATAGTAACTCATGAATAGTAACCCCGACATGAAAAAGTTCCAAATTTGATAAAAATTTCCAACTAATATTTCGGCATAATGATATTGAAGAAATAATATCATTTTTAAATAGAATAACATCCCTTACCTCGTAAAGACAGTACTTCTAGTTGAAACACCGGATATAGGCTATGACTTGAACTTGCACCGTATAGCAATACTCAAAGTATTAAAATACTCACAAGAATACGCTCACTAATATAGAGACAGAAAGAGAGAGAAATTTGTAGTTTCTGGTGTGATTTTCAATTCTAACCTAAGCACCCTATTTATAGGAAAATGCTTAGAACACCAAAACAGAAAATTGAATATAATAATAATATATTTATATAATTTTCCTTAGCCCACCATTTTGACCAAAGAAATCAGCCACACATGTGCCAAAAGCAACAAAAACGTTTTTCTAACAAAAAGTACTTAAAACTCCAAAAATTAATTTAGGCCCGATATACCGAAACTTCAATAATTCACAATAAATAGTCATTTTATCAAAAAAATTCAAAACTCCCGACTTTCTATAGGAAATTCCATTATCTACAACTTTGCAGAAGAAAGTTTTTCCAAATTCCAAACAAAAATTGACCGAAATCCACAAACGGATGATTTTACAGGCTATAATCAAATTTCAGTCAAGAATTGTGTCCACCAACACACAAAACATGTGTTAAACATTTAATCTAACAAAAATACTCTTCCTCCTCATTTATTCATATATCCCACATTCATTATAAAATATCACCATTAATATATTATTAAAATAATATATTTAATTGAATTATTTTATCAGGAAAAGTTAAAATATTAATTTACAACAATTGTCGCATTAAAAATTTTTCTCCATCTATATCCACATAAAATCAATATTTTTCCTCATCATATAAATCAATAATTAATTATACACAAATAATATTACAGAATCACAGTACTGGCAACCAGGCCGTTCCCAGGAAAGAGGGGGCTTTCCAATAAGGATCTCTCCTTACTGGCGCGCAATTAGATGACCAAACCTCTCCTTAGACAGAACTTTCTAGACATTGCCAATAATGTTATCTAATAATATTATTTAGATAATATAAATTATTGCTCCGATAATAGAAAATATTGTGTAGTGACAATTATTAAAACAACAGTAATATAAAATATCAACGCAGCAATTATTGAATCAATAAAATAAAATACTGAACAATAATTACTGTAACAATTATTGAGTAGTGTCTTCTTACGTAAGAATCAATAATTGGTGCAATACCGTGTGCTACTGTGCAATAACGCGTATTACTGTGTTTTAACCACCGGGTATTCCAACAGTATTAACGGTAATAACTACGCCGTTATTTATAAACAACTTATTTTTGTCGTTTTCTTCATCCAATCGCTTTCCATTATGGGGCCCACACAAAGCTGCGCCGTCGTACGAATATTCTCCGACAGCAAGAATATTCCACGACCAAACGAATATTCCCCGACAACAATGAATATTTTATGACCACTTGCTTATTTAAAATATTTGCGCATTTTACCCATAACTAACCTCATTAATCAATTTAACCCTTACTATTTCAAAATAATAAATAGAGAAAATTTAAATTTCATTTATTAATAATTTGGGGTCTTACAATACTCCCATGCCAACACTCCCTCGATAGTTACGGAGATCGAGTTGAAGAAGATTCGAGCACGTTGCCATATTCCGGATACTCATTCGGTGAGAGTTCCCAGGTCAAAGGAACAAATGTACCAACGGCCAGAGGGATGGACGGCCGTTCCGGTGACTATTCTTGAGAAGGGGGTTCGGTTCCCTCTCCATATTTTTATGGTAACCCTCCTAGGGTTTCTTAGAGTTGGGTTCGCCCAATTGGTGCCGAACTCTTATATTCATATCCTGACATTCATCGCTTTCTGCCACGACCTAGGCGTCGAGCCCACACTTGACTTTTTCTTCACCGTATACAAGGTCGGCCAGTCTAGAGAGAAATGATTTAAGGCTATAAGCAAGCATTCCTCGAAGACAGGAGAGAAATTCGAGAGACGTTCGTTGGTAAACACTCCTTCGAGCAATAGAGGATGGCATGAGAAATGATTTTTTGTCAGGGGCCCCGAAATCACCTCTTTACCGGACTGGGCCACTGATGAGAAAATTTCTACTGATTTCGGAGACATTCCTGCAGAGCGTGAGGCTGAGATGATAGAACTTTTTGACAATTTCCCGAAGGAGGAATGGAACTATGGACTTTTCTCCAAGCAGGCGTGGTTATACGACCACAAATGTAAGTACGGATTTATTTTATGAATATTTGAAAATTTGATGTGATATGGATTCTGATGTAAAACTGTTAATTTTATGTAGTAACTTTGATTAAACCATCATCTTCGGAGGTGAAGAACTTGGAAGATTTTTTAGTTGGAAAGTCCGCAGAAACCGTTGTCGAAGCTCCACAACAAGAAGCCTCATCCGAAGGCAACCTACTCCCTGAAACACAAACTGCTAAAATATCCACTGTTGAACCTCAAATCCATAAACCCGAAGATGATGAACCCGTTCTCGCGGAAGAAATCCTTTGACCTAGTCGAAAGAGGAGGGCTATCCGAAAACTGCGACCGATTTCCATTCCATCAGATTCCGAAACCTCTACTGAACCTGAACCAATTATTAACTCAACACCTGCTCGAGGGAGCTTACTCGATCTGCCTGTAGACGATCGTAAACAGCTCCTTCGAGTCAAGAAATTAAGAACCCAGATTGGGATGACCAAAAGGAGTGCTAGTGAAGAGATTTTTGATTCTGAAAATACAAAAGTCAAATCTACATTAAGGAGCACAGCTATCAAGATTTCTACTGATAACAAAATATTAATATGTAGGTAACAAATCACAAAGGTATGATTATATTGTTTACTTGCTATATGTGATTTTGTTATAACCTTGCTCCAATGTCATTCTTCGTGCTTAATTTTTTCAATTTGAAAAATGGGGTGATATAACTAATTATATGAATTATTTTTTGTTGATGACAAAGGGGGAGAGATATAACTTGATGATTTATTTATAATGACAAAGGGGGAGATATTGAACTGATAAAGTCATTTTATTTTTCTCTTTGAAATGCATAAATTTAGGGGGAGTCATATACTTAGGGGGAGCATGTTGGTTAAAGTGGTGCATAAATTGTCATCATCAAAAAGGGGGAGAATGTTGGTTTTTGATTATATGATGTTTTGATTGATGACTAATTTAAGTGTGCATGGTTCATGGTGTGATATTATAAAATTAAATATGCATGAATTATGGATTATAATATTATAATTGATATGCATGGATTATGGTTTATTCATGAATATTTGTTGATGTCTTCCTTTCGTTGGTATGATGGAATCAGTTCACATTTGAATTGAAATGTATTAAGGAAGATTTGATATGGAATCTATTAAGGAAGATTTGATTATTAAGGTATGTTGGTATTTATAATAATTACAGATATTATGGTCCTTAACTCCAGCTAGCCCAAATTAGCAATTCTATGTCATCAGAATATTTCGTGGGTGTTAATTTTGCTTAGTGGAGCCCACATTAGTTAGTAGTCTATTTTGAAAAGGAGTCCTACTGAAGCTTTTGAATATTATCCTTATTTGTCTCCTTTATTCATGTTTAACATAGTTGTTTGTGGGTAGTGTTTCACTCCTTGATTTTAGCTCTTCAAAATTAAATAGCTGGCGCATATCTGCTTGTGATTCAAAGCTGCTGAAGTCATGGGTGGTTATAATATTCAAATATATTAGTCCATCTAAATTACGTGATTGCTGGAATCTCTCAGTGAAAATAAATTTGATTAACTGTTAAGTTAATTCAAATTTGAATTAGAAGCTTACAAAGGTAACTGTTCTAAATTGCTAACAACCTTATCTTGCATATCTTTTATCCCTTCATATCAGCTGCTTAGTATAATATCATATCTTCTAAATGAGCTTATCAAGGAAAACAATATATCCGTTGCTTTAAATATTAGTTGCTGATTTTATGATATTGTGAATCTGTGATTGAGAAATTAATAGGATCAGTTTTTCACATAGCCGTTGGAAGCCATACTATATATTTCATCCTTCACGGCATTTGAAGACACGACTTGGAAAAGCTTCAATCAATCTTATATTATTTATCCAATAGCATTTCTAAGTTTTTCCAGCGATATATTTGTATTGTTCTTAAATTGTTTAGTGCTGGAACATTGATACTTCGTGTAAACAAAATCTTTATTCCGAGTGTAAGCCTTGTGTGGCTTGGTCTATCTTGAAGTAGATAGGATCTGTTCGAAGAAAGCTTTCAAGGTTGCAGAGGTGCAAAGGTCTCAGTGGTGAGAAAGGTTGCAGTAGTGCAAATGGGGCAGAGGTGTCCATTACAGCGGAAAGCTTATTTGAACAGGGAGTCTTTTTATTGTATTTAATTGAATATTAAGTTTAATAAAAAGAGTCTCCAATCCTAGTTGGGATTGGACGTGGATTAGGCCACTAGATTAGAGGATAGGGGCTGAACCACGTAAAAATCTTGGTGTGATTTTTACTTCTGTTTATCTCTTTAACTGTCATTCACGTTCTGTACTTCTTGTTATTCACGCCACTATCCCAGACACTAAAGCAGACAGGTCTAGCTGTCTGATAATAAGAAACGAAGAACATAAACTAAAGCAGACACTAAAGCAGACAGGCGTAGCTGTCTGAATTATACCTGTTGCAGAAAATTATAAAAAGTTTTCACCATTTATCACTTTTAGCTTAAACACCTATTCACCCCCCCTCTAGGTGTGCACATACAAAGAATTACATTTGGTATCAAAGCAAGGCTCTACTAATATTGATCGTTGCAGGTCGTAGGGGAAGATCCTATGGCACACCTAAACTTTCAAGAAGGTCAGTCAACAAGTAGGCCACCGCTCTTGCTCGGAAGTGGAAACTTCAACTTTTGGAAGTTCAGAATGAAGATCTATCTGAACCGTGACCCATGGGAATGGTGGGTAGTCGAAAATGGACCAGTCATTCCGCGACATAATGATGGCAAGCCAAAGAATCTCATAGAAATGGACTCAAATGAATCGTATATGTTATCCTATAATTCCAAGGCCATGAATACACTTTTAAGTGGCATGGTTCAGTCAGAGATTGATAAGGTCTCGTCTTGTACTACGGCTAAGGAAATTTGGGACACAGTCATCATGAGCCACGAGGGTACTACTAAAGTGAAGGAGGTCAAGCTGAGCATGCTAATGCACGAATACGAGTTATTCAAATTGGAGAAAAATGAATCAATTAGAGATGCCCAAGCATGATTCCTTACTCTAATGAATTCTCTAAGCATGCTCGGACGAAAGATTGATCAAAAGGAAATCAACCGAAAGCTTCTTAGAGTCATGCCAAAGCGATTCGCACCAAAGGTTACCACACTTCAAGACTCGGCCACAATTAGCACAATGGAAACTCTTACCTTATTTGGAGAACTTGAAGAGTTTGAAAACCAATTAAAATTGTACGATGAAGAAGATGGGACACCTAAGAAGAAGACCTTGGCTCTACAAGCTGAAAGCTACATAGAAGGCAATGATGAAGATTTTGATGAAGAAATTGAAATGCTCTCAAGAAAACTCGAGAGTCTACTTCAAAGAAAGAAACAAAGGAAGAATCAAAAAGGTAACTCAACTCCAGTGAGTAAGTCCAAAGCGGAACAAGAAGAAGAAATTGGCCAATTATGTTTCATGGGACTAGAAGACGTTGATCAACTTAAGGTAACAAATTTTCATGAAAATTTTGAAATATCTACATCTAATTATCTTACTTTACAAAATGAAAATCAAAGGCTTAAAAAGAAAACTGCTTATTTTAAGAACTGCGTAAATGAGCTAATGAATGAAGTTGAGTCACTTATTGAAGAAAGAAAAGAAAATGAATATCTTAAAAATGAAAATCAAAGTTTAAAAGAAAAATTGAAAATGAGAGATGTATGCATAGATGCTTTTAATGATGGAAAAATTATGAATATGCAACATGATGATAATGTAATAAATGCAGAAATAACATCTTTAAAAAATGATCTTGCTAAATTTGTGCAAGGAGAAGAGAACCTAAATGTTATATTAGGGGCACAAAGATCAAGTCTTGATAAACAAGGGATTGGGTATAATCATATTAAAAATGTGAAAAATAGGACTAATAATAATATTAGAATGATTAATAGTAAATCAAGGCATAAACCACTTTATTGTTCACCGTTTGTTACTTGTAAAAAATGTGGTTTTAAAGGTCATTTTGATTATAATTGTAATAAAATTAGAATAAAACAAATTTGGGTAAAGAAATGTGATTTATATGCTACTAACCCAAATGGACCCAAGAAAATTTGGGTACCAAAAAGATAGAGACTATTTGTTTGTAGGTGTCTCAAGATCAAAAAGGAGATGGATGATTCTTTACTTTGAGAGAGTAAGTTACTTATAAAATATTGGGTGGAATCTGTAAGTACCTCATGTTGTCTTTTAAATAGAGTTTTAATTAGATATATTATTATAAAAACTCTATGGAATTCGTAGTATAAGGGTTCATAACATCATTTATTTTGCCAAATGCTCCATATTTAATATACATGATAATCTTGATAAAAGGTTGAGGAATATGTTCATATTTTATTTGATAATTTTGACCCTGATCTGTCAAAAGAAGAGAATGAGGTTTCTGCAGGAAATAGTAATGTAGAACGTGGAAAACAGGCAGCTCAATCCGAGCAGCGTGAGCTGTCTGAATCAGAAGAAAAATCAGATGAACGTGGACAATAAACAAATGAAATTAGACAACCTGAGTCATCTGTTTTAGTTGAAAATGCATACATGCAGACGCCTAACGTCAGACAGCTCAACCCATCTGTATTAGAAGAAAAATTTGATGATCAGTTTGATGTGGAGCTTGACATTACAGAACCTGAACCTGAAGAGCAAATGACTGCAGTAAGGCTTCCTAGATCATTTAGAACAGTGAAAAATTATCCTCCTAACCTGAGCTTTAAAGACATCAACATTGGGATGCCCAAAAGGAGTGCTAGTGAAGAGATTTTTGATTCTGAAAATACAAAAGTCAAATCTACATTAAGGAGCACAGCTATCAAGATTTCTACTGATAACAAAATATTAATATGTAGGTAACAAATCACAAAGGTATGATTATATTGTTTACTTGCTATATGTGATTTTGTTATAACCTTGCTCCAATGTCATTCTTCGTGCTTAATTTTTTCAATTTGAAAAATGGGATGATATAACTAATTATATGAATTATTTTTTGTTGATGACAAAGGGGGAGAGATATAACTTGATGATTTATTTATAATGACAAAGGGGGAGATATTGAACTGATAAAGTCATTTTATTTTTCTCTTTGAAATGCATAAATTTAGGGGGAGTCATATACTTAGGGGGAGCATGTTGGTTAAAGTGGTGCATAAATTGTCATCATCAAAAAGGGGGAGAATGTTGGTTTTTGATTATATGATGTTTTGATTGATGACTAATTTAAGTGTGCATGGTTCATGGTGTGATGTGACGCCCCCAAAATTGGTATACATCACCCATCTTGGGTAGCCAGAAAATACACTACTGACAACTCTATTTAGACACATGTCGTGTAAATTACGATGACTCATATACTGTGAGTTTCAATAGAAATATTGTTACGTATATAATACGACAATATTCATATTTAAATTATTATAATGTCATATAAAGTACAACAACAATTATATCAAGTCCCCGAAGGAACACGAGAAGATTTATGTTCTCCTCTTTCTAATGGAGTGCACCTTTGACGCTTCCATATTCTGATTCGCCTCACCCTATTGTTGTTCACCAAAATTAAATATCAAATGATGTATAAAACATGTCACACACATTTTAAGTTCTCAGTACAATTATTATGCCACACCGTTTCATAATTTGATTAGACTTGTGACTAATTCGTATCACCACTTTATACCCCTATTCTCTCTGCTAGTCCCAGCTACACTTTTATTACCTGAAAGGGATGGTGAAGTAAAAGGGTGAGCACAAACAGCCCAATAAAGGATATCATGACTTAAGATAATTAAATTATCAATAGTTTTCATCAATAATAATTCAGATATTTAGAACATATGGTAGAAGATAAAAGTTTCTAACCATAATAGCAGCGGAATCAACAATCCATTAGAAAAGTCAAGTAGAACATAATGTCTACTATCTCCTCTAGATTAAAAGTTCATCGTTAATATTTCATTTCCTGTAATAATCATCAACAGTTCTTGGTTATACCCAACAAAAAGAGAACTCTCATCACCTGTGACGCCCCCAAAATAGGTATACAACACCCATTCTGAGTCGCCAAAATACATGGTACAGAAACAACTAGCACAGTAAAGAACATTATGACTAAGATAATACAGAACAAATTATCGTTAGTCTTCAATAGGGAAAAATCTAATAGAATACAATAGACAACAAGTTGTAAATCAATAACTGCAGCGGAAACAGCAAACTATTAGAAGAGTCAAGTAGAGAATGAGTTCTACTATCTTCTAAGATTTAAAAGTCCATCATCAATATTTTATCCCTGTAACAACAATCAATAACCATCTTTAATCAAATATTCATCTTTGCACTACAGGCCAAAGATATTCATTTGTATCACCAGTCGGTCATGTTCATCTCAACACCTGTTCATCTTTGCACTACGGGCCAAAGATATTCATCAGTTAATCATTCATCTTTGCACTACGGCCAAAGATATTCAGTAATATCATCATTTAGGACTGAGGATGATGAAAAATATATTAAAGAAAACGAATCCAGTGAAACAAAATAACAAATATTAAGGATTCGTATTTCGATTTATTCATGTCCAAAAATACCTTATAATTATTCATAGTGAAGTAGAATTCAAGAATGATCAAAACATGGATACAATCAAATCTAGTACCCAGAATAGATATTTTGGACGAAAAGAAGAAAATTTTATTTTTCGGTGAATAGTAACTCGTGAATAGTAACTCGTGAATAGTAACTCGTGAATAGTAACTCATGAATAGTAACCCCGACGTGAAAAGTTCCAAATTTGATAAAAATTTCTAACCAATATTTCGGCATAATGATATTGAAGAAATAATATCATTTTTGAATAAAATAACATCCCTTACCTCGTACAGACAGTACTTCTGGTCGGAATACCGGTATAAGGCTGAAAGACACTTGCTCTGATGAATAGAAACTCTCAAAGTATCTAAATACTCACAAAATACACTCAATAATCTAGAGAGAGAAAGAGAGAAAACTTGTTTCTGGTGTGATTTTCAATTCTAACTTAGCCCTCTATTTATAGGAAAATGTTAGCACGCCGAAGCAGACTTAACCTGCAACCTGATGGCTTTACCTGCTACTATTCCCACCCACCACATTTGAATAAAAATCTCAGCACATTTCTTCACCAACCAAGAGTGGGCCCACCAATTCTAGAATTTTCTACCAAAATGATTAACTCCGAAAATTCAACAATTTCTGAACCAGTCATCTCGTAAAATTCATAATAAATCATACGTTCATTTTTAACGGTTCAAAATTTGTGGACATATACTCAACTTATATATGTATAACATATCCAAAAATTACCACGATCCAACGGTCGGATTAAAAATTATAACTCCCGCAAAATATCTCAAAAACCCTGATTTTTAATACCTCCATTCCGACAAAAATACTGATAAAAACCTCAACATTAACTCCTTCATTTTTAACCACAAAAATATATCCCTCATTTATATCCACAAAAATAAATATTTCCTTATCATATGAATCAATAATTAATTATTTACAAATAATATTACAGAATCACATTTATGACAACCAGGCCGTTCCCAGGAAAGAGGGGGCTTTCCAATAAGGATTTCTCCTTACTGGCGCGCAATTAGATGACCAAACCTCTCCTTAGACAGAACTTTCTAGACATTGCCAATAATGTTATCTAATAATATTATTCAAATAATATGAATTATTGATCTGATAATGGGAAATACTGTGTAGTGACAATTATTGAAACAACAATAATATAAAATATCAACGCAGCAATTATTGAATCAATAAAATAAAATACTGAACAGTAATTACTGTAACCATTATTGAGTAGTGCCTTCTTACGTAAAAATCAATAATTGGTGCAATACAGTGTGCTACTGTGTAACAACGCGTATTACTGTGTTTTAACCACCGGGTATTCCAACAGTATTAACGATAACAACTACGCCGTTATTAATAAAAAACATATACTTGTCGTTTTCTTCATCCAATCGCTTTCCGTTATGGGGCCCACAAAAGACTGCGCCGTCGTACGAATATTCCCCGACAGGAAGAATATTCCACGACCAAACGAATATTCCCCGACAACAATGAATATTTTATAACCACTTGCTTATTTAAAATATTTACGCATTTTACCCATAACTAACCTCATTAATCAATTTAACACTTACTATTTCAAAATAATAAATAGAGGGAATTTAAATTTCATTTATTAATAATTTGGGGTCTTACAACCTCCCCTCCTTATGAAATTTCGTCCTCGAAATTGACGTACGTACCTGGTGTTTCGAAAAGATGAGGATACCTCGCTTTCATTTCCGTTTCCAACTCCCAGGTCATTTCCTCAATAGCATGGTTTCTCCACAAAACTTTAACTTGTGGTATGACCTTCGTGCGTAGGACATGCTCCTTTCTATCCAAGATCTTGACAGGTACCTCTTCGTACGTTAAGTCTTCAGCTATCTCGTCCGGTTCTAACTCAATAACGTGGTCTGGGTCTTTCACATATTTACGTAACACAGATATATGAAAAACATTATGAACACGAGACATACTTGGAGGTAACGCAAGTCTATAGGCCACATTTCCTACTCGGTCAAGAATCTGAAATGGACCAATAAATCGTGGATTGAGCTTTCCTCTCTTCCCAAATCTTGTAACTCCTTTCCATGGAGCCACACGCAACAATACATGATCCCCAATGTCAAATTCCACGTCCTTCCGATGAAGATCCGCATAACTCTTTTGTCGATCCTGTGCCGTTTGTATACGTTGTCGAATCGTTTGGATCTTCTCTGTAGTCATGCGTACCAACTCTGGTCCCAACAATGTTGCTTCACCCACCTCGTCCCAGCATACTGGAGAGAGACATTTTCGTCCATATAATGCTTCAAATGGGGCCACACCTATACTTGCCTGATAACTGTTATTGTAAGAGAATTCCACCAATGGTAGGTACTTATCCCAACTCCCTTTGAAATCTAGGACACAAAGTCTTAATAGATCTTCAAGAGTTTGAATAGTCCTCTCTGATTGTTCGTCCGTTTGAGGATGGTATGCCGAACTAAATCGTAAATCTGTGCCCATAGCTTTTTGCAAGCTAACCCAAAATCTTGAAGTGAATCTTGGGTCACGATCCGAAACTATGGATACTGGCATGCCATGCAGTCTCACAATCTCATCTACGTATATACGAGCAAGACGTTCAAGGGAATAAGTCTCCTGTATCGGCAAGAAATGAGCAGACTTGGTTAATCTATCAACAATAACCCAAATAGCATTTATGCCTTGAGAAACCGTGGGAAGACCCGTAACGAAATCCATGGTAATGTGTTCCCACTTCCATTTCGGAATCTCAAGTGGTTGCAATGGACCATTTGGTACTTGATGTTCCGCCTTTACACGTTGACAAGTTAAACACCTCGAGATAAACTTTGCAATCTCTCTCTTCATATTATTCCACCAAAATGTATGTCGTAGATCACGATACATTTTGGTACTTCCAGGATGGATTGCAAATGGTGTATTGTGTGCTTCCATCATGATCTTGTACTTCAAATCAGAATTGTTAGGAACACAGAGTCTAGAGTGAACTCGAAGTATTCCTTCTTCATCGATTCTTGCTTCTGGAATAGAACCTTCTTGCACTTTCTTCTTCATACGCATCAGCTCTATGTCCGTAGCTTGAGCAGCTTTAACTTTATCGATTAAAGTCGGTTCTACTCGTATATTTGATATCATCATGTGGGTACTTGGAGCCTTCATCTCTATCTCCATCCTTTGCAAGTCATACAAAATGGGCCTTTGTGTTAACAACATTGCACTCGTACCCGCATATGATCTTCTACTCAATGCGTCAGCTACTACGTTTGCTTTTCCAGGATGATATTGGATGGTATGATCGTAATCTTTTAACAGCTCGAGCCAACGTCGCTGCCGCATGTTGAGTTCCTTTTGGGTGAAGAAATATTTAAGGCTTTTATGATCTGTATAGATCTCCACTTTCTCCCCATACAGGTAGTGTCTCCAGATCTTCAACGCAAAAACTACTGCTGCCAACTCCAAATCATGAGTAGGATAATTCCTCTCATATTCTTTGAGTTGTCGCAAGGCATAGGCTATGACTTTCCCATGTTGCATGAGAACACATCCTAACCCTTTGCCTGAAGCATCACTGTAGATAACAAATCCATCCGAACCAGATGGTATTGTCAGAACAGGTGCCGAAATGAGTCTCCTCTTAAGCTCTTGAAAACTCTTCTCGCATTCCTCGCTCCATACGAATTTGATATCTTTCCGAGTCAGCTGAGTTAACGGGGTAGCGATTCGAGAAAACCCTTCCACGAATCTTCGATAATAACCAGCTAAGCCTAGAAAGCTACGTACTTCGATCACCGTCTTTGGTTGCTCCCAACTTTGTATTGCTTCAATCTTCGCCGGGTCCACAGATACTCCATGTTTTGACACCACGTGCCCTAGGAAAGCTACTTCCTCAAGCCAGAACTCGCATTTCTTCAACTTGGCATATAACTTATTTTCACGCAGCCTTTGGAGTACCAGCTTCAAATGATGCTCATGATCTTCACGGCTTTTGGAATATATGAGGATGTCATCAATAAAGACAACAACGAACTGATCCAAATAATCCTTAAATACTCGGTTCATCATATCCATGAAAGCCGCAGGAGCATTAGTCAATCCAAAAGACATAACTAGGAACTCATAATGCCCGTACCGAGTTCTGAAGGCAGTCTTTGGAATATCCTCAGTTTTAACCTTCAGCTGATGATATCCAGAACGAAGATCGATCTTTGAAAAGAATTGTGCTCCTTGTAACTGGTCAAACAGGTCATCAATACGAGGTAGCGGATACCTATTCTTAATAGTGACATGGTTTAATTCCCGGTAATCAATACAAAGTCGCATACTCCCGTCTTTTTTCTTTACAAATAAAACAGGAGCACCCCAAGGAGATGTACTAGGACGAATGAAACCGATGTCCAACAACTCTTGTAGTTGGACCTTTAACTCCTGAAGTTCAATAGGAGCCATTCGATATGGGGTTTTAGAAATGGGCTTTGTACCAGGTTCAAGATCAATAAAGAATTCAATTTCTCGTTCCGGGGGTAGACCGGGAAGTTCTTCAGGAAATACGTCAGGAAAGTCAATAACAACAGGAATATTATTCAAATTTGACGTGTCTTTATTCAAATCCATAACATGGGCTAAGAAAGCTTGACATCCGTTTTTTAATAAACGAATGGCTTTATGGCTTGATATAACAGTGATTGATTTTAATGGCTTAGTTGTTTGAATTCGTACAACAGGTTGGTTAGGAATATGAAAACTAACAACCTTACGAAAACAATCAATTTTGGCATGATGAGTAGTTAGCCAATCAATCCCTAAAATCACATCAAAAGCAAGTATCTTTAAAGAGATAAGGTCAACAGGTAAGGTGATGGTACCAACTTGGATCACACAAGATTTATAAACAGTGGATGTCATGAAAGTTTCTCCTAACGGAGTCTCCACAGATAAATCAAAGTCTAACTTCTCCGGAGTCAAGTTTAAACGTTGAGCACAAGCAGGAGAGATAAAAGAATGGGTAGAACCGGTATCTAATAAGGTATAAACTTCGCATGAATTTATGATTAGCTTACCCGTGATCACCTCGTTTGGGTTCCTCGCATGTTGACCAGTCACGACAAACGCTCTTCCAGGAACCGTTGACTTTATCTTTTCTGGGACAGCTTTTTGAGTCACCATCCCCGCTGGACTTGGTTTTGCTACAGTGCAATCTCGAGCGATATGTCCTTCCTTTCCACAATTATAACATACCTTAAACTGTTGTGGGCAGTTTGGGCTGATATGTCCTTCTTTTCCGCACTTATAGCA
Organism: Panax notoginseng; assembly: GCA_016801055.1. Taxonomy (NCBI): domain Eukaryota; kingdom Viridiplantae; phylum Streptophyta; class Magnoliopsida; order Apiales; family Araliaceae; genus Panax; species Panax notoginseng. The sequence continues at coordinate 28,111,431 of CM029022.1, forward strand.
TATAACCGGTGGTCGTTCTCCTCCCTTGGAACCAATTGCTGTTGGTGCTGACGTCTTCGTATTATCATTGTTGAATCTCCTCTTTTTAAAATCTCCTCCCGACTCGCTTCTTCTATTTTCATAGCCACGATTACCACCAGAGTGGTTGCCGTTCTTGTCTGTATTTTTCTTTCTCCGCTGGTTATCATTGTTCTGATGACTACTGTCACCGATATGATCCTGGTTGTGATCCCTCAGTTGACCGTACTCGTTATCTCGCTCTAATAATTGAGCCCTGTTGACAACATCTGAATAGAGAGAAAATTTATGAGAAATGAGATATTGACGTATGCCGGGTTTCAAACCTCTCAGAAACATCCTCGTCATACGTTCCTCATTCTCCACCAAATGAGGTGCAAACCTGGACAACTCTGCAAACTTTGCCTCGTACTGAGATACCGTCATATTATTCTGCTCTAGTCTAATAAACTCTACCTCCTTCATATGACGAATACTTTCAGGAAAGTACTTGTCATTGAACAGTTTTTGAAATGTCTCCCAAGACATGCTGAGTGCGGTTGGATGGGTACGCTTCACAGACTCCCACCAGTAATCTGCCTCGCCACGGAACATAAAGGTGGCGAATGGAACCTTCTGTTCCTCCGTGCATCCCAAGACATCGAATATCTTGGTAATTTGCTTGACCCACGTTTCCGCCATGATCGGATCCGACTTTCCCTTAAATTCTGGTGGTCCCAATTCTTTGAACTGTTTGGCTGTGACAAACCGTGAATTGCTATCATTTCCTCCTGTATTTTGAACACGAGTCTCCCTTGTCTGGTTTTGCATGAATTGCAAAAAACTTCTAAACATTCCATCGTTCATCATCTGCTCATTGGTGTTGTTCACAGGAGGAACATTGCCAGCCTGTTGCACGTTCTCCTCGTTGGTAAGCACCGGTGTCTCCACGGTCTCATTTACTCCACTATTAACATTCTCAGTCGACATTCTCAAATACTGCCATAAAACAAGGGTTAATTAAATAAATTAACAAATCACATAATACCCCTATATTATGACTGACCAATAAATAAGCTTAGGTAGGACACACTAGCGAAGGATTCGTCTCTCCCCTCCTAGTTCTATTCCCCGATCTCCGCCAGAGATCATATCCCTAAGCTCTGATACCAACTGTGACGCCCCCAAAATAGGTATACAACACCCATTCTGAGTCGCCAAAATACATGGTACAGAAACAACTACATCTTTATTATTACAACACAAGAACTGTGAGTTTAAATACAAATATTGTCATTTAGACAATATCCACACTCAAATAAGCCCTCATTACAATTATTGATATATTATTTCACAAAAATAGTGAGGACTACTACAGTAACTTCTAGAACCATCATTCCATACCCCGACTAGTACTCGCTACATTCTCGCCTCCTGAGAAAAATGGAACAAAAAGGAAAAGGATGAGCTCAACTAGCCCAGTAAAGAACATTATGACTAAGATAATACAGAACAAATTATCGTTAGTCTTCAACAGGGAAAAATCTAATAGAATACAATAGACAACAAGTTTTAAATCAATAACTGCAGCGGAAACAGCAAACCATTAGAAGAGTCAAGTAGAGAATGAGTTCTACTATCTTCTAAGATTTAAAAGTCCATCATTAATATTTTATCCCTGTAACAACAATCAATAACCATCTTTAATCAAATATTCATCTTTGCACTACAGGCCAAAGATATTCATTTGTATCACCAGTCGGTCATGTTCATCTCAACACCTGTTCATCTTTGCACTACGGGCCAAAGATATTCATCAGTTAATCATTCATCTTTGCACTACGGCCAAAGATATTCAGTAATATCATCATTTAGGACTGAGGATGATGAAAAATATATTAAAGAAAACGAATCCAGTGAAACAAAATAACAAATATTAAGGATTCGTATTTCGATTTATTCATGTCCAAAAATACCTTATAATTATTCATAGTGAAGTAGAATTCAAGAATGATCAAAACATGGATACAATCAAATCTAGTACCCAGAATAGATATTTTGGACGAAAAGAAGAAAATTTTATTTTTCGGTGAATAGTAACTCGTGAATAGTAACTCGTGAATAGTAACTCATGAATAGTAACCCCGACGTGAAAAGTTCCAAATTTGATAAAAATTTCTAACCAATATTTCGGCATAATGATATTGAAGAAATAATATCATTTTTGAATAAAATAACATCCCTTACCTCGTACAGACAGTACTTCTGGTCGGAATACCGGTATAAGGCTGAAAGACACTTGCTCTGATGAATAGAAACTCTCAAAGTATCTAAATACTCACAAAATACACTCAATAATCTAGAGAGAGAAAGAGAGAAAACTTGTTTCTGGTGTGATTTTCAATTCTAACTTAGCCCTCTATTTATAGGAAAATGTTAGCACGCCGAAGCAGACTTAACCTGCAACCTGATGGCTTTACCTGCTACTATTCCCACCCACCACATTTGAATAAAAATCTCAGCACATTTCTTCACCAACCAAGAGTGGGCCCACCAATTCTAGAATTTTCTACCAAAATGATTAACTCCGAAAATTCAACAATTTCTGAACCAGTCATCTCGTAAAATTCATAATAAATCATACGTTCATTTTTAACGGTTCAAAATTTGTGGACATATACTCAACTTATATATGTATAACATATCCAAAAATTACCACGATCCAACGGTCGGATTAAAAATTATAACTCCCGCAAAATATCTCAAAAACCCTGATTTTTAATACCTCCATTCCGACAAAAATACTGATAAAAACCTCAACATTAACTCCTTCATTTTTAACCACAAAAATATATCCCTCATTTATATCCACAAAAATAAATATTTCCTTATCATATGAATCAATAATTAATTATTTACAAATAATATTACAGAATCACATTTATGACAACCAGGCCGTTCCCAGGAAAGAGGGGGCTTTCCAATAAGGATTTCTCCTTACTGGCGCGCAATTAGATGACCAAACCTCTCCTTAGACAGAACTTTCTAGACATTGTCAATAATGTTATCTAATAATATTATTCAAATAATATGAATTATTGATCTGATAATGGGAAATACTGTGTAGTGACAATTATTGAAACAACAGTAATATAAAATATCAACGCAGCAATTATTGAATCAATAAAATAAAATACTGAACAGTAATTACTGTAACCATTATTGAGTAGTGCCTTCTTACGTAAGAATCAATAATTGGTGCAATACAGTGTGCTACTGTGTAACAACGCGTATTACTGTGTTTTAACCACCGGGTATTCCAACAGTATTAACGATAACAACTACGCCGTTATTAATAAAAAACATATACTTGTCGTTTTCTTCATCCAATCGCTTTCCGTTATGGGGCCCACAAAAGACTGCGCCGTCGTACGAATATTCCCCGACAGGAAGAATATTCCACGACCAAACGAATATTCCCCGACAACAATGAATATTTTATAACTACTTGCTTATTTAAAATATTTACGCATTTTACCCATAACTAACCTCATTAATCAATTTAACACTTACTATTTCAAAATAATAAATAGAGGGAATTTAAATTTCATTTATTAATAATTTGGGGTCTTACATCACCTGTCTTCATATGAACCACCACAGATTATAATTAAATCACAATTCATATTTATAATCAAGTAAATCAACAGTCCAACTTTACACTACAGGCCAAAGATATACAACTGTAAAACCAATAATGCTGAGACTCAGCTTAATACTATCACGACCACGAATTATCCATGCACTACGGGCTAAGGATATTCGTGTTTTCAATTACGGTCATAATTATACCGAATGATCCCTGGTCATAATCATGCCAAGTCCATCTATGCACTACGGGCCAAAGATGACTTTTACCACATCGTTTGTAACATTACGGTCATGATTATACCGAATAATCCATGGTCATAATCATACCAAGTCCATCTATGCACTACTGGCCATAGATGACTTTCAACACAATATAAGCATGAGAATGATGACAATGATATATATAATGAATAAACATAGATCATCATAATAATAAGATAACATAGATCTTAGTGATTTTCAACTTAATTATCCAGAGTCCAAATTGATAACAAAATAATAGATGAAGCACAAACTATTAAGGATATCCTAATCCTTTCAGGACTTTTCACCATTTCATGATAAACTGAATAAACGAATAATAATATCTTACCATAATATGGAGTATGAAATAAAATGATATTCCTTTTACCATAAAATAATACTCCTTACCACAATAATGATATCCCTTACCTGAACATGTGACTTGATTCTGCTTCCTATGAAATTGATCAACTTAAACAATGCTTGCATTCCTTATCTACACTTGGAGTAACATTACACTCAATAGAAATACTCATAATACTATACTCACAATATTGAAGTAAAAGAATTTTATATTTTTAGTGTAGTGATGGTGTGTTGAAAATTAAAATGATGGTGTTTTTCTTTTTCTTCCTTTCTTCTTCTTCTTCTTTCTCCTTTTTTCTCTCTCTGTCTATCTTATCAATATTTTGGCCTACGTAAGGAAGAGGTTGTGAGAAAAATGAGAAAGACATCTCCTAATTTTTGCCTTATTAGGCTCAATCAATTGCCTAACTCCCTTGTCCCACCAAATTGAAATTAAACAATCAAACAAAAGGTTAGTGAGGAATGTGTGGAAAGTTTGAAGTACTAGGAAAATAAGTCTCAAGATTATTCCACCTCTATCAGCATTAACCGCCCCTCTCATAGACCACAATATTCTAGAAGGTTAATACTCCTCTATTATTAGCTCATTTATCCGATTAATTGTTCATTTGACCATTTAACAATTTAACATTTTATAAAAATCATAAATTAAATTAGACTTTTATTTCATAAAATTCGGGGTCTTACAATCACCCCACCTTATGAAATTTCGCCCTCGAAATTTACGTACGTACCTGAAATTGTGAAGAAATAAGAATTTCAAATTCTAGCTCCCATGCTACTTCCTCTGTCTCATGGTTTATCCATTGCCCAATTCCTGTATTTAAGATATCATTCTAGAATGCAGTTTTAAAACAAGGGTTAATTGTCATGCCACATATTATAACTATACTCTGACCGACCAATTAAATACCAAATAAACTTAGGTAGGTCATACTAGCGAAGGAATTCCCCGTCTCTCCCCTCCTAGTTCTTGTCTCACATCTCAGCCAGGGATCATATCCCTAAGCTTTGATACCAACTGTGACGCCCCCAAAATTGGTATACATCACCCATCTTGGGTCGCCAGAAAATACACTACTGACAACTCCATTTAGACACCCGTCGTGTAAATTACGATGACTCATATACTGTGAGTTTCAATAGAAATATTGTTACGTATATAATACGACAATATTCATATTTAAATTATTATAATGTCATATGAAATACAACAACAATTATATCAAGTCCCCGAAGGAACACGAGAAGATTTATGTTCTCCTCTTTCTAATGGAGTGCACCTTTGACGCTTCCATATTCTGATTCGCCTCACCCTATTGTTGTTCACCAAAATTAAATATCAAATGATGTATAAAACATGTCACACACATTTTAAGTTCTCAGTACAATTATTATGCCACACCGTTTCATAATTTGATTAGACTTGTGACTAATTCGTATCACCACTTTATACCCCTATTCTCTCTGCTAGTCCCAGCTACACTTTTATTACCTGAAAGGGATGGTGAAGTAAAAGGGTGAGCACAAACAGCCCAGTAAAGGATATCATGACTTAAGATAATTAAATTATCAATAGTTTTCATCAATAACAATTCAGATATTTAGAACATATGGTAGAAGATAAAAGTTTCTAACCATAATAGCAGCGGAATCAACAATCCATTAGAAAAGTCAAGTAGAACATAATGTCTACTATCTCCTCTAGATTAAAAGTTCATCGTTAATATTTCATTTCCTGTAATAATCATCAACCGTTCTTGGTTATACCCAACAAAAAGAGAACTCTCATCACCTGTCTTCATATGAACCACCACAGATTATAATTAAATCACAATTCATATTTATAATCAAGTAAATCAACAGTCCAACTTTACACTACAGGCCAAAGATATACAACTGTAAAACCAATAATGCTGAGACTCAGCTTAATACTATCACGACCACGAATTATCCATGCACTACGGGCTAAGGATATTCGTGTTTTCAATTACGGTCATGTTTATACCGAATGATCCCTGGTCATAATCATGCCAAGTCCATCTATGCACTACGGGCCAAAGATGACTTTTACCACATCGTTTGTAACATTACAGTCATGATTATACCGAATAATCCATGGTCATAATCATACCAAGTCCATCTATGCACTACTGGCCATAGATGACTTTCAACACAATATAAGCATGAGAATGATGACAATGATATATATAATGAATAAACATAGATCATCATAATAATAAGATAACATAGATCTTAGTGATTTTCAACTTAATTATCCAGAGTCCAAATTGATAACAAAATAATAGATGAAGCACAAACTATTAAGGATATCCTAATCCTTTCAGGACTTTTCACCATTTCATGATAAACTGAATAAACGAATAATAATATCTTACCATAATATGGAGTATGAAATAAAATGATATTCCTTTTACCATAAAATAATACCCCTTACCACAATAATGATATCCCTTACCTTAACATGTGACTTGATTCTGCTTCCTATGAAATTGATCAACTTAAACAATGATTGCATTCCTTATCTACACTTGGAGTAACATTACACTCAATAGAAATACTCACAATACTATACTCACAATATTGAAGTAAAAGAATTCTATATTTTTAGTGTAGTGATGGTGTGTTGAAAATTAAAATGATGGTGTTTTTCTTTTTCTTCCTTTCTTCTTCTTCTTCTTTCTCCTTTTTTTTCTCTCTCTCTCTCTCTATCTTATCAATATTTTGGCCTACGTAAGGAAGAGGTTGTGAGAAAAATGAGAAAGACATCTCCTAATTTTTGCCTTATTAGGCTCAATCAATTGCCTAACTCCCTTGTCCCACCAAATTGAAATTAAACAATCAAACAAAAGGTTAGTGAGGAATGTGTGGAAAGTTTGAAGTACTAGGAAAATAAGCCTCAAGATTATTCCACCTCTATCAGCATTAACCGCCCCTCTCATAGACAACAATATTCTAGAAGGTTAATACTCCTCTATTATTAGCTCATTTATCCGATTAATTGTTCATTTGACCATTTAACAATTTAACATTTTATAAAAATCATAAATTAAATTAGACTTTTATTTCATAAAATTCGGGGTCTTACATGTGATATTATAAAATTAAATATGCATGAATTATGGATTATAATATTATAATTGATATGCATGGATTATGGTTTATTCATGAATATTTGTTGATGTCTTCCTTTCGTTGGTATGATGGAATCAGTTCACATTTGAATTGAAATGTATTAAGGAAGATTTGATATGGAATCTATTAAGGAAGATTTGATTATTAAGGTATGTTGGTATTTATAATAATTACAGATATTATGGTCCTTAACTCCAGCTAGCCCAAATTAGCTATTCTATGTCATCAGAATATTTCGTGGGTGTTAATCTTGCTTAGTGGAGCCCACATTAGTTAGTAGTCTATTTTGAAAAGGAGTCCTACTGAAGCTTTTGAATATTATCCTTATTTGTCTCCTTTATTCATGTTTAACATAGTTGTTTGTGGGTAGTGTTTCACTCCTTGATTTTAGCTCTTCAAAATTAAATAGCTGGCGCATATCTGCTTGTGATTCAAAGCTGCTGAAGTCATGGGTGGTTATAATATTCAAATATATTAGTCCATCTAAATTACGTGATTGCTGGAATCTCTCAGTGAGAATAAATTTGATTAACTGTTAAGTTAATTCAAATTTGAATTAGAAGCTTAAAAAGGTAACTATTCTAAATTGCTAACAACCTTATCTTGCATATCTTTTATCCCTTCATATCAGCTGCTTAGTATAATATCATATCTTCTAAATGAGCTTATCAAGGAAAACAATATATCCGTTGCTTTAAATATTAGTTGCTGATTTTATGATATTGTGAATCTGTGATTGAGAAATTAATAGGATCAGTTTTTCACATAGCCGTTGGAAGCCATACTATATATTTCATCCTTCACGGCATTTGAAGACACGACTTGGAAAAGCTTCAATCAATCTTATATTATTTATCCAATAGCATTTCTAAGTTTTTCCAGCGATATATTTGTATTGTTCTTAAATTGTTTAGTGCTGGAACATTGATACTTCGTGTAAACAAAATCTTTATTCCGAGTGCAAGCCTTGTGTGGCTTGGTCTATCTTGAAGTAGATAGGATCTGTTCGAAGAAAGCTTTCAAGGTTGCAGAGGTGTAAAGGTCTCAGTGGTGAGAAAGGTTGCAGTAGTGCAAATGGGGCAGAGGTGTCCATTACAGCGGAAAGCTTATTTGAACAGGGAGTCTTTTTATTGTATTTAATTGAATATTAAGTTTAATAAAAAGAGTCTCCAATCCTAGTTGGGATTGGACGTGGATTAGGCCACTAGATTAGAGAATAGGGGCTGAACCACGTAAAAATCTTGGTGTGATTTTTACTTCTGTTTATCTCTTTAACTGTCATTCACGTTCTGCACTTCTTGTTATTCACGCCACTATCCCAGACACTAAAGCAGACAGGTCTAGCTGTCTGATAATAAGAAAAGAAGAACATAAACTAAAGCAGACACTAAAGCAGACAGGCGTAGCTGTCTGAATTATACCTGTTGCAGAAAATTATAAAATGTTTTCACCATTTATCACTTATAGCTTAAACACCTATTCACCCCCCCTCTAGGTGTGCACATACAAAGAATATTATGGAGTGGCAAGAAAAAGGAGATTAAACCCATATGAAGTTTGTGACCCCAATAAGCTTCAAATCAAATAATAAATACAAAACAAAATGAATCAAACACTGTTCAATAACTCAGATCATTTGGTAAACTTGTGTCCAAGTGTAATTTGGAAACAAAAAAATGGATTAAAATAAATAATATTAGAACAACCACTTCATGTGTGGTGTGGGGCGCGCCGGTGGCGGTCTGGAAGCAGCGCGGGGCGCGTCGGTCGGCGGACAGAATTTTTCTGGTTCGTTTGTTGGAAGGACATTATGGATATTTGAATCATAATGTGAAATAGGGTTAGAATAGAATTAGTAGCTATAAATATTATCTATTGTAAAACCCTATGTAACTAAAAATCATCAATATAACAAGGAGTTGTCTGTGAAGTACCCAAATTGTGAAACCACGTAAATCTCTGTGTTAATTCTTTATTATCGTGTGCGTGTGTGATCCTAATTCTAACACGAAGAATGGGCTGTAATACCCGGAAAATAAAAATACTTAATTTTAAAACATGTTAATTGGACTTTATTTTTATTTGGGTCAACTCGTATTTAACTTATGTGGGCTAATAAGTATTAATAAGTGATGTATATATTAAATTAGAAAAATTTGGGCCTTAATATTAATTGAACCCAAATAGAAGTTTTTTTAGAATAAGACCTCTTCATTAATAAACATCTATACCTAATTTTATTTTATAGTACAAACAGAGGGAAAGAGAGGAGAGAGAGGCTTGTGTGGCTGCGAAAAGAGAAAAAAAAAAGAGATTGCTATCAAGTGAGAAACAATTCAGGTGAGTAAGTATGGTTTGAAAATTCTTGTAGTAGTGATTTTTTTTATTGTTATAATAATGATAAGGGTGATGAACTAATGTTATACGTATATATATATATATATATATATATATATATATATATATATATATAATGGCCAAACTTGAGTCCAAATTCAGATATATATGTATATGTATATATATAAGAATAAGTTTGAATAAACCTCAAAATAAGTAAATAGAGCACTAATTAATAACCTCAAAATATTAATAGTGGTGATCCATTAATGAAGTACTAAATAGAATTCTCCAAACAGAGTCAAAATAATCAAAAACTTAAAATTCGAATCAACCTAAATGGTCAAAGGCAAAACTCTCATCACACTAGCCTTGAACCACCCCTGCAAACCTGCCGGAAGAAAAATACAGTATGAGCCAATTGCCCAGTACGGATACAGATATACAAAAGATATACAACTGATATACGAAAATAACTGAGGTAAAATACTGAACAAGCCTCAAGTGCAAATACGAACGAAAATGTAATATCCAAAGATCTGAATGGAATATATCTGGATTGAGATGGTATCAGAGCTTATGTTCTTTCTTGTAGAAAACCTATTTAGGTTTGATCTGTGAGTTGTGGGTAAACCATTGGGTAGACGTAGGAGTTTGATTTTATTTTGTTATTTGTTTGGTTGATCTTTATTTTGACCAACTGTCTATTTCTTTTTGATTTGTAGTTGATTTGAGGAAAGTGGAATGATTTGTTAAGGTGGTTGAGTAATGATATTAGTTAAGAATTTTGATTTAATCATTGAGGTGAATAGAGTTATACTTTGTACAAATATGAAGTGATCATATATGAGATGCGATTATAATATGAGTATTTGTATCAACGAGTATTTGATTTTGGAGTTATTTTGTAACAATTTAATATGATATTAGAATTGAGGATTTGATTTGGGTGATGATTTAGTTTTTGTTAAGTTTGTGGATACTTGAGGTATGTGTATTGATGGAATACTATAACAAAGTGAAAACTATTCAGTATAGAGAATCTCTTATAAACTTAACTTGTAAATATTCGAGGTAATTAGGTTAATCATTTGAGGCTAATGATCAATTTTGCCGCTATTTTGTAGTAGGATATTAGAGTTATGTTGTATGGAGTTTCTTTGTGATAGTAAGAGGATATCTTTGAATTTGTTAGATTAAGGTTTGCAATAAGAGAATGATAGATTCATTAATTGATTAGATAGCAAGTGATGAAATTCAATTGATTTTGAGAGGTCTTGAATAATTGTAGTTTGCTTATACAAATGGTAAAATATGCGACTTGGAGATTGATATGGTGATAAGGAGATCTTGATAGTATATGTTGGTGTAATAATATTTGAGAACTAATTTGATTTGAGGTTATGATATTTTGAAACTCTTAAGAACTTAGGAGAGTTGGTGATAAAGAGATATTAGTAGTATATTCTTTTTGGTGTAATATTATTTGATGAATAGTTCAAATTGAGGATGAGATATTTTGAAGCTCTTGAGGACTTGAGGAGAGTTGGTAATATAGTTTGCATAGTTGTTTTGTTTATCTAATGTCTTTAGAGTTTTGTATGAATTTATGTAAAATAAAACAAAAATAATTTGTTAGATCTCTGTCATGTGTGGAATATAAAAGTTTTACGAATTAAAGATAATTTTAAATGTTTTAGGTATTCGAATCGTATTTAGATGAAGAAAATTTTTGTGATTTTGAATTATATTCCGAAGAGTACGTTTACAAGAATGAAACTCAAAGATATTAGCGACAGCCGCACCAACGGTGGATCATGTGATCTAATTTGATGCAACACGAACAACCTTACCAAGGCTTGGCACGGTAGCTGACGAATCTTTTACAAGTACATTGATAATTACGTGGACCGATGACTTATCCGCGTTGATCGTTACAAATGGAGACGATACGTCGTAACTAAATTTATTTACGTTTTTGTAGCTTATTTGAATTCCGAGGACGGAATTATTTTTAAGGGGTGAAAAATGTAATAACCCATTTTTTTTTATAATTAAATATTAATTGGTTTTATTTTATACAATTGTATTTAAATTGGAACAGGTAAATGATTTTGTTTCCCTCTTTTCTTCTTTGTTTTGTTTGGATAATCAAGTTCTTTTAGTAGATAATTAAGTAATGGATTAAACTAAAAATGAGGAGTCCATTAGAGTTTTGTAGCTCCTATATTGAGTTATTTGTATATTTAAAGGGTGAAGTTGTCAAGAGCGGGTTAAGAGGAGAAAGACAATTTCATTTGTTAAAATTTTGAGGAAGACATTCATATATTGAGTATATTCGAGCGGAGTATCCGCATCTTTTTGAAATTTAATACGTTTCCATTCTTTTGAATTCCGAGGACGGAATTCTTTTTAAGGGGTAGGTGATGTAATACCCGGAAAATAAAAGTACTTAATTTTAAAACATGTTAATTGGACTTTGTTTTTATTTGGGTCAACTCGTATTTAACTTATGTGGGCTAATAAGTATTAATAAGTGATGTATATATTAAATTAGAAAAATTTGGGCCTTAATATTAATTGAACCCAAATAGAAGTTTTTTTAGAACAAGACCTCTTCATTAATAAACATCTATACCTAATTTTATTTTATAGTACAAACAGAGGGAAAGAGAGGAGAGAGAGGCTTGTGTGGCTGCGAAAAGAGAAAAAAAAAAGAGATTGCTATCAAGTGAGAAACAATTCAGGTGAGTAAGTATGGTTTGAAAATTTTTGTAGTAGTGATTTTTTTTATTGTTATAATAATGATAAGGGTGATGAACTAATGTTATATATATATATATATATATATATATATATATTGTAAGACCCCAACTTATTAATGAATAAAATCAAATTTTCTCTAAATATTATTGTGAATAATAAGGGGTTAATTTAATATAATACTTTGGTTATGGGTGAAATGTGCAAATTTTGCAAAATAAGTAAGTGGTTATAAAATATTCATTTTGTTGGGGAATATTCGTTTGGTCGTGGAATATTCTTGCTGTCGGGGAATATTCGTACGACGGCGCAGCCTTGTGTGGGCCCCATAACGAAAAGCGATTAGATGAAGAAAACGACGAGTATAGGTTATTTATAAATAACGGCGTAATTGTTACCGTTAATACTGTTGGAATATCCGGTGGTTAAAATACAGTAGCACACGGTATTACACCAATTATTGATTCTTACGAAGGAAGGTACTACTCAATAATTGTTACAGTAGTTACTGTTCAATATTTTATTGATTCAATAATTGCTGCATTGATATTTTATATTATTGTTGTTTCAATAATTGTTGCTGTACAGTATTTTCCATTATCAGATCAATAATTCATATTATTTGAATAATATTATTAGATAACATTATTGGCAATGTCTAGAAAGTTCTGTCTAAGGAGAGGTTTGGTCATCTAATTACGCGCCAGTAAGGAGAAATCCTTATTGGAAAGCCCCCTCTTTCCTAGGAACGGTCTGGTTGTCATAAATGTGACTCTGTAATATTATTTGTGAATAATTAATTATTGATTCATATGATAAGGAAATATTTATTTTATGTGGATATAAATGAGGGATATATTTTTGTGGTTAAAAATGAAGGAGTTAATGTTGAGGTGTTTTATCTGTATTTTTGTCAGAACGGATGTATTAAAAATCAATCAGGGTTTTTGAGATATATTGCGGGGGTTATAATTTTTAATCCGACTGTTGGATCGTTGTGATTTTTGGATATGTTATACATATATAAGTTGAGTTTTGTGCAGAATAAGGGTGGAAATGATAAAAACGCGCGGTTTGTCACGGCTAAGCAGTTCAAAGAATTGGGACCACCAAAATTTAAGGGAAAGTCGGATCCGATCATGGCGGAAACGTGGGTCAAGCAAATTACCAAGATATTCGATGTCTTGGGATGCACGGAGGAACAGAAGGTTCCATTCGCCACCTTTATGTTCCGCGGTGAGGCAGACTTCTGGTGGGAGTCTGTGAAGCGTACCCAGCCTGACGCACTCAACATGTCCTGGGAAACGTTTCAGAAACTGTTCAATGACAAGTACTTTCCTGAAAGTATTCGTCATATTAAGGAGGTGGAGTTTATCAGACTGAAACAAAACAACATGACGGTGTCCCAGTACGAGGCGAAGTTTGCAGAGTTATCCAGGTTTGCACCTCATTTGGTAGAAAATGAGGAACGAATGACAAGGATGTTTCTGAGAGGTCTAAAATCCGAGATTCGGCAATATCTTATCTCTCATAAATTTTTTTTATATTCAGATGTTGTAAACAGGGCTCAATTATTAGAGCGAGATAATGAGTATGTTCAACCGAGGGACCACAACCAGGGTCATACTGGTGACAGCAGTCATCGGAGCGATGAGAACCAGCGAGGAGGGAAAAATACAGACAAAAGTGGTAACCACTCTGGTGGTAATCGTGGTCGTGATAATAAAAGGAGCGAGTCAGGAGGAGATTTCAAGAAGAGAAGGTACAACAATGATAATGTGAAGAAGTCAGCACAAACATCAACTGTTTCTAGGGGAGGAGAACGACCACCGGTCGTATGTTACAAATGTGGGAAAGAGGGACATATCAGCCCAAACTGTCCACAATAATCCAAGGTATGTTATAACTGTGGAAAGGAGGATCATATAGCTCGAGAGTGTTCTGTAACAAAACCAAGTTCAGAGGGGATGGTGACTCCAAAAGTTGTCCCGGATAAGTCAAAATCAGCGGTTCCTGGAATGGCGTTTGTCGTGACTGGCCAAAACGCGAGAAACCCGAACGAGGTGATCACGGGTAAGCTAATCTTGAATTCTTGCGAAGTTTATACTTTACTAGATACCGGTTCTACCCATTCTTTTATCTCTCCTGCTTGTGCTCAACGTTTAAACTTGACTCCGGAGAAATTAGACTTTGACCTATCTGTGGAGACTCCGTTAGGAGAAACTTTCATTACATCTACAGTTTATAAATCTTGCTTAATCCAAGTTGGCACAATCACATTACCTGTTGACCTTATCTCTTTAAAGATACTTGCTTTTGATGTGATTTTAGAAATTGATTGATTAACTACTCATCATGCCAAAATTGATTATTTTCGTAAGGTTGTTAGTTTTCATATTCCTAACCAACCTGTTATGCGAATTCAAGCAACCAAACCACTAAAATCAATTGCTGTCATACCAAGCCATAAAGCCATTCGTTTATTAAAAAACGGATGTCAAGCTTTCTTAGCCCATGTCATGGACTTGAACAAAAATACGTCAGATTTGAATGATATTTCTGTTGTTAGTGAATTTCCTGACGTATTTTCTGGCTTAACCCAGAGCGTGATATTGAATTTTTGTATTGATCTTCAACCCGATACAAAACTCATTTCTAAAATCTCATATTGAATAGCTCCTATTAAACTTCAGGAGTTAAAAACCCAACTATAGAAGTTGGTACCCGAGCCTTTATCTGGTGACTTCCTTTGTGGAATGCACCAAAGCCAGACTCTCCGTAAGGGACTCTATATTTGTGTGATGGTAAAACAATAGGTGCCATTGTGACGTGCTATCCAAGATTGGGATATGAATCACAATTGAGAGCAACCGAAGTCGGTGACTAAAATACGTAGTTTTCTGGGCTTAGCTGGTTATTATCGGAGAATTGTGGAAGGATTTTCTCGAATCGCTACTCCGTTAACTCAACTGACTCAGAAAGATACAAAATTCGTATAGAGTGAGGAATGCAAGAAGAGTTTCTAAGAATTCAAGAGGAGACTCATTTTGGCACCTGTTCTGACAATACCATCTGGTTCGGATAGATTTGTTATCTACAGCGATGCTTCAGGCAAAGGGTTAGGATGTGTTCTCATGCAACATGGGAAAGTCATAGCCTATGCCTCGCGACAACTCAAAGAATATGAGAGGAATTATCCTACTCATGATTTGGAGTTGGCAGCAGTCGTTTTCGCGTTGAAGATCTGGAGACACTACCTGTATGGGGAGAATGTGGAGATCTATACAGATCATAAAAGCCTCAAATATTTCTTCACCCAAAAGGAACTCAACATGCGGCAGCGACGTTGGCTCGAGCTGTTGAAAGATTACGATCATACCATCCAATATCATCCTGGAAAAGCAAACGTAGTAGCTGACGCATTGAGTAGAAGATCATATGCGGGTACGAGTGCAATGTTGATAACACAAAGGCCCATTTTGTATGACTTGCAAAGGATGAAGATAGAGATGAAGGCTCCAAGTACCCACATGATGATATCAAGTATACGAGTAGAACCGACTTTAATCGATAAAGTTAAAGCTGCTCAAGCTAAGGACATAGAGCTGATGCGTATGAAGAAGAAAGTGCAAGAAGGTGCTATTCCAGAAGCAAGAATCGATGAAGAAGGAATACTTCAAGTCAACTCCAGACTTTGTGTTCCTAACGATTTTGACTTGAAGCATAGAATAATGATGGAGGCACACAACACACCGTTTGTAATCCATCCTGGGAGTACCAAAATGTATCACGATCTTCGACATACATTTTGGTGGAGCAATATGAAAAGAGAGATCGCGGAGTTTATCTCGAGATGTTTAACTTGTCAACGTGTAAAAGCGGAGCATCAAGTACCAAAGGGTCCATTGCAACCACTTGAGATTTCGAAATGGAAGTGGGAACACATTACTATGGATTTCGTTACAGGTCTTCCCAAGGTTTCTCAAGGCATAGATGCGATTTGGGTTATTGTTGATAGATTAACCAAGTCTGCTCATTTCTTACCGATACGTGAGACTTATTCCCTTGAACGTCTTGCTAGTATGTATGTGAACGAGATTGTGAGATTGTATGGCATGCCAGTATCCATAGTTTCGGATCGTGACCCAAGGTTCACTTCACGATTTTGGGTTAGCTTACAGAAAGCTATGGGCACGGATTTACGATTCAGTTCGGCATACCATCCTCAAACGGATGGACAATCAGAGAGGACTATTCAAACTCTTGAAGATCTATTAAGACTCTGTGTCCTAGATCTCAAAGGGAGTTGGGATAAGTACCTACCATTGGTAGAATTCTCCTATAATAACAGTTATCAGACGAGCATAGGTGTGGCTCCATTCGAGGCGTTGTATGGAAGAAAATGTCGTTCTCCAGTATGCTGGGACGAGGTGGGTGAAGCAACATTGTTGGGACCAAAGTTGGTACGCATTACTACAGAGAAGATCCAAACGATTCGACAACGTATACAAACGGCACAGGATCGACAAAAGAGTTATGCGGATCTTCATCGGAAGGACGTGAAATTTAATATTGGGGATCATGTATTGTTACATGTTGCACCATGGAAGGGAGTTACAAGATTTGGAAAGAGAGGAAAGCTCAATCCAAGATTTGTTGGTCCATTTGAGATTCTTGAGCGAATAGGAAATGCGGCATATAGACTCGCATTACCTCCAAGCATGTCTCGTGTTCATAAGGTTTTTCACATATTCATGCTTCCTAAATATGTTAAAGACCCGAACCACATTATTGAGTTAGAACCAGACGAGATAGCTGAAGATTTAACGTACGAGGAGGTACCTGTTAAGATCATGGATAGGAAAGAGCATGTCCTACGCACAAAGGTTATATCACAAGTTAAGGTTTTGTGGAGAAACCATGCTATTGAAGAAATGACCTGGGAGTTAGAATCAGAAATGAAAGCGAGGTATCCTCACCTTTTCGAAATATCAGGTACGTACGTCAATTTCGAGGACGAAATTTCATAAGGAAGGGAGGTTGTAAGACCCCAACTTATTAATGAATAAAATCAAATTTTCTCTAAATATTATTGTGAATAATAAGGGGTTAATTTGATATAATACTTTGGTTATGGGTGAAATGTGTAAATTTTGCAAAATAAGTAAGTGGTTATAAAATATTCATTTTGTCGGGGAATATTCATTTGGTCGTGGAATATTCTTGCTGTCGGGGAATATTCGTATGACGGCGCAGACTTGTGTGGGCCCCATAACGGAAAGCGATTGGATGAAGAAAACGACAAGTATAAGTTATTTATAAATAACGGCGTAGTTGTTACCGTTAATACTGTTGGAATACCCGGTGGTTAAAATACAGTAGCACACGGTATTACACCAATTATTGATTCTTACGAAGGAAGACACTACTCAATAATTGTTGCAGTAGTTACTGTTCAATATTTTATTGATTCAATAATTGCTGCATTGATATTTTATATTATTGTTGTTTCAATAATTGTTGCTGCACAGTATTTTCCATTATCAGATCAATAATTCATATTATTTGAATAATATTATTAGATAACATTATTGGTAATGTCTAGAAAGTTCTGTCTAAGGAAAGGTTTGGTCATCTAATTGCGCGCCAGTAAGGAGAAATCCTTATTGGAAAGCCCCCTCTTTCCTGGGAACGGCCTGGTTGTCATAAATGTGATTCTGTAATATTATTTGTGAATAATTAATTATTGATTCATATGATAAGAAAATATTTATTTTATGTGGATATAAATGTTGGATATATTTATTGTGGTTATAAATGAAGGAATTAATGTTGAGGTGTTTTATTAGTATTTTGTCGGATTGGAGGTATTAAAAATCAAACCAGTGTTTTTTGAGATATTTTGCGGGGGTTATAATTTTTAATCCGACCGTTGGATCGTGGTAATTTTTGGATATGTTATAGATATATAAGTTGAGTATATATCCACAAATTTTGAACCGTTAAAAATGAGCGTATGATTTGTTATGAATTTTAAGAGGTGGCTGATTCGGAAATCAGGTTATAAATCATTTTTGATAGAAAATTCTAGAATTGGTGGGCCCCACTTGTGGTTGGTGAAGAAATGTGCTGAATTATATTTCAAATGTGGTGGGTGGGAATAGTAGCAGGTAAAGCCATCAGGTTGCAGGTCAAGCCTACTAAAATTTTCCTATAAATAGAGGGCTAAGTTAGAATTGAAAATCACACCTGAAACAAGTTTTCTCTCCTTCTCTCTCTAGATTATTGAGTGTATTTTGTGAGTATTTAGATACTTTGAGAGTTTCTATTCATCAGTGCAAGTTTCTTTCAGCCTTATACCGGTATTCCGACCAGAAGTACTGATATTTTGAGGTAAGGGATATTATTTTCTTCTTAAATGATATTATTTTCTTCAATATCATTATGCTGAAATATTGATATGAGTTTTTATCAAATTTAGAACTTTTTGTGTCGGGGTTACTATTCACGTATACGTTACTATTCACGTATACAGCACTATTCACGAATACGGCACTATTCATCGAAAAATAAAATTTTTTCTTTTTGTCCAAGATGTCTATTATGGTTACTATCTTTGATTGTATCCATGTTTTGATCTTTATTTTTGAATTCTGCTTCACAATTGATTATTATGAAGTATTATTGATCTTGGATAAACTGTTATACGAATCCCTACTATTTGTCTTTCTGTCTCACTGGATTCATTTTTTTAATATATTTTTCATCATCCTCAGTCCTAAATGATGATATTACTGAATATCTTTGACCTGTAGTGCAAAGATATATGATTACTTGATGAATATCTTTGGCCTGTAGTGCAAAGATGAACAAGTGTTGAGATGAACATGAATGACAGGTGATACAAATGAATATATTTGGCTTGTAGTGCAAAGATGAATATTTGGATAAAGATGATTATTAATTAATGTTACAGGGATAGAATATTGATGATGGACTTTTAAATCTTAGAAGATAGTAGAATTCTTTCTCTACTTGACTCTTCTAATGGTTTGCTGTTTCCGCTGCAGTTGTTGATCTAAAACTTGTTGTCGATTATATTCTATTAGATTTTTTCCTGTTGAAGACTAACGATAATTTGTTGTATATTATCTTAGTCATAATATTCTTTACTGGGCTAGTTGAGCTCACCCTTTTCCTTTTTGTTCCATTTTTCTTCTCAGAAGGTGAGAACATAGCAGGATCTAGTCGGGGTATGGAGTGATGGTTCTAGAAAGATGTTTTAGCAGTCCTCACTATTTCTGTAAAATAGTGTTTGAATAATTGTAATGAGAATTTATTTGAGTGTGGATATTGTCCAGAAGACAATATGTGTATTTAAACTCACAGTATGTGTTGTCGTATTTTGCACGACAATTGTATTATTGAAGTTGTAGTTTGCTTTCTGTACCATGTATTTGGCGACTCAGAATGGGTGTTGTATACCTATTTTGGGGGCGTCACACACACACACACACACACAACACACACACACACACACACACACACATATATATATATATATATATATATATATTATATATATATATATATAATGGCCAAACTTGAGTCCAAATTTAGATATATATGTATATGTATATATATAAGAATAAGTTTGAATAAACCTAAAATATAGAGTTTTAAAAAAAATCGTAACAGGATGAAGGTGTTTTGAAGATGATGGTGTATTAAATATATATATATATAGTGCGGTGTGTGTGTGTGTGTGTGTGTGTGTGTGTGTGTGTGTATATATATATATATATATATATATATTGTATGTTATTAATGGTATTTATATTATGTTGTATATATTATATTAACTAATCCATGTTATTTATAAATCAAATTAAAAATTTTGTATACTAATTAATTAATTCTAATGATTAAATTATAAATTTACCTAAAAATAAATTAGACAATATTATGTTAGTAATGGTTGGATTTGTAATAAAATCTTATTAAATTATTTAAATTGAACGGAAATAATTTTTAGAGTTATACTTGGAATATAAATTTTGGAGTATTAATAATTGATATAAGGCGATGATTAAAAGCATATTAAATAGATTATAAATTATTTTGGAATTTTTAGTTTGAATTATTTTTAATTTGAGGTGAATATGTTTAGGTTGTGAATAACGGTTCGTATTTGATATTGTTGGCATTTGAGTGTAACATTTTGTGGAGTATGCTATAAATGGTTTGGAAGTATCAGGTACGGATTTCGTACTCTTTCAGCAATACTTTTGTTAAATTTGATTTATTCGTTTTGTTCCTCGTTTCAAATTCTGTTATTATTTCACATAATTGTTTCTTGTGAAATTCATATATTTGTTTCATTTTGGAGTTGACACATTGGACTCGTATTTGTACTCTTTGAATTAGGATATCATGTTTAGTATTTATTTTGATAATTGTAGAGCGGTACATGTTGCTACCTTCTTTTTGAAATCTTGTGACTATAATTTGATTTGGTTCAACATGTACATATAGAACCCTTTTGTTGGTATTATGTCGCATGTGTTGTGACATAGTATTTTTGTTAGAATATACCGTAGGGTATACCTGAGCTATAACTACCTGTGGGGGTACCACAGGCATGTCGTCTTGGCACGAGAGGCATGACACTTCCCGTGGCAGTGTGATTAGTCCACGGCGTCTCCGTTTTGGGCTCCGGAGGAAGTGGGCCATTTGATGTTTAGTTGTGGGAGGCGTATGGGTTAACCCTAGATTTCTGTTCTGCGAATTGGTGATGTTGTGCCAAACACACTTATTCGATTTGCATACATTTGGATTCGCGGTCCAATGTGTGATTGCATGTGTGGCATTATTTTGATTTTCCTGTGTGGCATTGTTTTGATATGCCTGTGTGATATTATTTTGGTTGCCTATGTGGCATCATTTGATTTATCTGTGTGGCATTATTTTGACTTGCCTGTGTGGCAAGGTATATATCTGAGGTCATTCGGTATGAAATGACACCCAACCATTTGTTTCAGCCTATTATTTTATTGGATTAGTTTTGCTGGTTTCTGTTCAGTTCAAGTCATTGAGTTAGTTACTTCAGTTCGTTATTTCTTTATTCTCTTATTGGTGTCGTCAATTACGTTGATTCAGATATATTCATTACGTCGATTCAGATATATTCCATTCAGATATTTGGATATTACATTTTCGTTCGTATTTGCACTTGAGGCTTGTTCAGTATTTTGCCTCAGTTATTTTCGTATATCAGTTGTATATCTTTTGTATATCTGTATCCGTACTGGGCAATTGGCTCATGCTGTATTTTTCTTCCGGCAGATTTGCAGGGGTGGTTCAGGGCTAGTGTGATGAGAGTTTTGCCTTTGACCATTTAGGTTGATTCAAATTTTAAGTTTTTGATTATTTTGACTCTGTTTGGAGAATTGTATTTAGTACTTCATTAATGGATCATCACTATTAATATTTTGAGGTTATTAATTAGTGCTCTATTTACTTATTTTGAGGTTTGTTATGCTTTGCACGCGACCTCTCTTTCCTTTTCGGGAAAGGGGTGTTACATGGGCAGTTGTCGACGTTGTTTTCTTTGTCGGACTCCGAAAGGTGGTGGCTCATAGCACTGACAATGGTAGTTGTAGTAGTAGCGGAGGCGGAGGCCGTGGCAGTGCTTACCTTCATAGAGGTGGTGTCTCCGGCTACTGAAACGCCTGTGTTTCCAGCTCCAGCACTTCTCCGGTACTTGAGCAAGCTAAAAGCTTCCATTGTTGGGATAGCCAGAATACAAAAGCTTCAAAAATAAACTTTGTATAGAGAGAAAAAGGTAAAAAAGAGAAAGAGTAGATGAGGAGCTTTTGTTTACTGGAGTGGGCAGAGTACTTGTTGTTCAGAGAGGAGGGGGAGGGAAGAAGGGTAAGCTTTTTTGTCAGAGAAAGATAAAAGAGAAAAAGAGAAGAGGAGAGTGAAAGAGTTGGGGGGTATGGGTGTCTTTTAGTGGTTGTTTGTTTAGCGTAGACGTGGTTGCAGCATAATAGAATAGTCGTCTTAATTCACATCAATAAAATATGACCGTGTCAGCCACATTAGAGTGGTTTTAACATCTGTTTGTCTATTAGCATGTCGGTTAGGAGTAGGGGTATAATTAATTTGAAATTTGTAACGTTAGTGGTTCTTTTAAAAAAAAAATTCAGGATGAAAGTGGGATTTCGAAAAAATATCAGGGATATTTTTGCACCTTTACCCTTAAAAAAATAAGTCAAACTAAAAGATTCACTTCTGTTAAAATTTGAACTCAAAATCTAAATTTCATAACTTTAACCAATTATCCAACCAAGGTACAGATATAGTTGTAAACAAAACACCATAAATTTTATTTATGCAAGCTTCTCCATTTAAACCAAAAAAATAAAAAAATAAATAAGTTGGTAGGTTAGTTTTTTCTGGTATTGATTTATGAAGGGAGTTTTAAGTTTATTTTGATAATCATAAGATTTTTAAAAAAAAAATTAATTACATTTATTGAATACTATTATGAATTGTATATTTTGATCTTTCTTAACATACTAAAACAAGGGACGAACCAACCAAATCTATATTTATCTATTTTTTTTATTGATTAGGAATTATACTAATAATATGTATTCCATTGACACAGAGAATTTTTTAAGACTAAAGGTGATATATAGGTAGAGGCCTATAGGGAAAAAAATTTCTCATATTCTTTGTCTTAATTCAACTACTTCAAAATTTTGTATATTAAGTTGCAGTATTATAATGCAATTTTTACATTATTTACTAGTTTAGTTTACACTTTTTATTTATCAAGTCGAAGAATACTATTTGACGCACCTTTATTAAAAGGTCTTAATTATTATAAAAATAATAAAGTGCTATTTTTGGCCAAATAAAGTTGAAAATGTTTATTTAAAATATTCAATATTAAGAAGTATATGTAATTCATCAAGGTTGAACAAGATTTCAACTACTACAAGAAACATCTATAAATGAAACCACCGTCATGACTAAAGGTACTATTAGTAGTAACTTAATTTCTTGTATACAGAAAAATTGTTTTCATATTTTTCAATGTGGGACTGGGTGTTGCAAGAAAAATATTAAAAAACGAAAAGTTTTGTTCTGCCTCTTTAATTTTTTGTTTTCCTTGTTACTATGTGGGTTTCCCTCGACTGAGAATTGAAAATTAATTGGAATACCTCTGGTAGTAGTTGTGATTTGAGTTTGTGTTGGATTCAATACCATTACATAGTTTAGTCCCCTATTTACATAATCTTTTTCGCCTTTTCCTTTCATTGCCCACCGAATCCTCAATTACTCAATTATGTGGAGTTGTGAACACTATATCAGATCAATTAACATGTGATATTTTTTAATTATGGAAATATCAATTCTCCGTGTAAAAGAAGTTACCAACGCAAGTGTTTTTTTTTTTTTTTGAAAAAGTACCAAACTTATGTTGAAAATAAATAAAAAGGTTTAGCTATATTTGACTTGTTTTAGCCAACTGATTTATAAATAAGCATATTTGGCATGGGTTGTCATACCTTTTTAGCAAGGACCAATTGTCATTCATCTTATTTGGCATGAGTTGTCATACCTTTTAGCAAGGACCGTTTCTATTTATATATATATATATATATATATATATATATATATATATATATATATATATATATAAAAGTATTTGTTGACAAACTATTTATGAATATGAAATGTGGTTAAAATATTGGAGGAAACTAAAATAGGAACCTAAATATTTTGTTTATCTTCCTCCATTAATAAATAGTAAGATCGTTTAGGTAGGCTCCAGATTAACTAAATTAACTAGCCATATATATATTTGTGGGTACATAAATCCACCCCTTGTTCGAGCATCTTTTGCATGATGTAAGTTGTCGTATTTTTTTAAATTTCAAGAGCTTGACTGTCATTCATTTCCCTTACAAATTTGTGGCAGCTGCATTTTGTTGAATATCAATATTCACTTTTCTCTCAAATAATTAAAATAGCTAAGGATATGAATGACTTTTACCTACGAGATCAACAGTCAACGCTGATTGCACAAATCAACTCGTTGAAACTATGAAGTATGATCATCGCAAATCCGATCTAGAGCATAACAAAATGTTATGCTAATATGTGGTTACATTAAGATAACGACTCTCTATGTAACAATTGTCATGTGGTTGAGTATGATGGAAATGATGACCAAGGTTAGGTGGTTTTGGATTACGAATAGAAAGCCAATAAGGAGAATCTTCAAAAAAAAATCTAGTTTCAAGCCCACCAAATCTTCAGATCAATTCAATAAGCTCTTTCCAAGAGTGATTTCTTATCTCCTTTTATGGTGAACATGGTTGGAGAGATATTTGTCTAAATCAAAATGAGCTTATATTATTGCGGGGTATGGTGTTCGATGAAAGACCTAGGAGGAACATGATGATGTATGATGATAGTGGAGATAGGAAGGTTTAACGAATGTTCAGAATGAAAATTGGGCCCTAAAAATAGTTAATGAAAATGCTACAATTACTCGTTATATGAAACTGTCGGATGCCATTGAAAAATGTTGGTGCTGAT
The DNA here is from genome assembly GCA_016801055.1 of Panax notoginseng. Classification (NCBI taxonomy): domain Eukaryota; kingdom Viridiplantae; phylum Streptophyta; class Magnoliopsida; order Apiales; family Araliaceae; genus Panax; species Panax notoginseng. Next base: position 28,136,562 of record CM029022.1, read on the forward strand.
TCTGTTCACAAAAATGGCGGGGGTGATGATTTATTTTCCCATGGATGTTGTGAACAATGGGAGAATGTCCATACTTTGTCTCTGTTTGATGGTGTTCCTGGACAAGATGATGTAAAATACATCTCAACAGACTGCCCATATTCTTATGGATGAACATACATTAACAGCTTCACTATTTGGTCAAACACCTTAAGGGATTAAAGCTGCTAATGGTGTTTTTCGTAGATTTGGTCAAACACATTACGGGATTAAAGCTGCTAATAGTGTTTTTAGTAGAGCATTGTATATATTTCTTAATTATCTTGATCCTATGATACTCAGATGCGTTTCATAACTGAAAGTTTAGCTATGATAATCTGAAGTTTCACATGTATTTTTTTTTGAGAATTGGTATTTTCCAAAATCATTGCAAAGAGCCATTTATTTAGAAAAATTGCAATTTGTTGGTGGTTGGCTCTTACTAGTGCCATGGAATTCTAGTTTAAAGAACCCTTATTTGTAATGGTTGCACTGATGTCGGTGGACACTTAAATGATGACATGATTGACTGGGCCGACTCATATGTTAAGTCATTTAAGCAATGACTCGAGACCCCTAAAATTGAGAAGACTCTCAAATTTTCATAATCCATATATGTTAAATCCCATTAAAAAAGTCCAAAAGGCTAAAATTTATTCTTCTTTTTTTCCAAGGCTGAATAATTTATTTTATTTTTTCCCAAGGCTCACTGACCATTGTCTTCGGTCTCTCTCTTCCCCCTCTCTCTCTCTACTTATTATTCTCTCTCTACCGCTCTCTCCCCACTGACCACTATCTTTAGTATTGAATGGTTAAAAAAATGTTCCAATTTAAGATTTAGCTTGAGGCCCCAAAAAAATTTAGACCGACCCTAATGATGGTGTATGGTGTAGTGTGGCTTGTTCCTGTTGTTAAGAACCTGCTTAAATGAAGACTTTCATATGGTAAGTGAAATTTTAACGGGTTATGGTCCTCTTCAACTAGTTTTGGAAGTTGGGAATGTATCACCATCACATGTTTTTCTTATCCTCGAGAAGTCTGGTGATGTGAAAAACAAATTTATACCAAACGGACTAACCAATAGAGAATGCTTGTGATGAGGACATGCTTAACTTAGACTCAAGTGGAGGTTATGGATCGTATCTGGTGCAGGAACCAATGCAAATGCCCATTGGACCTTTGACGAGAGGCTGAACCAAATGTTTAAAGGAAGGACTTATGGGTATAGTGCAAGCAATGTGAATCGAGAATGACGTGACAACTTAGTCCAAAATGATTGAAATTGTGCCCAAGATCGTAAACATGGTCTAAGGTTGCGTTCTAGGTGATTTCGATACAAGTCAGGAGATTAAAGGAAGTCACACTGAATTTAGGGATTTGCCCCAACGAATTCACCAAGTCTAACAAATTCGCCTCTGTTAAACTCGCCCTAGAGAGCTCTAAATCTGCCCCAACGAGTTACTCTTTACTTGAATTCGCCTCGGCGAATTCCCCAGGCCAACGAATTCGCCCCGGCGAATTGGGCCATATTTGATTGGCGTTTTTTTTGAGACAGATGTGTTTTGACAGATTTTGGGCGTGGATTTGTTTCCTAAACTCAATATTTCTAGTTTATTACCAGATTTATATTATAACTAGGATATTTTAGATTAGTCCAAATTGATTGTAATTCCTTATTAGGATTCTAGGGTTTCAATTACTACTATAAAAGGTTTATTGATGTAATTTATAACATTATTCAATAATATTCAGATTTTATCATACTTGTGAGACTATTATCTACTTTTGGTATTTTGAAGACTCCAAAGTTATTTTTTTAGTTTTTCTTTGATATTCAACTTTGACTTGTCATACAACAATTCATATTTGTGTGTTGCGTCTTCTATTGTATCAATCGTCGATTAGGTTGCGCCTATAGGTGGATACTACATTCGCTGGAATTCGAAGATATGAACAAGGTGCCATTGTTGCCATGTTTGTGAAAGGTGGTGATCAGGGTCATATGGTTGGTTATGCCACTGATGAGACCCCTAAGCGGATGCCCCTCAACTATGTTCTCGCTATCAAACTTGGAGTTCGCCTAGCTGAAGCTCGTACGAATGGTACCTCTTCATGGCTAAGGCCTAATGGTAAAACTCAAGTACTGTTGAGTATTAGAATGACAGTGGTGTCATGGTCTCATTCGTGTGCACATTATCCTGACCTCCATCCAGCTTGATGAGACTATTACAAATTATGAGATTGTTGTTGATCTTAAGGAGCATATCATTAAGCTTGTTGTTCTTGAGGATTATCTGACTGCTTTGTTATTGGTGCTACTAAGGATGTTGAAGTGTAGAACCATATATTTTCAAATTACACGTTTTTTCTGTCAAATGCCTAATACTCTAGTATAGTTGGTATTTGTTGTTTTCATATTTTTAATCTTTTGTTTGTGATAAACCCCACCCTTGAGGGCAATGTTGTTTTTGATGAGCAGGGGATATAGAAATAAATATTGGATTAGTTTTCATTGATTCAGTAGAGCGGAGTCAGTCGTAGAGTTGTCATTTCCATTACAATTTTGTAGGGAGGGAGTGAGGTGAATGTTCTGATAAAGATCTTTCTCGCTCTCTGTCTCTTGTTTGTCTAACATGAATAGGGAGTGAGTTTCACCTTCACGTAAGAGAGACTCATATGAAAATATCATTTTAACATGTAAAAATATGGTTTCATTATTTTATTGGATATAAGTGTAGGTTCGAGTATAAATTGAAGGCATGAGATTCGAAGTTGAGGTGAGTTTGGTCCATAAACTGTGAGTTTTATCGTGAGCTTAGAGCATCTCAAACAGTATTTTCAACTAATTTTGGATACTCAAATAGGTGAATTACATCAGAAAAATTATCTCCAATAGTCTCTTCAACCTTAGTTACCAAATTTGTAACATCATTCTCTCTCTTCAAATCTGTAACCTAATTTTCTCTCTTCAAAACATTTATTTTATTTTGGGGAGAATTAAAATCATATGAAAAAGGCTAAAAATATTTATTTTGCGTGATGGATTTGATGTATAGCTTATTGAATTAAAGAGACTGATGAAATACTAAATATGAAACTAATAAATACTACTCTTTAAATTGACACGTAAGTTTACTAACTTTAATTTGAGGAATTTTTTTTGTTACTACTGTTGGAGATGATGTTAATGCAGAACTGTAATTTACAATTTATTTTATTTTTTCTCGAATCAGCAATAAGTAGTTGGATTGTGGTGAATGTCTCATTAAACAATTGATAATTAAAGCAAGAACATATGGAAAAGGAAACATTATTAAAGCTGAGTGTAGTTTGCCATTTGGTTCTTTAATAGTAGTAGTAAATTATTAAGTATTTACTGAAACAGAAAAAGTAGGTGGTCCATCCTTAATGTGTGCATACTTCAACCATTCCTTCCGGGCTCCGGCTAGCGTGGACTTCAATGCTCCTTAATTAGCTCCTTTTTATTTATTTACTTTTGAGTAATACTACAGACACAAAAACTATTACAAACATTTTACAAACTGTTGATGTGTCATACTCCATCTCACCATATTGATTAACAAATTATTTCAATATAGTATTCGGCCCCACACAATATGCTGAGGTGGAGTATGACATCAGCAGTTTGTAAAATATTTGTAGAATAATTTGTGTCTCTAGCATTATTCTTTACTTTTTAGTACAAAGAATTTTAGGCTCAATTGTATTAAATGTCCTAATTTATTTTTAAAAATATTTTATAATAAATATTTTATTTATATATTTATGTAAGACCCCAACTTTTATAAATAAAGATGAATTTTCTATAAATATCATTTTTGAATATTATGAAGTTAATTTGATATAATTTTATAGTTGTGGGTAATATTTATAAATTTTGCAAAGTAAGCAAGTTGTTATAAAATATTCGTTTGGTCGGGGAATATTCTTTTTGTCGGGGAATATTCGTACGACGGCACAATCATTGGTGGACCCCACAACGGAATTATTGTCGAATTGAGAAAACGACAGAATTATCTTTCTATAAAAATAACAGCGAGGTGTTACCGTTAAAATCGTTAAAACTGTTGAACTACTTGGTAGTAAAAGTACAGTAATACGCGTGGTTGCATAGTAGCACACGGTATTGATTATTGATGCTTACGTGAGAAGTCACTCAGCTATACTCAATTATTGCTACAGTAATTGCTGCATCATATCTCTTAAATTATTGTCATAGTATCATCTGTATAATATGTTATATTATTGAGACGTTGTGGTAAGTTTGGTTTTTTTTATGGGGGCCATATGTCATCATCTAAGAGTCTCTTCGTCAATAGTAATTACCGTCGTCAATAGTATTTACCTTGATCAATGGTAATTACCTTCGTCAATAGTATTTACCTTGGTCAATAGTAATTACCTTCGTCAATAGTATTTACCTTGGTCAATAGTAATTACTTTCGTCAATAGTAGTTGTCCCTTCAAAATTACCAAGAGTCATTTGACCCTTCGTTAAGACCAAGAGTCATTTGGACCCTTCGTTAAGACCAAGAGCCACCCTCAGTTTTTCTATAAATAGAGGCCTAGGGCTTCATTATTTTTCACGAATTCATTCAAGCTATAGAGAGAGAAAGTATAGAGAGAATAAGAGAGAGAGAGACTAAAAGTATTCTGCTACATCACTTTTCCAATATCCAGTTCTTTTAAGGTAGGGAATATTATTTCTTTTATATTCATGAAGAGAACTTTGTTATTCCATTCGTTATTATTCTGTTGGAATAACCAGTATACGCGGTCTACCCTATACTTGGTGACATTCTTCTATTATTCTGTTTGGAAACATCCTGTCTGTGTGTTTTACACGGACCTGGTTCCGATTATTATTCTGTTGGAACATCCTGTCTGTGTGTTTTACACCGGACCTGGTTCCATTATTTATTATTCTGTCGGAATATCCTGTCTGTGCGTTTAGCCGGACCTGGTTCCATTATTTATTATTCTGTTGGAATAACCTGTCTGTGCGGTCTATCGCATGCATGGTGATTTCTTTTGTAATTCCATTCTTTATTATACTCAGTTGGTTAAGTTTTGACTTCTATACTCCATGAAATTTGTGGAATATCCTTGATAGTTGCGTTTCATCCAGTATCTTTTCAAGAAAATATTCTTCTAAGCATTCTTGAATTTTACTCCACAATGCAGTATCATGTTGACAATTTGGACGTTGTTAATTCCTGGATAAATTAATTCTTGAACTTGTTTTATTGAATTCTTATATCATTGTCATCATCCTCATGTTTATAAAATATGAAAGTAATCTGTGGCTGGCATGTAGTGCATAGATGGACTTGGTATGATTATGACCAGGGATTATTCGGTATAATCATGACCGTAATGTTACAAATGATGTGGTAAAAGTCCTCATTGGCCCATAGTGCATTGATGGACAGTTGTTGGCATGATCATGACCATTAATGAATATACGAATATCCTTGGCTGTAGTGCAGGGGTGATTCGATGATGTGGATTATTTTATTAAGCTGAGTCTCAGCGATTACAGTGTTGAAAAACTTTTTAAATCATAAAAGATACTAGAGTTTATTTTCTACTTGACTCTTTTAATGGATTGCTTGTTCCGCTACAGTTAAACTTGATGTCTATTATATTTTATCAGTTTAACATTGTTGAAGGCTAATGATAATTTATTCTGCATTATCTTAGTCATAATATTTCTTACTGGGCTAGTTGAGCTCACCCTTTCTTTCACTGTTCTCTTCAGAAAATGAGAACGTAGCTGGGACAAGTCGGGGTACGGAGTGATGGTTCCGAATGATAGTATTAGTTAGTAGTCCTCACTATTCTATGTAATGGTGTGTTAATAAATGTAATGAGGACTCCTTTTGAGTATGAATACTCTCTAGAAGATAATATTTGTATTCAAACTCACAGTTTATGTTTTGTCGTATTGTACACGACAGATGTATTAATCAGTTGTATTTGTATTCTGTACTATGTATCTGACAACCCAAGATGGGTGATGTATACCTAATTTTGGGGGCGTCACAGTTGGTATCAGAGCTTAGGGATATGATCCCTGGCTAAGATGTGAGAATAGAACTAGGAGGGAGAGACGGGGAATTCCTTCGCTAGTATGCATACCTAAGTTTATTTGCATGGTATTTAATTGGTCGGTCATAATATAAGGATAATATATGACATATCAATTAATTTTTATTTTGTGACAGTATCTGAAAATGGCATCTGAGAATGTTGAGAATAGCAATAGAGCACAGACGACTGTTGATTTACCACATATCAATAATCAGGATAATGTGCATCAGGAAGGTGTCAATCCTCATGCAAACAACAACACTGACCAAATGATGAATGATCAAATGTTCAGAGGCTTTATGCAATTCATGCAACAACAGGTGAAAGCGGCTCCTGTCCACAACGTAGGTGGAAATACTGGAAACTCTCAGGCGGTCACCGCTAAACAGTTTAAGGAGCTGGGACTGGGACACCGGAGTTTAAGGGAGAACCCAAACCACTTGTAGCTGAAACATGGATAAAGCAGATCACCAAGATATTTGATGTCTTGGGTTGCTCCGAGGAGCAAAAGGTTCCTTTGCCGCCTTTATGTTGCGAGGAGAGGCAGATTACTGGTGGGAATCGATAAAGCGTACTCAACCTGCCGCACTGAAGATGTCTTGGAGAAGTTTCAAGATCTGTTTAACGACAAATACTTTCCCGAGAGTATTCGTCACATGAAGGAGGTGGAGTTCATCAAATTGGAGCAGAATAATATGACCGTGTCGCAGTACGAGGCAAAATTTGCGGAGTTTATCCGGTTTGCGTCCCACCTGGTGGATAATGAAGAAAGAATGACGCGGATGTGTTTTTAAGAGGTTTGAAGCCGGAGATACGTCAACATCTTGTTTTCATAAACTGTGTTTGTATTCAGATGTTGTAAATAGGGCTCAGTTTGGTGGAGCGCGAAACGAGACAACGCAACCAAAAGAGAGCAGCCGGCAAAATGATAATACCAGTGAGAGCAGTCATCGAAGCGGTGACAACAAGCGTGGAGGGAATCAACAGGCCAGAAATGGTAACCACTTCGGTGGTAATCAGGGCCAAAAAACAATAAGAATGGACATTTCAAGAAGAGAGAGATTCAACAATGACGGAAAGACGTCAGCACCAGCACCTGTCGTTAAGGAAGGAGAACGACCACCTATCTTATTATTTCAAATGCGGGAGGGGAGGGACATCAGTCCAAATGCGCGATGCCGTCCAAAGCATGTTATAATTGTGGAAGAGAAGGTCATTTAGCCCGATTTTGTCGTTTACCAAAAAACAAATTCAGCTAGGATGGTGGCACCAAAAGCCGTCCAGAAGAAAAGTCAAAACCGG